>BTPG01000005.1:138999426-139584104 GCA_036245525.1 Semisulcospira habei | reverse complement strand
GCTGGAATCTCAAGAAAGCTAACTGGTCTCTGTTTGCCTCTCTCTGTCAGTCTCGTCTTACAGAGGAGGTGGTCATGTCAGCTGAAGAACCTGTTTCTTGTTTTACTTCTATTTTGTTGGAGGTTGCAGGTGAAACCATCCCTAGAACTTCCACATCACTCCCTCGGAAGCCGAGAGTACCATGGTTCAATGAAGAGTGCCGCAAGGCCCAAACAATGCGCAAATCTGCTCAGCGACGTGCATTTCGTAATCCGTCGCAAGCAAATATTTTAACCTTTAAAAGACAGCGGGCGAAAGCCCGTTATATTTTTAAACGTGAACGCCGTGCTTCCTGGAGACGCTTCGTCTCATCTTTATCTTCTAGGACTCCGTCCCAAAAAGTCTGGAAGGCTGTTCGAAGAATTGGGGGCAGGGGTGGCTCGGCTTCTGTCGGCCATCTTAGAGATGGTGCCAGTTTGGTCACAGATAAAAAGGCTGTGGCCAATTTGCTTGCCTCCACCATTGCCCATAATTCTTCAACAGAGCATTATTCACCTTTCTTCCAGAGAGAGAAGGAGAAGCGAGAATCTTGTGCTTGTGATTTTATATCGGATAACTTGGAAGACTATAATGCCCCTTTTACGTTTTCAGAATTGCAGCAAGCCATGCAGAAATGTACTGACTCTGCTGCTGGATTAGATACCATCCATTATCAGCTCATAACACATCTGCCTGAGGATTCACTCCTTGTACTTCTCAAGGCCTTTAACCATATCTGGATAACCGGTCATTTTCCGCCATCTTGGCGCCAGGCTGTGGTTGTGCCAATTCCCAAGCCGGGTAAGGATCCTTCCGACCCGGGCAACTACCGGCCAATAGCTTTGACATCATGTTTATGTAAAACTATGGAACGCTTGGTCAACGCCCGACTGGTGTGGCATCTTGAGTCACAGGGTCTCATCACAGACCTCCAGTGCGGTTTCCGGCGCTTCCGTAGTACAACTGACCATCTAGTCCGCTTTGAGTCTTTTATCCGAGATGCTTTTGTCAACAAGCAGCATGTCTATGCAATTTTCTTTGATCTTGAAAAGGCATATGACACTACCTGGAAGCATGGTATAATGTCTGATTTGTCGGACATGGGTTTTAAAGGGCATCTGCCCGTTTTTATTCACAATTTTTTGTCCAACAGGTCGTTCCATGTCCGTGTGGGCTCCACCCTCTCCGACTCCTTTGAACAGGAGATGGGTGTCCCGCAGGGCAGTATTCTATCTCCTGTTTTATTTAGCATTAAAATAAATAACATTGTAAAGGCCGTCAAGGATGATTCTGAATGCTCTTTGTTTGTGGACGACTTTGCTTTGTGTGCACGAGGTCGAGGACTTGCGTCCCTTGAGAGGCGCTTGCAGCTGTGCGTTGATCGCATCCAGGGGTGGGTGTCTCTCAATGGATTCAGATTCTCGCCCTCCAAGACAGTCTGTGTGCATTTTACTAACCAGACGAAATTTTTTCAAGAACCTAGCCTGAGCATTGCTGGAGTGCCAATTAAGGTGGCTGAAGAGGCTAAGTTTTTGGGGGTCATCTTTGACAAAAGATTGACCTTCTGCAACCATGTTAACTACCTTAGAACCTCTTGTCGGAAGGCCCTCGACATTCTTCGTGTCGTTGGTCGTACTGACTGGGGTGCAGACCGCATCGTCTTACTTCGACTGTACCGGGCCCTTGTTCGGTCCAAACTGGATTACGGCTCTGTGGTATATGGCTCGGCTTCCAAGTCTGTTCTGCAGCGTCTGAACACAATTCACCATCAAGGTCTGCGCATATGTCTGGGAGCCTTCAGGACATCTCCAGTTCCTAGTCTGTATGCAGAGGCAGGGGAGCCTTCTCTCAGGCTCCGCCGCATCCGCCTCATGCTCAGCTACGTTCTGAAGCTGAAGGCCCATCCAGAAAATCCTGCCTATGATTGTGTTTTTAACCCGTCGTTTGCAGAGATTTACGATGCCCATCCGGGAGCCGTCCGTCCACTTTCCTTCCGTGTCCGACCTCATCTGCAGGCGGCCGGAGTGGACCTGGACAAAGTTTTGGAATCTCTGCAACACGTCACTCCACCCTGGCTACTACCAGTTCCTGACATCTTGCTGGACTTGACTGCCCACAAGAAGGATTGTACTCCACCAGCCATATACCAACAGAGCCTCAATGAACTCCTTTCAATTTTTCCTGGCTATTGTCGTCTTTATACGGATGGGTCCAAGTCTGAGGATGGAAGAGTGGCTGCGGCTGCAGTGTCCTCTCGCCATCCTAGACGCCCATTTAAGCTCCGTCTCCCTGACCATTCCTCTGTATTTAGTGCAGAACTGCAGGCCATTCTGCTAGCACTCAAGCATGCCTATCAGTCTCGGGAAAGGAACTTCCTGATTCTGTCTGACTCTCTTTCTGCCCTGCAGGCCCTTCAGGGCGCGGGAACAGACCATCCACTGCTGGTGCAGATTAGAGAGCTCTACGCGGACTTGATGAAGGAATATTATGACATCATTTTTATTTGGGTCCCAGGCCATGTGGGCATCGAAGGCAACAGAATCGCAGATTCTGCTGCCAACCGTGCCCGCAGTGACCCTGTCCCTGACACACAGACTGTCTATAGTGATTTTAAACCTGTTATTAGTGCGTACATAGCCCGCGAGTGGCAGTCCGAGTGGGACAAAGAGGAAGGGAACAAGCTTCATGAATCTCTTCCTAAGTTGTCTGACAGTCTACCTTTCTGCTGCGGCAGCCGCCGTGAGGAGACTGTCCTGGCTCGGCTCCACATCGGGCACACATATGTTACGCACTCTTACTTACTTAAACAGGATGAGCGTCCATGGTGTTTTGCCTGTGATGAGCAGTTTTCTGTTCGACACTTTTTGCTGTATTGTGCTGACCTAATTGACACCAGATATAAACACTTCACAGCAGACTCCTTGAAGGTTTTGTTCCGGGATGTTCCCCCGGACAAAATCTTCAATTTTTTGAGAGAATGCAATATTTTTAACAAGATCTGAGCATTCATAGACTATGTGAATTTTTTATTTGCCCTTTTTGAGAGTCTGTAGACGTTTCTTTTCCAGACATGTGCGACATTTTAGCCTGAGATTTTTAATCTATATTTACATCTTGTCTTAAGACCTTGCTTTTAGTCTGGCTGACCAGATTTTTACCCATCCCGCCGTGAGATGGCCTTAGTCGCCTGCTCGGCGTTAAACCCAAATAACTAACTATCAATGCAGCAGGAGTCTCCTTATCACGTTACCAAAATAACATGATAACTAGACTCAACTTATGTTAATATAACTACTTGCTGATCAAAGAGTTTTCCCCCAAATAAATCACTGGCCAATCACATTTCTCAGTACAAACATCCTCTATCAGTCAAACCTCTAACCACATAAAATTTTGATTAATTAACAGTTTGATATCTTTGATTCAAAGCATAGTGAAGGCCCTATGTAGGCTGTACCAACTGACCATAGTCAAAATGGCAGAGAAAGAAAGTAAGATAAATAAAATTTCTGGGGTTACACAAGGAAAAAGTTATGTGCACATGTTATGTGGTACTTGGGGTTCATATTTCATACAAAAATATAACTTGAAATGTGATAGGACAATATCTTTGTCCGAAATAGCGCACTCAGAGTGAGTCACTTTCCACCTGTAAATGGATGTCATTCACTGACACTTAGATTTGCGCCCCTGAGTACTGAAAGTACTTAAAGGGTTGGTTTCTGAAAGTGTATCTTTGGTTTAGATCTAGATCAGGTGGTGCTATGCTTTTGCACTGACTGCTAGGATTCTAATGACTAATCTGGACTGCGCGCGTATATATAGGCCAGCCGACAGTTTAACAAGGGTTTTGTTTCCTCAAAAACATTACCGATGGCATTACGGATAGGAAGATACGTCTAGCTACCGATTTCAGCCTAAGTCTCCATTGTGTAAGCAACACAACCGGGGAGGCGACTCGGGGAGTCGTCGTTTATATAACTCCCAGAGTGACCTCCCCTCCCTTCCCATAACCCTTTGGGCCTAGCGACCAGTCATACGCTTAACTCCCTCGCGAATGGACGTTTCCGGTTTTGGCTTATGTTTATCTCGTGTTCTCCGTGTGTTTTCTCGACTTCGTTTGTGTTTTCTGGATTTCTTTGTGTTTGTTATCCATCCTGAGTTGATTCTTATCCTTACGACATCTGGTGGGAGTTGAACGGCGATTTTTTCCCTTTTCATAGCGGACATGAGGTAAAGTCTCAGTTTATAGTTATACATGAGCCAGCCATTTTTAACGATTTCAATCTGACTCAAAGCGGTTCCCATTTGGCACCGTTTTTTCTTAGTGCATAGGGCGGCGTTAGGCTGCTTTCGATTTTCTCGTCCGCAATTTGTTGTTTTGTTTTCGGGTTCTCTCCCGGTCGTTTTCCGTTTTTTGCTTTTGGTGCAACTAACGGCAAAAATGAGATGGACAGGAAGCGGCCTATCTCTTCACAGTTCCCGTTTCTGTTGCAGTTCGCAATTACGTACATGCCCGCGCTACTTGGGTTTTCAGTGCCCGACTGATTCACATGTTTTATGTTTACCATGCTCGGGATGTTCTTCTTCCCGACCATCCCCCACCCGGGTCTGCCCTGGGGGACTTGGGTGGGGTTAGGTACTTTTTAGTTCCCAGGGTCACCCTGGTCAGCCCCACAGGGTGAGTTTTTCTCTCTATTCTGGGGCATGTGTTTCTGTCTACCCGAGGTCCATTCTCCTGTATTTGCCTTTTTAAAACTCTCCCTACTGTCTGCACTGCCTGTAGCTCTTGATATTGGATGTGTGTTGCTAAATGGTCTTAGCTTTATTTAGGCCCCATGTGTTAGGTTTATTTAATGTATTTGACCGGCTGGCGACATACATTCAATGTTCTGTTTAGTTTTTTTTTTTCACAAGCAGTGCAGGCACGTCCTGAGAAAGCCTTGTTGCTGTCGGGACGTTAAGCAATGTACAATCAATCAATCAATCATTCTTCCCGACCGTGCCATGTCTGCTCTTCGTGGAAAGAGCGACGTTGGTCACAACTCTTGGATTTTTATAATCGCGACCGACCTGTGGCTTCTCGCTTACTTAGCCGCGCGCTGGCCGCTTTGCGCCTCTCTGCCACCAGTGCGACATCCCTTCCTATAACTTCCGGCCATTCGGGAACCCACAAACGAGCATCGTTGGATATTGTGGGCTTTTCTTCAAACCGGATATTTCCTACCTCGGACCTCTGCGCTCGCCCGTCGCTAGTCCCATCCCACTCTACTGGGAGTCGGGATTTACCGTGATCGGGACGGCCCCTCCCTACTGCCTATATCCCACTGGAGACCCGGGCCATTTCACCAAATCAGAGGCATTCCCAGGCGTGGCATGGGGTCCCAACTGCGGCCTCAAAAGAGTCACACCCCATGAGTAGTAAGACTCTGGGGCCCTTGACTCGATCATATGTGACCTCTACCGAGTCGCACTCCATGAGTAGTAAGACTCTGGGGCCCTTGACTCACTCATCCATGAACTCTCCCGAGTCTCATCCCATGGGTAGTAAAACTCTGGGGCCCTTGACTCGTACGAGAACTTCCCACCGGCGGCGGGTGACTCCCTCACTGTTTCTTTCAGACGCTCTCGCGTGGATGATCTCACATGGTGCACTCATCCTTCTCAACTTTTCACCGCTAGTCCGCTTTGGACAGTGACGTTACGTGGCCGTTCTTTCAGCCGCAGCCCTCTCTCCAGAGATGTCTGCTCAAGCATAACAATCACGTTCTCCGGACCATCGCCGCTTTGTTCCCCCATGTGGCTCCTCCACCAATCGCCAGTCTCGAGACCAGTCGCAACTGCCCCTCCATTCCTCTTCCTGTCGATCTTCTTCTCAGGTGAACGCTCGTTCTGCCCCCCACCCTTCGGGCCTTCCGGCCCTGAGAGTGGTCCGTGCGCCCGCTTCTAGCTTTCCAGTCGCGCCTGTTCGATCCCTCTGCCCATGGAGTTCCGATTTCCCCCCCCCCCACCCCCTCTCGCCTGGCGGATCCTTGTGGGGGGATCGAGATGAGGTGCTTAGCCTACACCCCGCAGATTCTGCTTCTGTGTTCCTTGAGCCGCAGTCTCCACTTTCGAGTCACCCAGCTCTCCCTCTCTCCCCGCGGCTCCCTCGCCCACCCCTGCGGTGGCTTTCCCCTCCTCTCCTCGGAGCTTATCGCCCTCTTCCCCCCACCTTGCCTTGGGCATAGATTACTGCCGAGCCCTCGATGAAGCGGCCCACCTGATTTCGGCTGCTCATCCTCCGGAAGCTTCCCCCCCCCCCCTCCTCTTTTGAAACGCCCACTCGGCACCGGCCTCCACGTGGCGTGGGTGGGTAGTCTCCTCAGTCACTGAGTGGGCTAGCAGACGGGTGCCATCTTTGTCCAGGATTAGGGCTTGATGTCAGCAGATATGTTGTTCAGTCTTTTTCACTGGTCCGCTTTTTAAGGAGCTGTGCTAACCCAGGTTGTACCATGTTGGATTGGTCCTTAAAAATACTCGTGAGCTTTTGGTCCTTTGGATCCCAAGTGTTTGCCGTGCTTGGAGACCCGTGTCGGGGGAGAAGAGGATCCTGGTGGCTGAAACACTACACTTTGGCCTTGACTTCTGCCTAAACGGGAGGCTAGTCGTACCGGCCTAGTCAATCGGCTCTTGTCACGTTGAGGCCTATCCCACTGTTGACATGCGGGTTGCTATACGGAGCACCATGCTATAGCCTCTGCAGCTGATTAGGTGCTTTACGCCAGTATTCCCCTGCATTCAACGGTGTGATAGAAGGCGGTGGCTCAAACGGTTTAATCGGGCTTTTACCCCCTTGAGTATATCTTTCGGGCAGTCTCCATTGTGCGTCGGCTGGAGACCCGCCGACAGTTGCACTTTCCCTTGTTGGGCTCGGTGGCGGGCGGGGACCCCCGGGGGATGAATATCTCTACTAATATAATATGGATAAAACAAAAAAACCAAAACTAGCACAGAAACGGCACAAAGCCACCGACATTGAACATAACAGTGATTCAGACTGTGAGGAAGCGACGCCTCAGGCGTCGGCCGTATGGCCTCGCTTCCTCATTGTCCATAGCAAGGTGAAGGAGAAACCTGTATCCAAGCTGCATCCTTTTCTGGTGGGGGAGACCCTCAGGAGCCGTGTTGGCAGGCCTGATGCCCTGCGCCTCAGGTCTGGTGACTTGCTGATGGAGTGCTGTACTCGGGCACACTCCAGCGGGCTACTGGGGCTCTCTTCCATCGGAGACACTCCTGTGGAAGTCACACCCCACAAAACTATGAATTTGTCAAGAGGCGTAATCAAAGATCAAGCTTTGGCAGAACTGTCAGAAGATGAACTTGTACGTAACCTTAAGTCTCAGGGGGTGACTTACGTCAGGCGCTTCGCTTCCAAGCGAGGTGGTGGGGAGATCCGTCTCCCTACCATCATCCTGACGTTTGGCACCCCCACCCCTCCTACTACCATCTGGGGAGGTTACTACTCCCTGAGAGTGAAAAAGTACATCCCTCTTCGCCTCCGGTGCTTTAAGTGCCAAAAGTATGGCCATGGGCAGAAGACATGCCGTCAGGCAGAGGCTTCATGCGCCCGTTGCACTAGGTCCGGACACTCTGCCGAGTCCTGCACAGCCACCCCCCTGTGTGTGAATTGCCAGGGGGCGCATATGGCTTTGGATAAGAAATGCCCTCGTTGGATATCCGAGTGCAGGATTCAGCAGGTGCGTATGGAGAAGGGGCTGTCCTTTCTGGATGCCAAAAAACTGGTTGAAGGCCCTGGTGCAGCTGTGGCCGCCCCAACCTCTAACACCTCTGTGTATACTTTTAGTGCAGCAGTGGCAGGCAAGCGCCCCACCAAAGACTTTTCATGCCAGACCCCAACTTCTTGGTTGGGGGCGGAGCCTCGGCTCCTCTCGCCCCTGGAGAGTAACCCTCCTCCGGCGGTGACAAGGAGCCAGGGAATGCAGAAGGCGGACACTGCCGGTCCGGCTGTGCCGCCTTCTGTTGCCCCTAAGCCTCAGCCCCCACCCAAACCTGTTAGTCAGTCAACTCCAAAGGCTTCTGGCTCTGGTCAGCCTTCTAAGGCTGCTAACTCTAGCGGCAGGAACACTGCCCAGGACCAGAAGTCTAAGAAATCTATGGGACTGCTGTGCGCACGGGCCCAGAAGGGGAACACTGATGTCCCCCTTCAAAACAAATATGCTGCACTGGAGGAGCGGATGGAGGGAGTGGAAGTTGTCGTTGCTGATGCTGCGGCAGCTCCACCCCCTTCATCTCCGAGGAACCAGAGGCGGCCCGGGAGCCAGCCCCCCTCTGTTTCTTCAACTCCTTCCAAGGTAAAGGAAACGGGGGGTAAAAACTCCTTTCCCCCAGATAAGACTTAATCATGGACTCTTTGCTTCAGTGGAATTGTCGTGGTTTTCAAGCTAACTTTGAGGAATTACGTCTTTTAGTCAAGTTCTATAACCCCTCAGTAATATCTCTTCAGGAGACTTACCTGAAGACTTCTGACCCTGTATCCTTTAATGGTTTTAATGCTATACATAAAGGCTCTGATTCGGAGAGGCGCTCGGGTAGAGCGGCTCTTCTCATTAGTAGCCAAATTTTATGTAGCCCCGTTAGCATTGACACCTGTCTTCAGGCTGTCGCTGCTCGGGTTACCTTAAAAAAGACCATACCCATATGCAGTATTTACCTGCCACCATCACTGCGGGGTCTGTAGCAATGATATTTTTAACTTAGTAGATCAACTGCCCCCTCCCTTTATTCTCATGGGGGATTTTAACGGTCATGCTCACCTTTGGGGTAGTGACCACTATGATGGCAGAGGTCAGATGTTAGAAGATGTTTTTTCTCAACTTAACCTATGTGTCTTTAACGATGGCTCACCTACATACTCTAACTCAGGTTCCGGATCTAGTTCTGTTCTAGACCTCACTGTGTGTGATCCTTCTCTCATGCTGGACTTGAAGGTTCACGATGACCTGTGTGGTCATCCCAGTAGTCCTGTCATCGGTCAGCTGTGAGGAGGATTCGCTGGTGGGGCGCTGGAATCTCAAGAAAGCTAACTGGTCTCTGTTCGCCTCTCTGTCAGTCTCGTCTTACAGAGGAGGTGGTCATGTCAGCTGAAGAACCTGTTTCTTGTTTTACTTCTATTTTGTTGGAGGTTGCAGGTGAAACCATCCCTAGAACTTCCACATCACTCCCTCGGAAGTCGAGAGTACCATGGTTCAATGAAGAGTGCCGCAAGGCCCAAACAATGCGCAAATCTGCTCAGTGACGTGCTTTTCGTAATCCGTCGCAAGCAAATATTTTAACATTTAAAAGACAGCGGGCGAAAGCCCGTTACATTTTTAAACGTGAACGCCGTGCTTCCTGGAGACGCTTCGTCTCATCTTTATCTTCTAGGACTCCATCCCAAAAAGTCTGGAAGGCTGTTCGAAGAATTAGGGGCGGGGGTGGCTCGGCTTCTGTTGGCCATCTTAGAGACGGTGCCAGTTTGGTCACAGATAAAAAGGCTGTGGCCAATTTGCTTGCCTCCACCATTGCCCATAATTCTTCAACAGAGCATTATTCACCTTTCTTCCAGAGAGAGAAGGAGAAGCGAGAATCTTGTACTTGTGATTTTATATCGGATAACTCGGAAGACTATAATGCCCCTTTTACGTTTTCAGAATTGCAGCAAGCCATGCAGAAATGTACTGACTCTGCTGCTGGATTAGATACCATCCACTATCAGCTCCTAACACATCTGCCTGAGGATTCACTCCTTGTACTTCTCAAGGCCTTTAACCATATCTGGATAACCGGTTTTTTTCCGCCATCTTGGCGCCAGTCTGTAGTTGTGCCAATTCCCAAGCCGGGTAAGGATCCTTCCGACCCGGGCAACTACCGGCCAATAGCTTTGACATCATGTTTATGTAAAACTATGGAACGCTTGGTCAATGCCCGACTGGTGTGGCATCTTGAGTCACGGGGTCTCATCACAGACCTCCAGTGCGGTTTCCGGCGCTTCCATAGTACAACTGACCATCTAGTTCGCTTTGAGTCTTTTATCCGAGATGCTTTTGTCAACAAGCAGCATGTCTATGCAATTTTCTTTGATCTTGAAAAGGCATATGACACTACCTGGAAGCATGGTATAATGTCTGATTTGTCGGACATGGGTTTTAAAGGGCATCTGCCCGTTTTTATTCACAATTTTTTGTCCAACAGGTCGTTCCATGTCCGTGTGGGCTCCACCCTCTCCGACTCCTTTGAACAGGAGATGGGTGTCCCACAGGGCAGCATTTTATCTCCTGTTTTATTTAGCATTAAAATAAATAACATTGTACAGGCCGTCAAGGATGATTCTGAATGCTCTTTGTTTGTGGATGATTTGCTTTGTGTGCACGTGGTCGAGGACTTGCGTACCTTGAGAGGCGCTTGCAGCTGTGCGTTGATCGCATCCAGGGGTGGGTGTCTCTCAACGGATTCAGGTTCTTGCCCTCCAAGACAGTCTGTGTGCATTTTACTAACCAGACGAAATGTTTTCCAGAACCTAGCCTGAGCATTGCTGGTGTGCCAATTAAGGTGGCCGAAGAGGCAAAGTTTTTGGGGGTCATCTTTGACAAAAGATTGACCTTCTGCAACCATGTTAACTACCTTAGAACCTCTTGTCGGAAGGCCCTCGACATTCTTCGTGTCGTTGGTCATACTGACTGGGGTGCAGACCGCATTGTCTTACTTCGACTGTGCCGGGCCCTTGTCCGGTCCAAACTGGATTACGGCTCTGTGGTATATGGTTTAATTTGCCCTTTTTGAGAGTCTGTAGACCTTTCTTTTGAAGACGTGCAAAATTTTAGCCTGACATTTTTAAGCTATATTTACATCTTGTCTTACGCCCTTGCCTTTAGTCTGACTGACCAATCCCGCCGTGAGATGGCCTTAGTCGCCTGCTCGGCGTTAAACCCAAATAACTAACTGCCCCGCTTGCCGCCAGCTACATTCGCTTAACGTATGACTGGTCACTAGGCCCAAAGGTCTTTATGGGAAGGGAGGGGAGGTCACTCTGGGAGTTATATAAAACGACGACTCATCGGTAGCTAGACGTATCTTCCTCTCAGTAATGCCATTGGTAAGTATTTTTCGAAAAAATATATTTTAGAGAAAAATTAATATTTCAAGGGGACCCTTTGTGCATTTGTATTCATACAGTTGAAGACAAAATTGTTGTACTATGAGTTAGGCTTTGCCAGTGGTTCTTGTTGCCATAAGGTCCGGTCAGGGAGGTCAGTGTCCGAGGTATGAGTCAAGGACACTGACATTGACCCCCCTGATCGGACCCGAGAGGCGACAAGAACCACTGGCAAAGGCTAACTTGTTATACAACTAATAATAGTCTGTAGTAACTCTCTCATGAATGTTCTTGTTATGTCTTATGGCAATGGTGCTCAAAAGGACTTTTAATTATGAAGTTTGAGTGTGGTAAAATGAAAGACTTTTCACTTATTGCATATTCTGCAATATACCTTGTTTCCATAGGGTCCAATGTTTACCTGAGGAGAGAGCTGATCGCTTGGGGTGACAGTGTCAAGTTGCGCTATGGACAGAAGCCAGAAGACTGCCAGTACCTGTGGGACCGCATGCGGCAGTATGCGGAGGCCACAGCCAAGATCTTTCATGGCGTCAGGCTGGACAACTGCCACAGTACACCAATTCATGTGGCTGAGGTAATCACTGGGACAGGTGTTTGAAAGTGAGGACGAGAGTGTGCTGTTCTATTTGGACATACAGTTGGGACAGTATATTTACCTTCAACATGATCCACTTTTGTGTGCTGGTCTGTGATTTTGGACCTTGTGGCATAGAGTTGTATGGTCCACAGCGCAAACCTGCAAACAGATGTGCATCTGTATTGCCCCCTTGTTCAGTAAGCAAAAATCATTGGACAGACGTAGGCCACTGTTGGCCTGGCTGTGTGCGGGACAACAGCGCCCGAAATCAGCCCGATGACCTTTTGCACAAAGGTTTTTTTGTGCATTGCATGAAAAGAGGTTGATTATCACCAAATGTGCGGGTCTACAATTTTGGACCTTGCTGCCTAAGCCGTAGGGTGCCATATTGCAAACCTCAACATGAATGGATCTGTATTGTTCCCTGCGTGTTGTATGAAAGGAGAGGATGTGTGCTGGTTTGTGATTTTGGACTTCATGGCTCAAGGCCGTAAATTCTAAAACCATTGGTCAGCATACAAATGTTACATGCATGTAATGTCCTTGTTTCCAGGTTCTATTTGTTGTTGTTTTTGTGTGTGCAAGAAATATAAATTAATGTTCAATTAATACATTCAGCAATGATTTAAAATGTTTTTGAAATAAGAAGGGCCTTTTAATTCTGACATAACAAAATGCCAGATGACCCAGATTTGTTCATATAGTATCCCAAATTGTTATGGAACTTTTAAGACCACCTTTACTATGAAAAACTACAGGGTTTGTTTGGATTCATAATTACTGTGTGGTCCACTGTAGGGTCACAAAGTACCATTAATCTCATGATGCAGTATACTTTATCGATCAGTGACGGTGCAGATGGCGAAACACAAAAATGTTCTCAAGCTGCACTCTTGGGGACCATCCTAGACTCAGTTTGAGGATGTGAGTCGTTTGGTCTGTCTAGAATGATAGTATGCAAACACTCTAGTTTTATGCTTTACCTATGTATAATGGAAGCAATTTACACAGAAATCTGACATTGTCATGTGAGACTTTTGTTATATATGACCACGTTAAAAGGGGAGTTGACTGTGTTTCTTTTGTGTAGTACATGATTGACTGCTGTCGAAAAATACGGCCAGACCTGTACGTAGTGGCAGAACTTTTCACTGGCAGTGAAGCTCTTGACAACCTCTTCATGAACAGGCTGGGCATCAACTCACTCATCAGAGGTCAGTTGCTTCTCAGCACGCAAAAGATCATTGCGCTGACATCTGCCACAGTCGGCTCATGCACAGATGTCAGCGGGGATGATTGCAGTTGACTCTGGCCTGATTGCGCTTAGCTTGCTGGGTTTTCTGTTTTCGCTTAATATGGTATGATCAAAAAGTCTTGATAGTTGGGCCACCATTTGTCACTTAACTCTTTCAGCCCGACGGCCATATTTCCCAAATTTGGGAGGCGTCATCTAATGACTATGTACCAGTTGTAGGAGTTGGATCGACCATGATAATTCAAGGGCAGTGCCAGATTAGCTTGGTGCTGACAGGCGCCAAACTAATCTGGCACTACCCTTGAATTATCATGGTCGACCCATCACCTGCTGTAGTGCTTCAGGGTTGAATGGGTTAAGTCACATAAATAAAATTAGTATCAAAACAAATTTCAGCCTTTGCCCTTTATTCATGCACAATATAGAGCTTGTATCTTCAGCCATGCCACTGTGTGATGTCATTGAAAAAGTGATGTAAACAGCTGTGCTTGAAAACGGTGGATTCTCCAAGATAATAAATTTATTTCTTGTTACGTGGTAGTCGTAGCATATAGTATGATACAATCACACCAGACGCATACACGTAGGGTTCTTATAAAGAAACTTCACTCAGCTGCAACTTGTCACATGTGGCACAAGGTTGTAGACCACTCGGGAGTAACAGTTCGAACAATATTTTATTGCAGCGATGTGATCTCCACACAATGCATTCACAAATGCACCAACACTATTACACTTCTCTTCTACAATGCATCAACACTTTGGACACACTGCATCTCTCATACAATGTACACACATACTTCATAACACGGTCTTTTATACTATTACAGATTTCCAGAACAATCCAGCAAATTCTTCCAACACAACCAATCAGAAAAGAGAACGTAACCAAAACTCATTAATATTTATTAAAAAGAAACTCTCTAGAAGCTACTACAAAATTTCCACTACCCTCTAAGCGCCTTTGATACAATGTTACAAAATGTTGCCGACAACTTTGACCTCATATCTGAGGTCACTAGAAAGATCGTGACCGTGCTTTAACCTTCCAGTCTAATGTAGCGAAAAATACCCGTCACAACAAAATATTCCCTTATCGGATATCAGTTCTACTTAGGGGTATCTTGTCTGTCTTCCTCTTTCTTCTCTTCCTCAATTCTGTTTCTGTCACCCCACCCGGGTCTGCCCCCACCCGGGTTTGCCCTGGGGGACTTGGGTGGGGTTAGGTATTTTTTAGTTCCCAGGGTCACCCTGGTCAGCCCCACAGGGTGGGGTTTTCTCTCTATTCTGGGGCATGTGTTTCTGTCTACCCTTTGTCCATTCACCTGTATTTGCCTTTTTAAAACTCTCCCTACTGTCTGCACTGCCTGTAGCTCTTGATATTGGATGTGTGTTGCTAAATGGTCTTAGCTTTATTTAGGCCCCATGTGTTAGGTTTATTTAACGTATTTGACCGGCTGGCGACATACATTCAATGTTCTGTTTATTTATTTTTTTTTCACAAGCAGTGCAGGCACGTCCTGAGAAAGCCTTGTTGCTGTCGGGACGTTAAGCAATGTACAATCAATCAATAAACCCACCCGGGTCTGCCCTGGGGGACTTGGGTGGGGTTAGGTATTTTTTAGTTCCCAGGGTCACCCTGGTCAGCCCCACAGGGTGGGGTTTTCTCTCTATTCTGGGGCATGTGTTTCTGTCTACCCTTTGTCCATTCACCTGTATTTTCCTTTTTAAAACTCTCCCTACTGTCTGCACTGCCTGTAGCTCTTGATATTGGATGTGTGTTGCTAAATGGTCTTAGCTTTATTTAGGCCCCATGTGTTAGGTTTATTTAATGTATTTGACCGGCTGGCGACATACATTCAATGTTCTGTTTATTTTTTTTTTCACAAGCAGTGCAGGCACGTCCTGAGAAAGCCTTGTTGCTGTCAGGACGTTAAGCAATGTACAATCAATAAAACAATCTGTTTCTGTCAATGTCGGCGCGAGTCGATGATGGTTTCTTTTTTTCTTCAATGGTTCATCCGCCATCTTGTCTCTGATTGGTTATAATTATGCAGCTGACCTAAGATTGTATAGACTAGTTAAGACATCAGCTACCATCGCCCATCAGACTCAATCTTTTCTGGGATCCCACAAAAGATTCCGGTGGGTTAAAAAGTGGAAAACCTGGTTTTGCTCTTTCCTGAGCTGGGCACAAATTGCTGGGTACACAACATTCATTCTCGTGAATTGAGTCAGGTATAAGTGTAAGTAAATAATCTCTTTCAAAGAAGTGTATCAGAACTTCAATTCCAAATAAATTCTTGCAGAAAAAAAACATTGTTCATGAGCATACCAAATGCACTATATCTGTTGATACTATCAGTTTGAGGTGATTCAGCCTACAGTATGGTATTAGTGGCTGCATGCAAAGAACAGTGAACGAAATACAGTGTTTTCCCCATCCTGACAGTTGTACATCCAAAGAAGGTGGAAAGAGTTGGATCATGCACTGTTAGTTGATGCATGAGGTGCATTCCCGGTAAACAATTCAGACTATCGGGCTAATGTTGGCCCATGTATAGCAGTGCACATGCCAGCGTACTGCTGCTGACATCAGCCTGATGACCTCATGCATACTGGAGTGGAATTATGGTGTCAGTCTTCAGACATGCTTTAAAATTTCTGCTCATGCAATACAGCCAGGTAACCCCCACACTTACACAATTTGGCAGACTGTGGAAAAAGATGTATGGAACAGGCAGGCCTTTTGCTTTAAAGATGGATGATTTCCTTCACAAGCAACAGTACCGGTACGTTAAGAAATTGGAGAAAAATCGAGGCATGACCCCACACAAAATTTTAACCCCATTTTTACATGTTGCCACAAGTACTGTAAACAGTAGCAGTGGCTTAACAATTAATTCAGTGCTTTCCCACTGAAAGTATGCCCTTCACTTTTCAGAGGTACTGAATGCTTGGGATCCGCATGAGGAGGGGCGCCTTGTGTATCGCTATGGAGGTCAACCTGTGGGCTCCTTCGCCCAGCCACGAGTTCGTCCCCTGGTGCCAAATGTTGCCCATGCCTTGTTCTACGACCAAACACATGACAATCCTAGTCCTATAGAGGTCATTAATTGTTTTCTAGTCTGTGGGCTTCAGCTCTTGATTAATTGTATGCTAGTCTGTGATTTTATATCTTACCAGTGTCAAGTGTAAGGGTCAGACCAGGGCATTCGTAAGGTCCAAAATCATAGACTGGCACACAGTTTACCTTCTCAGTTGAATGAATAATGTTCTGTAACTGCTTTTATTATTGGACTATTTTTTTTCATTTTTGGCTGACGTGCAATAGCAATAGTAAGTTTATGTACTGGGCCAGTGGTCCGACCAGTTCCCATCCAGGATCATCTATGGTAAACTTTAACTTTGGCATTTTCAAACCACAGTTATCAAGTTTTATCCCAAGTCAGTTAGTTAGTTGGGTTTAACTCTTACCAGTTCGCTCTATTTGAGGCCAGTGAACAAAATGACTTTTACCCTCACACATGACCAAGCAAAAATGCTGCTGAAAGCTCTTCTAGTGGTCAAAAGTTGGCTTATTATACATCATATTAAAGTGCATTGAGTCAGCTTTCAGTCAGGATAAGTAAAAAGTCTGTACTTAACGTAGTTTAGAAGTTGTTGTTTATTTAGCGACGAAGAAAAAATGGTGTCCGGTTTCCAAAAACAGTTTTCACGAAAGTCACTAAGAAGAAATTTTTTTTGTTTCTTGCCCCTTTGTTTAAAATGTGAATCCAGTGTGTGAACAAATCATTTCTACACATTTTTGTGAAGTTTCAAAAAAATGTGTGTGAATTTCTAAGAGTTACGCAACATACTCTACACCGGTCAAGGGCAGGAAAAAGTGGGCGTGTCGACACCTGGCATGACTGAGACAACAAACATGTGCTTCTCTGAAAATCTCTGACTTGCTGAAAATATCACTGAGGCAATACACAGCAAGTAATAAAACTTGTTTATGTACTTCATAAAGTTTCACGATTCTGAACCAGACAATAGGTAAACAAAGACTCACATGGATAGCACATGGTCAAACCAAAATAGAAAGTGTCACAATGACCTGCGATGGTTTTCTTTCGTTTTTTCCACATCGCTGGTGCTGGAATCATGTTCAGTGGCCTGGTTGCTGGAAGATTCCCCTTCAGTGAGATACTCTTCACTTTCGGACTCAGATGAACTCATTTTGACGGAATATTCTCAGAGAGAAATCGCAAGCAGTGAAAATAACGCAGTAGGGAAAGCAAGATGGTGGACGTAGTGACTCGATCGATAACAAAGGTCACGAACAAACTCAAAATTAATATTTTTTTCATTCTATCATATGAAAGTGACTTTCTAATGTCAATAAGTTATTACAATAATACTGAGAGTAAAAATTAATTGGTTTTAATTCAGTAAACACGATGGAATTTTCCATGGGCATGGCTTCGTATGTATACATACGATGGCCAAGGGAGCGAACTGGTAAGAGTTAACGCCAAGCAGGCCGCGAAAGCCATCTCGCAGCAGAAATTTTAGCCCAAAGACTTTCTAAACATACCAATTTTTGTAGCCTCTCTCAAAGGTCAAGGTTACAGGGGGTCAAGAAAATAGACATATTTTGACAAAAATTGTCTTTTCTTCTCAAATAATATTGTCCATGTTCAAATCTACACTTGCTACAAAGATAGCTGATAGTAAGGCCTATCTATGCATACTAATTTGGATGACTCAATCCTCACAAAAGGTCAGTAAACTTGTAAACAATGTCAGTTTATGGTAGAACTTTATTTTCATTAGGATGTTTTGTACCTTTTCAGATTTGACACAAAAGGTATCAGTTCCTTCTATGCATACTGATTTAGCTGTGGTTAAGGATTACAAGGGGTTGACAAATATGTGAAAAAAAGCATAAATGTCGAGAAACATGGATTTTGCTGGTACAAAAGCCTTATTTTAGGGAAAGGTCAAGGTCAGAAAGGTAAGATTAATTATGTGGATTGGGCATGCACGTGAGCCATAAGGGCTTTGATATTTTTGTTTATGCCTAAAGCAGTAGCTGAAATATATGTTTTTATTTACACACAAACAACGTATTTGTATTGCTGATGGGGTAGAGTTCGATGGTGCATTGACACCCAGTATATTAATTGGCACTCAGTTACTTTTGTTAGTATTGTCACACAGACTGCTTTGGTAACAGGTTTTTGCAATCATGCAAGTAACCATGACTACTTGATGTTTGTGTAAACAGTCACATTGTGTATATGTTTCCCCTTAATAAATTGCATGTTATACCTAATCATTGTGAGACCTTGATCCTTGGCACAGGAATAAAAAGATAAGGTATTGCTTTGGAGTTTCATAAACTGTTACTAAGTTTTTGACACATGAAAAGCAACATCAATATGTCAAGAGTGATAACAAGTCTGTGTCCTGTTCATGTGCAGAAACGGTCAGTGTATGACCTATGGCCGACTGCAGCATTGGTTTCCATGGCAAACTGTGCTGTCGGAAGCAACAGAGGTTACGACGAGTTGGTTCCGCATCATGTACGTTCAGTCCTTCCTTTTCTCTGCCCTTTCTTTTCCTTCCCTTCCACATTTCCTTCCTTAACCCTTTTCATCCTGATATACCCATTGCTTGGAATACATTTGACTATGATAGTTCAAGGGTGGTGCCAGAATAGCTTGGCGCCTGAGGCGCCAAGCTATTCTGGCACCACCCTCGGAACTAAAACGGTTGATCGATCTCTTAATCTGTAATGTAGCTTTTCTAAGACGAGAAGTACATTTTTTGAATATCAGTCACAGGATTGATTACTTACTTACTTACGCCTGTCACCCCTACCCGGGTATAGGCCGTCGACGAGAGACCTCCAGCAACTCCTGTCCTGTGCTTCTCCTTCGATTCTACTCCAGGTGGTTCCCAGTCTCTTGATGTCTGCTTGGAGGTCTCGACGCCAGGAGTTTCTCGGCCTACCTCTTTTCCTCTTTCCCTGGGGGTTCCATGACAATGCCTGCCTTGTGATACTGGAAGTCACAGGATGTAATGGGTTAATTACCCTCTCCCTTTGTGACGTAAATTCTCCCTTCCTGTCGATCTCCCTTCCTGTCAATCTCCCTTCCTGTCAATCTCCCTTCCTGTCGATCTCCCTTCCCTTCCTGTTGATCTCCCTTCCTGCCTCTTATCCTTGCTGTCTTTCTTCCTGTGCAAGGATTTTCAAACTTGTATGCTGGCCTGTGATTTGGGACACAGAGATGCTAGAGTTGTAAGATCCACAGTCATACCCTAGTGCACAGTTATCTGTTATAGATAAAATACCATACTGGCTCATTAGCATCTCCAAAATCATGTATTCATTGCTTGAATCACAATAATTCCTAGTTCTCTTAACCCCTTACATCCTGATGCAGATTTGTTTAAATTTGCTTATTTGTCCTATGTGGTGCCAGAATAGCTTGGCGCCTAGCTCAAGCACCCAGCTATTCTGGCACCACCTTTGATCTATCATAGTAAAATTAATTTCAAGCAGTGGTGTATCAGAATGAAAAGGGTTAAGCAGTAGCATCTTTTAGGTCCTGGTCCACTGTGTTCTTCACCTGTGTAAGTATTACTCAGATATACCCGATTCAGGTAATTGTCATAATCAAGGTCACGATTGATGTGCTTCACATAGCAGTTGTTGCTTGGCATTTTTCTGGTAAAATTCACAAGCGCGGGATGGTCATTGCGTCATTACTCTGAACACTGTAAATAGTACTAAGGTTGGTCATAATTTTATATGAGAATCCAGTATGCAGTCGAGTCACATTATTTAGATCAGACACACACTGAATTCCTACCTTCTATGATTCTCAGAACTTATTTTGCTTCGATTGCCACCAGCTGTTTCCTGAGCAGTAGTAAAAAAAACAACAACACATTTTCCACCAAAAAGTCAGATCAATTCACTCACCTTTATCCATTGAATCTCACTACAGGAATGAACTCTTCCTGAACTACATTCACCTGTTCCATTCACCTGTATTTTGCTTTTTTAAACTCTCCCTACTGTCTGCGCTGCCTGTAGCTCATATTGGATGTGTGTTACTAAATGATCTTAGGTTTATTTAGCGTATTAGACCGGCTGGCGACATACATTCAATATTCTGTTTATTTTTTTTTTCACAGGCAGTGCAGGCACGTCCTGAGAAAGTCTTGTTGCTGTCGGGACGTTAAGCAATGTACAACCAGCCAATTTAAAGACCGCTCGGATAATTTTAATAAACATGTTTGATGTTTTTATTTCCGAGGGTGTGAGAAACTATTGCATCTGCTTTGCTTTCCACTGAGGTTGATTGCTGTGTATAACCAGAAGACTGGTTTACATAAAAGTGGTCTATAATAACATAGTGGCTGGATGATTAGGACTAATGCTTCTTGCACATACTTTTGCCACAAAATCTCATTTCTGAATTCACATTTAAGTGCTGAATGTTTTTAATTACAAAGTTCCTCTCTGCATTTAGATTCATGTGGTGAATGAAAAACGTCCATACGCAACTTGGGCCAAAGACTTAGGGGGCAGCTGCACCTGTGAAAATGTCAACCTTTCCACTGGCATCATGAAGGGAAAACTACTGCTAAACAGTCTGCATCTAGAAATGGCCATGGGCGGCTACAAAGAGGTAACAGCATATATGTGTGTGTGGGGCTTGTGATGGTGTGTGTTGGGGAGGAGGGGAGCTGTTTGGAGATAGGGATGTCACTTGCTGAGTACACTGCACTTGCATGGCCATGAATCGCTGTAATGAGATAACTAGGTCGATCATCTTTTGCACTTGGTACTCACTTGATGGCTTCGGTATTTTTTCTTTCAGAACTACAGTTGACTTTGCTATCAAGAAGGCTTGACATAATAAAATCCTGATATAACAACCTTTTACAGAGGTCCTGATCATGCTTTTTCTATGTAAATAATTTTGCTTTAAAAAATCTTGAGAAATAACATCTCAGAATGTTAGTACCATGTCGCTTTGTTGTATCGAAAGTGGCTGTAACCTGCGTGTATGTGAGCTCTAGTAATACTTGTTGTGCTGAATGTGGTCAGGTGTATGTGGATCAGCTGGACCCTGATGTGGTGTCTGTTACACGGCACAACCCACAGACACATGAATCCATCGTGATGGTGGCTCGCTTGTCCTTCACACCACCGTGGGATGTCAACGATCAAAGAAGTTTCCGGCCCGTCTGTATCCAGGGTAGGGGAAATCTTTTTACTCTGCAGAGCTGTTGGTTTGTTAATTTATAAAACCAAGGTAGACATTTGCATACATGTATTGCATATTGACATATTTCGGAATAGTCTTTTAAAGAACATTACAGTTCAGGTGACAGATTGACATAAAGTGACTAATAAAGTTATTCCGACACCACCCTGGAACTATCCTGGTTCATACCTCTTGCTGGCATGTTTCAGTGGTGTGGGAATGGCACGTGTTCCGCATCCTGCATCCCTTACCATTTGCCCCTCCTTTGTTTCTTCAAAAACATTACCGATGACATTACTATATTAGGAAGGTACAAGTCGTGTGTTGCTACACAACCAGGGAAGTAACTCTTGCAAGTAGTTACCCCGTCACCTGAGTAATCTCCCTGTTGCTTGAGTAGCCTCCCCTCCTCATCATGTGAGTGGTGCCTTCCCATCAGTCGAACAGTTTTACCGGTTTCAGTCTGCAAGCATACTTCAGGATTGGATTAAGTTTCTCTTGGATTTTGGTCAGCCTTCACTACACTATGTCGCGGTAAGGCCTCGGATAATGCCACCAGCCCGCGGGAATTGAGATCTGCCTCTGGCATTTTCTGTGGAGATGAATTTCGACTTGGGGTTCTGTTCAGACGGACCTTAACCGGTTGTGTACACATGACGTTGGTGCCACGTTCAGTTGTTTTTCACGTTATGCTCTATGTTGCAGTACGCAGGTAAAGACCTGCCCCAAGTGCGGCGGTTTTCAGTGGCCCAGTGACACACACGATTTATGCCTGCCATGTTCGGGTTGTGCGTCGGAGCGGTCCTGTGTGATGCGCACTCCCTGGGAGGAGGAACGCTGGTTGCAGCTGTGGAGCTTCTACCAGCATGAGCGTCCTAGCGGGTCGACGGGTCCACCCCCACCCCCCACGCCTCCTGTGGCTCCGCCATTGCTGCCTTTGATTCCCGGTCCATGCCCATGCTGAGGGAACGGCACAGACCTTCCTCCAGTTCGGATGTAACAGGTGGTCACCACAGGTCCCCCGAGACCGGACCCGCCTGCTCTGCAGAGCGTGGCTTATAGTTAGAGCCCTCCCGCTCTGCGGAGCATCATCTACTATCGGTGCCCACGCGCACTGAGGACCGGGGTCGACAACAGTGGAGGGCTCCCCGCCACATGGTCCGACCCTCTACAACAGTGCCCCCAGCTCGGAGGAGCAGGTAAGCCAGTCTGGGCCCAGCTGCTATGCGGCGCATGACCGACGGACACGCACCACCCACTCTGCAGAACGTAAGCCTGGTTCCAGGCCCACCCGCTTTGCGGAGCATAAATGTTATGAGAGAGTACCATCTGCGGAGCGTGAACATTCTGAGGAGAATGAAAGTGGTACCAGGCCATCCCACTCTGCGGAGCATAGACCATGTTTTGGCCCCAGCCGCTCTGCGGAGCGTATACAATATGAGCAGAGAAAACGAGGTACCAGGCCCAGCTCTACGAGGTACCGGGCCCACCCGCTCTGCGAGGGTGTAGACGATGTACCGGCCCCACCCGCTCTGCGGAGCATACGCAATCGGAGGAGTGGGGCCGACGGACGACCGGGCCCTACTGCTCTGTGGAGCGTGATAATATGGGCACACCCGCTCTGCGGAGCATGAAAGACAGCGATGGAGGTCTCCCTGCGTTGCGGCGACTCCCCTCTGTGATCGCTCTATGCCCGGCCACTCCAATGAACACAGCCGTCAGTGGCGGGATTCTCCTGGCACTCTGGAATCAAGGGGACACACAAAGAGACATGCGGAAAACCGTGGCAGCAGTTCTTACAGCCGCTTGCCCGTCGTTCGCCAGGCTACACACCGGAGCGGCAGTCCTCCACCTTCGGAAATTTGTCTTCGCCCCCATCGACGCACAGCTGCTGCGGAGCCGGACGACACTCTCAGTCTTCATCCAGAGGACTCTGTGTCGGCCCTGGTTCAGGATGACTGGCGCCTTACCACCCAGCTCCACTCGTTCGCCGTGCTGCCCGTTGGCTTCGTCTGCCTCCGATCCACCACGGGTGGAGACTCTATGCTCCTTGGAAGAAGCCCCGCCTTATCTCGGAGATTCTACCGCCAGAGGTTTGCCCTCAAGCCCCACCACTCAAGAGAAAGGCCTCTGCCTGGGTGGACGCTCCACATCAGGCCAAGAGATTGAAGTCCCTACCTCGGTCACCGGCTTCCGGGACCTTTCCGACGCGTTCTCCGCTCACCTGCAGAGGACTTGGACAGGCTCGGGTCTTTTCGCCGACAACAAGTGGCCGGCTGGAATCGACATCAAGTTCCACCAACACTGGTATGCAGGACACTCCCAATCATTCACCTGCCCCCTCCCTTTGATTGACATCGTGGCAAAAATGCAGGCAGGAGGATGCAAGGCACTGCAGCACCGGATGCCTCGTGGTCTGAACAAGACGGCCACCCTGATACGCAACTCCCAGGCCTGTGCAGGATTCCTCGACTACACAGGCAATCATCAGATGGCTGGAGGACACCTGGGACCTGGATTCTTCTCCCCTAGCTGCGTGAGGTACACTCCTTGGCGGTCATGGCGAATCGGGCGGCTTACCACTCCACGGTTAACGCCATGGCAGAAGCGGCCAACAGCGACCTGATGCGATGTGACATTGCTGGCTGCCCCCGGATACATGTGTCGCTGAAGTCACAGTTGCGCCAGGCTCCACTCGGAGGCACTCTTCTGTTTGGCCCTACCTGGAAGTCGGTTAAAGAGGCGAACGAGGACCTCTGGCCCAGTCCCGCGGGACAGACTTCCACTCGCTTTCAAGCTGCCAGCAAGGCTTCCGTGGCTCCGCTCGCTCCCCTCCCCGCCCAGCCGGTCGCTCCCGCTCCTTCCCGGCCCCGGCCCCAGCCCCCTCCTATCCACAGACGCCCAGGGACCCGGGCGGGGTAAAGCCCACTGACTCACCGACCGTTTTGCCCCTGCCAACGGCTGTAGGGTCTCCATGTGGCATTCACTGTTCTCGGACGACCCTTGGATCCTGTCTACCATCACCTGCAGATCTCCTTTCGGTCCATACCTCCGCTGCGGTGTTCCCCTCTCAGGACCCAGGTTCCGGGCGACCAGGTCAAGGCTCAGGCGCTGCAAGGAGAAGTAGACTCCCTGCTCCAGAAGACCTCCACGGAGGTGGTCGCGCGTTCCAACTCGCTAGCCTTCTACGGTCGTCTCTTCGTGGTGCCAAAGCCGGACGCTGGGTGGAGGCCAGTAATAGATCTCTCGGCGCTGAACAAGTTCATTACAGCTCCGACCTTCCGGATGGAAACCACCAGAGCATATTGTGGCGGTCAAGCCCGTGGATTTCGCCGTCAGCCTCTACTTGTCCGACGCGTACCTACATGTTCCCATGCACCCCGCAGCTCGGCGGTACCTGCGCTTCGTCTACTGAGGGGTGGTTTACCATTTCCGAGCCCTACCCTTTGGCCTCGACCTCAGCCCCTGGGTTTTCACCCGGGTTATCGACGCAGTAGTGGCCAGGGCCAGGCGGTCGTCTTTGAGTCCGACCTCCAACTATCTCGACGACCTGCTCCTCAGGAACCAGGACGCGGCCGCTCTTTTGGGTGACAGGGACACCTTACTCTCCCTTCTGCAACAGCTCGGCTTCCTGGTCAACTGGTCACACCCTCCCGCCGGTTTTCACATCTCGGCATGGAGTTCCTGACAGACCTCAAAATGGTGAGACTACCCGAGGCGTGTGTCCAGAAGTTGGCGGGACTAGCCCTGCAGGTGTTCCGCGCCGAAGTGGTCCCAGCCAGAGTTTGGCTTCAGCTCCTAGGGCTCATCAGCGCAGCGGCGGTCCTTTTGCCTCTAGGCAGGCTCTACTCGCGGCTGCTCCTGCTGCATCTGCTGCTTCATTGGCGCCCATTATCAGACGATCTTGCGGCCTTGGTTCCGGTGTTGCAGCTAGTCCGTCTGCATCTCCAGAGATGGACAGACCCAGTGTGGCTTGCTACGGGAGTTCCCCTCTACACCCCCTTACCCTGCCTGTCACTCTGCTTGGACGCGAGCCTCTCAGGATGGGGTGCTCACCTCCTCCCGGACTTATGCGCTGTCGCTGGCTAGTGGCCACCGGACCTGGTCGGGCAGCATACCAACTGGCTGGAATTGAAGGTGGTGTGGCTCGCTCTAGTCGCCTGGGAGACTCGCCTCAGACATCAGGAGGTTCTCATGCTCTCTGACAACACAACGGTCGTGTCCTACATCCAGAAGCCGGGCGGGACTCGCTCGGCTTCGCTCTGTATCCTCCTATATCAAATGCTCGTGTGGTGCAGGGACCGCGGCATTTCGCTTCATGCACTACACATCCTTGGCCACCTGAACGTCCTGGCCCTCTCGCAGCGAGGCCAACTACTCCACACTGAGTGGACCCTCCACCCTGCCCATGATCGACCTGTTCGCGATGAGGTGGAACAGGCAGCTTCCCCTATTTGTTTCGCCAGTGCTGGACCCACTTGCCTGGGCAGTGGACGCCCTCTCCATCCCCTGGGACGGCCTCCTGGCTTATACCCCCTGTCCGTGCTGGTACCCAAGGTCCTCCAAAAGCTCAATGGCTGCAATACAGTACTGTTCCTGGTGGCACCGTTCATTTGGAACTGGAGCTGGACCACTGATCTCCTGAGCCTCGCCACAGACCATTCCCTGAGACTCCCCATGCCACACACGATGCTGAAGCAGCCCCGGCAGGATCTCTTTCACCCTTGCCCGGAGAGACTCCTATTACACGCCTGGAGATTGTGCGGAGTGCCCTCGCCACTAGAGGCTTCTCGGGTGCGGCGGTGGAGGCTATCACTGCAGCACGCAGACCTTCGACCCGGAAAGTCTACGAGGGGAAGTGGAGGGTCTTGCAGTCCTGGTGCGGCATCAAGCGCCTCTCCCCCCAGACCTGACACTGCCCCAGCTCGCCGAGTTCTTCCTTTGGCTCTTAACGGAGCAGAACTTGGCACCTATCACCATCCGGGGCTACCTGTCTATGGTGGCTGACACCAGCACTTGGGCCGGACAGACCCGGGGGCTTGCAAGGACCTCGCCGACCTGATGGTGCATTTCAAGCTCCAGCAGCCAGTGACCCGCTCGCTGATACAAAGATGGGACCTACCGTGGGTGTTAACTTGGCTGAACTCAGACCGTTTCGAACCTCTGCCCTTGGCGCGGTTCGCTGATTTGACCAGGAAGACGTGCTTCCTGCTGGCCCTTCCTGCTCAGGGCTGATGGCTCAGTTCAGCTTCTCACCAGCCCGACGTTTTTGGCAAAAAATAGACCCCCCCCCCCCCCCTCAGCTGCGCCTCGGCCAATAACTCTTCGGCCACTCAGAGGCCATGACCAGTTCTGGGAATCCCGAAAGCAGGACCCGGTCAGGGCGTTGAAGATCTATCTTCGCCGGCCAAAGCCCCGTCAGAGGGGACGTTCCCACCTCTTCCTGCCCTTGGCACCGGGCATCTCCGCCCAGACTATCTCTGCATGGCGCCACGGAGTCATACGTTCCGCATACGAAGGCCTCTCCCCACTGGGAGCTAAGAGGCTGCGGATCAGGGTGCATGAGGTCAGAGCCATAGCAGCCAGCGTTGCCTTCGACCGCAACTGCGCTGTCAAGGACATTGTGGCGGCCGTGGGCTGGTGGACAGAATCTACCTTCACACAGTTCTTCTTCCGAGACCTCTCTGGCCAACGAGCAAACCTGGCACTATTAGGGGACATTGCTGCTGCGCAACACTCCCTCCCAGCGCCGAAGGCGGGTTAGGTAATGCTTAGCTGAAATCGTCGGGAATTTGCGCCTAAGGGGCCTTGGCTAAGCGTTAACGCTGGGGTAGGAACTAGTGGGCGGCACCCTCCTCCTCTTCGCTATTCTTCCTAATAGTAATGCCATTGGTAATGTTTTTGGAAAAGCAAATGTATTTTTCTCTAAATGTATTTTTTCGAAAAATACTTACCGATGGCATTACTCAAAGCTCCCTCCCACCTACCCCGCTTGCTGCCAGTCGCTAAGAGTAAGACTGATGGGAAGGCACCACCCACGTGATGAGGAGGGGAGGCTACTCAGGGGACAGGGAGACTACTCAGGTGACGGGGTAACTACTTGCGAGAGTTACTTCCCTGGTTGTGTAGCAACACATGAGTTTTTAGGCTGAAATCGGTAAGCTACCTTCCTAATAGTAATGCCATCAGTAAGTATTTTTCCAAAAAAATACATTTGATAAAAAAAAATATATTTTCTCTGCCCCACTGCCCACCCTGCTCCACCTTTTCGGTGCCCTTCCCCTGCAGTGACTGCCCTGGTCAGTATTAAGGCTGTCAATCACTGTAAAGCTGACTGCTTTCGTTGGCCACCCTAGTCAGTACTATGGCTGATAATCAGTGAAAAGCTGGGAACAGGGTACTGTACTGTAGGAGGTGGCACAGTAGGATGGATGCATGAGTCTATACCTTTTACTATCACTTGTTGGAAGTCTCAAGCGGAGGTTTATACTGTCACAGTCACTGAGCATTGCTGTCTGCTAGAGGCGAAAATTCTCATGTGCCTATGACACATAATACAGCCAGGCAAAAGTGGCTTATGACAATCTATGTCTCTTGCTACTATACGATAATTACCTAAATATTCAAACACTTTTTGGCTCACATGTGAAGCAAAAGTGAGCATGTTGTGGGCCAGTGGTCGTCCGTTTGTCCTCCATTTGCCGTCATCCGTTGGAAAACTTTAACGTTGACATTTTCTCGAATACTATTCAAGCCACAGTCTTCACACTTGGCCCAAAGATACTTTGTAGCAAGACCTTTCTAAACATACCATTATTTCTTCAAAATCGTTACCGATGGTATTACTGAGAGGAAGATATACTTAACTGACAATTTCAGTCTCCAAAATTTGTTGTGTGTTGCCACACAACCAGGGACGTAGCTATAGCAAGTAGTTACCTAATCCCCCGAGTGTCCTCCCTACCCTCGGTGTAACCTCCCTTCCAAATCTCGCGAGAGGCCGTTATTTCCCATCTATACTTGACTGCCATTTTGTTTAGATCCTTCTTTCTCAGTCTCCCGTTATCGTCTTCTTTGTCCATCCTTCGGCCTTGTTTGTCTTAACATGGCCAGGTAAGACCTCGGACATTGCCTCCCTCGACGATTGTGGCGAATTGGGGCAATTTCCGTGGATTTGCGGCATTTTGCCGTTCGTTTCGACTTTGTCTTTGATTGTCGGTTTTAACGGTCGTCTGCTCGGTTACGTAGCCTCTGGGCTACGCGCATTTCATTTCCGCTCTGTTCACTGTTGCAGTTTTCTTCTTAAAATGTGCCTTAACTGTAAAAATTTCCAGTGGCCTAGTGACTTACATCCGTGCTGCCTGCCTTGCTCGAGATGTGCATCGGACCACACTTGTGGTCTTTGTGCTTCGTGGGAAGAAGATCGCTGGTCCGAAATGTGGAAGTTCTACCATCGTCAGCGCCCTGTACAGTCCGATGAAGCTCCTCTTTGCCTTATCACCACCAGCTCTACCGCTATCGGTGTTTCTTCTCGGCGTTCACGGTCTCCGGCTCCCAGCCCCATTCCATCACACCTATCACGATCTTCTGTGCCGAGACCCTTGCAACTCTTTGCCAATCAGGCGCGGGTGTCGGACACCGTCCCTCCCTCTGTGGGTGGTTTTACACCAGGTGAGAATGTACGCCCCCGCTCCCATGAGCGTATTTCGCAGCCAGCCCCGCAGACCCGGCCTTCTAAGACGGGTCTCCAACGGAGGCAACCTCATCATTTTGGGGGGAGGAGACAGCGACCATCGGCAGTCCCTGGCGCGTGCCCTCTCCAGCCAGACGTGACTTTACCCAATTGCACTTTTCCGTCGCAACTTCAACAATTGTCGTCACATCACGACTTGTTGCTCGGCGCTTCGGCTCAACCACTGTCTCCTTGCGCCCTGGCTAAAAGCCAGTCACCGCGCACTCGTGCCACACTTGGTACGTTCTCTCGGCGTATTTCTCACCCCTCCCGTCGGTTTTATTCTCCTATTGCGGACGTTTCTCTCCAGGATCCTACACCATCGTCTGTCCCCTGTCACCGTGATCCCTGCGATTCTCCTGCCCCCCGTCGCTCGCGACACACCTATCGACAACGGATGGATCGCCTTCGATCCGAACGTCCTTCACCGTACTGTCGCCGCCACCTTCATCGTACTCCAGAGAGGGGACAGTCCCGTTCCCGTTCTCCTGCTCGTCGCGGCGCGTGCCACCCGCTTTTGCCTGAGAGACGTCAGCATCTGCCCTCTTCCTTACGGCGTCGTTCTTCTTTTTCTTCTTCTTCAACTGAAAGTAGGAGTTCTCGGCGACCTGGGCACCTGGGCTCCTCATACGTCCCTCGGCGTTCTTCTCTCCGGCCACCGCGCGATCCTCACTCTTTCCACGGGTCCTCTTCCCCCCGGCGCTTGGCAGCGCCGGTTCAGGAGGAGATTCTTAGCCTTCATCCGGTGGATTCTGCTTGCGACCTTGGGGCTTTGTCGCACCTTTCTCCGTCTAAGAGTCCCTTCCCCGCGGACTCTTAGCACAGCTGTTCTCCGTCCTCGGATTGTTTCACTCCGGGTGTCGAGGGTGTCGAGGTCCTTGGAAGAGGCCTCCGGCCTCATTCTTCACTTTCTTCCCCCAGACGCTTGCTCCCCTGCACCTCCTCTGAAGCAAAAGGCGTCTGCTTCGGTGGATGCTTCCCTTCAACCTAAGCATTTCCCATCTCTCCCGCAACCACCTTGCTTTCAAGATCTGGCGGAGGCGTTCTCGGCGCAGTTGCCTCTTGGCTCTTTCAAAGAGCCTCTCTTCTTTTCCGATACTAAGTGGCCTGACGGCGTCGACATTCGCTTCCGCCAACATTGGTACACGGGTCACTCTCAGGCTTTTGCGTGCCCTTTGCCTTCGCTCGATGATGTGGCGGATTTACAGGCGGGTGGACGCCGCTTCGCCTTTGCCCGGGTCCCTCGCAGTTTTGATAGAACTGCTGTCCTGATCTGCAACACGCTGGCCTGCTCTGGCTTCCTGGATCTCGCTACCCAGGCGATTGTATGCGCTCTCGAAGACCATTGGGATCCTCACTCTACTGCTCCGCTGAGAGAGATACATTCTCTGGCGGTGGTGGCTAATCGGGCTTCATATCATGCTTCTGCTAATGCGATGGCTGCCACCATCAACTGTGATTTAATTAGACGGGATGCAGTTCTTGCTGCTTGTTCTGGGTTACCTTCAACAGTCAAGGTTCAGCTCCGCCAGGCACCCATCGGCGGTCCTTTGCTGTTTGGCTCCACTTGGCAAGCCGTGAAGGATGCGCATAAGGACATCTGGCCCACGGCTCACCATCTTTCTTCTCGCTTTCGCTCTTCCCGCAAGGCCTTGGGTCGTGCCCTGCGGTCATTTAGACCCTCCTCCCGTTCCGCTGTCCATGTCCCGCTTGGTTCCTCCCGTCCCTCCCATTTTGGCCGTGCCCGCACCCTCCCGGCTCCGACACACACCTGGCCTGGTCGCGGCAGGCGTCCAGGACAGGGGAGGGCCCAATGACTCTCCTCCCACCCTGCCCCCACCGATTTCTCTTGGGTCACCAGTCGGCGGGCGGCTATCCCGATTCAGCGACGAGTGGCGGTCGCTGTTTCCCGACGACCCATGGCTCCTTTCTACCATTTCGGAGGGTTTTCACCTCTCGTTTCTTCGCCCTCCTCCTCTTCGCCGCTCCCCACTTTGGACTCGGGTTCCGAACGATCCCGTCCAAGTGACGGCTTTACAGGACGAAGTGGCTGCCTTGCTTCTCAAATCCGCCACGGAAGTCGTCCGGCGACAAGATTCTCTGGCTTTCTACAGTCGTCTCTTCGTCGTCCCCAGTCGGACGGAGGTTGGCGTCCGGTGATAGACCTTTCCGCTCTCAACAAATTTTTGACTGCTCCGTCCTTTCGTATGGAAACGACCCGCGCCCTGCGGGCCGCCGTCCAACCGATGGATTTTGCTGTCAGTCTGGATCTTGCCGATGCCTATCTTCATGTTCCTATACACCCTTCGGCAAAGCAGCAGGGCCAGATGGAATCCCAGCGGAGGCTCTGAAAGCAGACCTAGAAACAACAGTAGATATGCTGTACCCACTGTTTGGAAAGATCTGGGAAGAGGAGGTGATGCCGGCTGACTGGAAGGAGGGGTACCTAATCAAGCTTCCCAAGAAAGGCGACCTCAGCAAGTGTTCCAACTACAGAGGAATCACCTTGCTGTCAGTACCAGGAAAGGTCTTCAACAGGATCATCCTGGAGAGAATGAAGAGCTCCTTTGACCCCCAGCTGAGAGACCAGCAAGCAGGATTCAGGAAAAACCGATCATGTACAGACCAGATTGCCACTCTCCGCATCATCATGGAGTGAAGCTCCCCGCTGTATGTCAACTTTGTGGATTACGAGAAAGCATTTGACAGCGTGGACCGAGAGACTTTGTGGAAACTCCTACGACACTACGGTGTACCCACAAAACTCGTCTGCCTGATCAAGAGCAGCTACGATGGCATGACATGTCGCGTGATCCACGAAGGGCAGTTCACCAGGGAGCTCCAGGTCAGAACCGGCGTCAGGCAGGGGTGTTTGCTGTCTCCGTTCCTCTTCCTACTGGCCATAGACTGGGTCATGAAGAGGACCACAGAGCAGAGAAGAAGCGGAATACAGTGGACACTGTGGACACAGCTTGACGACCTCGATTTTGCAGATGACTTGGTTTTACTGTCCCACACTCATCAACAAATGCAGGACAAGACCACGGGGCTTGCTGACATCTCGTCCCAAGTGGACCTCACCATCCACAAACAGAAAACGGAGAAAATGAGGCTGAACGCAACCAGGGAAGAACCAGTCTTGCTTGCTGGCACCCCGTTGGAGGAGGTGGAGTCCTTCACCTATCTCGGGAGCATCATCGACAAAAAAGGTGGCACTGATGCAGATGTCAGAGCACGAATCGGTAAAGCCAGAGCAGCCTTTCTCCAGGTGAGAAAAGTGTGGAGTTCCAGAGAGCTGTCACAACACACCAAAGTCCGGATTTTCAACTCAAACGTAAAAGCAGTTCTCCTATATGGAGCAGAGACTTGGAGATTGACAAAAACCACAGTCAACCGAGTACAGATCTTCATAAACAGTTGCTTTAGAAGAATCTTGGAAATCCACTGGCCAGAGAAGATCAGCAACGTCAGACTCTGGGAGAGAACAGAGCATATAACAGCAGAGAATGAAATTGGATGAAGAAGATGGGGATGGATTGGTCACAGTCTGAGAAAGCCAGTTTCCAGTATCACTAGGCAGGCATTGTCATGGAACCCCCAGGGAAAGAGGAAAAGAGGTAGGCCGAGAAACTCCTGGCATCGAGACCTCCAAGCAGACATCAAGAGACTGGGAACCACCTGGAGTAAAATCCAAGGAAAAGCACAGGACAGGAGTCGCTGGACGGCCTATACCCTGGTAGGGGTGACGGGCATAAGTAAGTATGCATACTAATTTGGATGACCCCTCGGAAAGGTCAAGGGTCATAAGAGGTCAGCAAATGTGTAAAATGCTAATTTTTGATAGAAGTTGTAGTTTTTATCATAGTTATTGCAAACTTTTCAATCAAATTTGGTTTGACGTTTGCTGTCGGCAATACATTTCTATGCATACTAATTTAGTTGATTCATCGCAAAGGTCAAGGGTCATGGAAGTTTGACAGATGTGTGGAAAATGCTTACATTTGGAGAAAACTGGATTTTGCTGGTGTAGAAGCCAGCCCTTATTGTCACAAAGGTCACACATATGTGCATCGGTCATAAAACGTGAACCATAAGGGCTTTGCCTTTCTTGTTACATGCATATTTTCTGATTTTTCAGCTCTGGTCAAATATTCAGGAGTTTTGAAAATATCATTCGCATGATAGCCTGGTTGAACTTTAGGGTCACCTGGTTGAAACTTTAGGGCATTGGAGCCAGAATGACCAGGCCATCAATTATTGCCATCAATTACGCTGTAGATAAAAAGCAAGCTTACTATGTCATGGCACCAGCACCTTCTAGATATGCATACAGCAGTTTATTCACTGTTAATTTTCCGTCTTGGAAACTCACAACAGCAAAATGCATGATCAAAGCTGCAAACATTTTGATAAGAGAACTAACTGAAATAGAGTACCGATACGTTGGTTATTTCCCTTGCAAGTGTGTATCCTTGATGGCTCATTTAGCAGCAGTTCACATGGAAACCCCTTGACCACCAAATGATGAGTCCAAAGAGTTCACAGTGGTTATGTTATTGGTAGGTGCGATGACGGATGTCTGTGGAGGAGTCACGGGATTTCAATTTTTAAAAGATCAAATGTGTCCTGCTCCCACAAAAGGTAAGATAAATCGATTTTGGTGGATACTAATATTATTAAAAAGAGGAGGAAAAAAACTTTCCATTGAAACCTAAATGAAGTATGTGGGATGAAAAATGAAAGAGTTATTCAAGTTCTGAAGTGGTGCGGCTGACAAAGCTGAAGGTCTACAGGGCAATTGTACTCCCTACGCTACTTTATGCTTGTGAGACCTGGACTGTGTATCAACGCCACGCCAGGAAGCTGAACCACTTTCACACAGCTTGCCTCAGAAAGCCTCTAAATATCAAATGGCAGGACAGAATTCCAGACACAGAAGTGCTGTCCCAAGCGGGCTTGTCCAGCATCTACACCATTAGTCTCAGGCAGATGGGGCTCGTAAACCTTGGATGGGAGCCCATCTAGGAGAAGGAAAACTCTGAACCAAATCCCAGAGAACTTTTCAGGCGCAGATCAGTCTCATCAGCCATCTACGCTTCCACAGACCAGCTCCACTCCAACAACAAACTGGATGATAGAAGTGGTCCTCATCGCATTGCGATGGATGAACAACAACTAGCTGTTGTTTCCTCAAAAACATTACCGATGGCATTACTGATAGGAAGATATGTCTAGCTACCGATTTCAGCCTAAGTCTCTGTTGTGTAAGCAACACAACCGGGGAGGCGACTCGGAGTCGTCGTTTTATATAACTCCCAGAGTGACCTCCTTTCCCATAAAGCCCTAGCGACCAGTCATACGCTTAGCTGCGACGCGAACAGCTGTTCCGGTTTCGGCTTATGTTTATCTCGTGTTCTCCGTGTGTTTTCTCGACTTCGTTTGTGTTTTTCTGGATTTCTTCGTGTGTGCGATTATCCATCCTGCGTTGATTCTTATCCTTACGACATCTGGTGGGAGTTGAACGGCGATCTTTTCCCTTTTCATAGCGGACATGAGGTAAGGTCTCGGATTATAGTTATACATGAGCCGGCCATTTTTAACGGTTTCGATCTGACTCGAAGCGGTTCCCGTTTGGCACCGTTTTTTCTTCGTGCATAGGGCGGCGTTAGGCTACTTTCGCTTTTCTTGTCCGCTCTTTGTTGTTTTGTTTTTGGGTTCTCTCCCGGTCGTTTTCTGTTTTTGCTTTTAGTGCAACTAACGGCAAACATGAGATGGACGGGAAGGGGCCTATCTTTTCACGGTTCTCGTTTCTGTTGCAGTTCGCAATTACGTACATGCCCGCGCTGCTTGGGTTTTTAGTACCCGACTGATTCACATGTTTTATGTTTACCATGCTCGGGATGTTCTTCTTCCCGACCGTGCCATGTCTGCTCTTCGTGGAAAGAGCGACGTTGTTCACAACTCTGGGATTTTTATAATCGCGACCGGCCTGCGGCTCCTCGCTTACTTAGCCGCTCGCCGGCTGCTTTGCGCCCCTCTGCCGCCAGTGCGACATCCCTTCCTATAACTTCCGACCATTCGGGAACCCACAAACGTGCATCTTCGGATATTGTGGGCTTTTCTTCGAACCGGATATTTTCGACCTCGGACCTCAGCGCTCGCCCGTCGCTAGTCCGCTCCCACTCTACTGGGAGTCGGGATTTTCCGCGATCGGGACGGTCCCTCCCTACTGCCTCTATCCCACTGGGGACCTGGGACATTTCAACAAATCAGAGGCATTCCTAGGAGCAGCATGGGGTCCCACCTGCGGCCTCAAAAGGGTCGCACCCCATGATTAGTAAGACTCTGGGGCCCTTGACTCGATCATCTGTGACCTCTACCGAGTCACACCCCATGAGTAGTAAGGCTCTGGGGCCCTTGACTCACTCATCCGTGACCTCTCCCGAGTCTCACCCCATGAGTAGTAAAACTCTGGGGCCCTTGACTCATACGAACACTTCCCGCCCGGCGTTACGTCCACCGGCGGCGGGTGACTCCCTCACTGTTTCTTTCAGACGCTCTCGCGTGGATGATCGCACACGGTACACTCATCCTTCTCAACTTTTCACCGCCTACCCGGCACCGGCCTCCACGTGGCGTGGGTGGGTAGTCCACTCGGTCCCTGACTGAGTGGGCTAGCAGACGGGTGCCATCTTTGTCCAGGATTAGGACTTGATGTCAGCAGATATGTTGTTCAGTCTTTTTCACTGGTCCGGTTTTTAAGGAGCTGTGCTTACCCAGGTCTTACCATGTTGGATTGGTCCTTAAAAATACGCGTGAGCTTTTGGTCCTTTGGATCCCAAGTGTTTGCCGTGCTTGGAGACCCGTGTCGGGGGAGAAGAGGATCCTGGTGGCTGAAACACTCCACTTTGGCCTTGACTTCTGCCTAAACGGGAGGCTAGTCGTACCGGCCTAGTCAATCGGCTCTTGTCACGTCGAGCCCTGTCCCCCTGTTGACATGCGGGTTGTTATACGGAGCACCATGCTATAGCCTCTGATGCTGATTAGGTGCTTTACGCCAGTATTCCCCTGTATTCAACAGTGTGATAGAAGGCGGTGGCTCAAACGGTTCAATCAGGCTTACCCCCTTGAGTATATCTTTCGGGCAGTCTCCATTGTGCGTCGGCTGGAGACCCGCCGACAGTTGCACTTTCCCTTGTTGGGCTCGGTGGCGGGCGGGGACCCCCGGGGGATGAATATCTATCATACTATAATATGGAAAATATCAAAAAACCAAAACTAGCACCAAAGCGGCACATAGCCGCCGACATTGTCATTGAGAACGATAGTGACTCTGTGAGGAAGCGACACCTCAGGCGTCGGCCGCCTGGCCTCGCTTTCTCATTATCCACAGCAAAGTTAAAGAGAAGCCTGTTTCAACGCTGCACCCTTTCCTGGTAGGGGAGACCCTCAGGAGCCGTGTTGGCAGGCCTGAGGCCCAGCGCCTCAGGTTTGGTGACTTGTTGGTAGAGTGCCGTACCCGGGCACACTCCAATGGGCTACTGAGGCTCTCCTCCATCAGAGACACTCCAGTGGAGGTCACTCCCCACAAAACAATGAATTCCTCTAGAGGAGTGATTAAAGATCAAGCATTGGCCGAACTGTCTGAAGATGAACTTGTACGGAACCTTAAGTCACAGGGGGTGACCTACGTCAGGCGCTTCATTTCCAAACGAGGTGGTAGGGAGATCCGTCTCCCTACCATCATCCTGACGTTTGGCACCCCCACAGCTCCTACTACCATCTGGGGAGGTTACTACTTCCTAAAAGTGAAAAAGTACGTCCCTCTCCCCCTTCGGTGCTTTAAGTGCCAAAAGTATGGCCATGGGCAGAAGACATGCCGCCAGGCAGAGGCTCTATGCGCCCGTAGCACTAAGCCCGGACACTCTGCTGAGTCCTGCACAGCCATCCCCCTGTGTGTGAATTGCCAGGGGGCGCATATGGCTTCGGACAAGAAGTGCCCTCGTTGGATCTCCGAGTGCAGGATTCAGCAGGTGCGTGTGGAGAAGGGGCTGTCCTTTGCGGACGCAAAAAAACTGGTTGACGGTCCTGGTGCAGCTGAGGTGGCGCCAAACTCAAATAACAACTTTGTGTATACTTTCAATGCTACGGTGGCAGGCAAGCGCCCCACCAAAGACTTCTCTTGTCAAACCCCAACTTCTTGTTTGGGGGCGGAGCCTCGGATCCTCTCACCCCTGGAGAGTAACCCTCCTCCGGTGGTGACGAGGAGCCAGGGAACGCAGAGGGCGGACGCTACCGGTCCGGTGGCACCGCCTTCTGCTGCCCCTAAGCCTCAGCCCCCACCCAAACCTGCTAGTTTGTCAACACCAAAGGTTTCTGGCTCTGGTCAGCCTTCTAAGGCCGCTAACTCTAGCAGCAGGAACGCTGCCCAGGACCAGAAGTCAAAGAAATCTATGGGACCGCCATGCGCACGGGCCCAGAAGGGGAACACTGATATCCCCCTTCAAAACAAATATGCTGCATTGGAGGAGCAGATGGAGGGAGTGGAAGTTGCCGATGCTGCGGCAGCTCCAACCCCTTCATCTCCTAAGAACCAGAGGAGGCCCGGGAGCCGGCCCCCCTCTGTTTCTCCGACTCCTTCCAAGGCAAAGGAAAAAGGGGGGAAAAACTCCGCACCCCCAGATAAGACATAATCATGGACTCCTCACAGACCTCCAGTGCGGTTTCCGGCGCTTCCGTAGTACAACTGACCATTTAGTCCGCTTTGAATCATTTATTCGAGATTCTTTTGTCAACAAGCAGCATGTCAATGCAATTTTCTTCGATCTTGAGAAGGCGTATGACACTACCTGGAAGTATGGCATAATGTCCGAGTGGGACAAAGAGGAAGCTAACAAGCTGCATGAAGCCCTTCCTAAGTTGTCCGACGGTCTACCTTATCGCTGCGGCAGCTGCCGTGAGGAGACTGTCCTGGCTCGGCTCCACATCGGCCATACGTATGTTACGCACTCTTATTTACTTAAACAGGAGGAGCGTCCATGGTGTTATGCCTGCGACGAGCAGTACTCTGTTCAACATTTTTTGTTGTCTTGTGCTGATCTAATCGACACAAGGTATAAACATTTCACGGCAGACTCCTTGAAGGTTTTGTTCCGGGATGTGCCCCCGGACAAGATCTTCAGTTTTCTGAGAGAGTGCCATATTTTTAATAAGATTTGAGCGTTATAGATTATGATGTTTTTATTATTTTGACCTTTTTGAGAGTCTTCCGACGTTTTCTTTAAAGACCTGTGCGACATTTTAGCCTGACATATTTTTAAGGTATATTTACATCATGTCTTAAGACCTTTCTTTTAGTCTGGCTGACCAGATTTTTACCCTTCCCGCCGTGAGATGGCCTTAGTTGCCTGCTCGGCGTTAAACCCAAATAACTAACTAACTAACTAAGCTTTGACATCATGTTTATGTAAAACTATGGAGCACCTGGTCAACGCCCGCCTGGTGTGGCATCTTGAGTCACAGGGTCTCCTCACAGACCTCCAGTGCGGTTTCCGGCGCTTCCGTAGTACAACTGACCATTTAGTCCGCTTTGAATCATTTATTCGAGATTCTTTTGTCAACAAGCAGCATGTCTATGCAGTTTTCTTCGATCTTGAGAAGGCGTATGACACTACCTGGAAGTATGGCATAATGTCTGACTTGTTGGACATGGGTTTTAAAGGGCACCTGCCCGTTTTTATTCACAATTTTTTGACTAACCGGTCGTTCCATGTCCGTGTGGGCTCCACCCTCTTCGACTCCTTTGAACAGGAGATGGGTGTCCCACAGGGCAGCATTCTATCTCCTGTTTTATTTAGTATTAAAATTAATAACATTGTAAAGGCCGTCAAGGATGATTCTGAATGCTCTTTGTTTGTTGACGACTTTGCTTTGTGCGCACGTGGTCGAGGACTTGCGTCCCTTGAGAGGCGCTTGCAGCTGTGCGTTGATCGCATCCAGCGGTGGGTGTCTCTCAATGGATTCAAGTTCTCGCCCTCAAAGACTGTTTGTGTGCATTTTACTAACCAGACGAAATTTTTTCCAGAACCTAGCCTGAGCATTGCTGGAGTGCCAATTAAGGTGGCCGAGGAGGCAAAGTTTCTGGGAGTCATTTTTGACAAAAGACTTACCTTCTGCAACCATATTAATTACCTTAGAACCTCTTGTCAGAAGGCTCTCGACATTCTTCGTGTCGTCGGTCATACTGACTGGGGTGCGGACCGTACTGTCTTACTTCGTCTGTACCGGGCCCTTGTTCAGTCCAAACTGGATTACGGCTCTGTGGTGTATGGCTCAGCTTCCAAGTCTGTGCTGCAGCGTCTGAACACAATTCACCATCAGGGTCTGCGGATATGTCTTGGGGCCTTCAGGACGTCTCCAGTTCCTAGTCTGTATGCTGAGGCAGGGGAGCCTTCTCTCAAGCTCCGCCGCATCCGCCTCATGCTCAGCTACGTTCTGAAACTGAAGGCCCATCCAGACAATCCTGCCTATGATTGTGTTTTTAAACCATCGTTTGCAGAGATTTACGATACCCATCCGGGAGCTGTCCGTCCACTTTCTTTCCGTGTCCGACCTCATCTGCAGGCGGCCGGATTGGACCTGGACAGAGTTTCGGAATCCCTGCAACACATCACTCCACCTTGGCTCTTACCAGTTCCTGACATCTTGCTGGACCTGACTGCCCACAAGAAAGACTCTACTCCACCAGCCATATACCAACAGAGCCTCAATGAACTGCTTTCAATTTTTCCTGGCTATTGTCGCATCTATACCGATGGGTCAAAGTCTGAGGATGGGAGAGTGGCTGCAGCCGCAGTGTCCTCTCGCCATCCTAGACGCCCATTTAAGCACCGCCTCCCAGACCACTCATCTGTATTTAGTGCGGAACTGCAGGCGGTTCTGCTGGCACTCAAGCATGCTTATCGATCTAGAGAAAGAACTTCCTGATTCTGTCTGACTCTTTCTGCCCTGCAGGCCCTTCAGGGCACGGGAAATGACCACCCACTGCTGGTGCAGATCAGAGAGCTCCACGCGGACTTGATCAAGGAATATTATGATATCATTTTTATTTGGGTGCCAGGGCATGTGGGCATCGAAGGCAACAGGATCGCAGATTCTGCTGCCAACGATGCCCGCAATGACCCTGTCCCTGACACACAGACTGTTTATAGTGATTTTAGACATGTGGCTAGTGCGTACATAGCCCGTGAGTGGCAGTCCGAGTGGGACAAAGGGGAAGCTAACAAGCTGCATGAAGCCCTTCCTAAGTTGTCTGATGGTCTACCTTATTCCTGCGGCAGCCGCCGTGAGGAAACTGTCCTGGCTCGGCTCCACATCGGCCACACGTATGTTACGCACTCTTATTTACTTAAACAGGAGGAGCATCCATGGTGTTATGCCTGCGACGAGCAGTACTCTGTTCAACACTTTTTGTTGTCTTGTGCTGATCTAATCGACACAAGGTATAAACATTTCACGGCAGACTCCTTGAAGGTTTTGTTCCGGGATGTGCCCCCGGACAAGATCTTCAGTTTTCTGAGAGAGTGCCATATTTTTAATAATATTTGAGCGTTTATAGATTATGATGTTTCTATTATTTTGACCTTTTTGAGAGTCTTCCAACGTTTTCTTTAAAGACCTGTGCGACATTTTAGCCTGACATATTTTTTAGGTATATTTACTTCATGTCTTAAGACCTTTCTTTTAGTCTGGCTGACCAGATTTTTACCCTTCCCGCCGTGAGATGGCCTTAGTTGCCTGCTTGGCGTTAAACCCAAATAACTAACTAATTCGTGCACCCTCTGACATTCATTCTCACATCATGTTCCCACCTGAATTGCTGCCCAATGACACTAAACGAGTACACAAGCAAGGGAGAAAGGGTGGTGTAAGACAGAGACTTCATAATATGACAAGCAGGCCTCCATTACCATCTATGATACTGGCAAATGCACGTTCACTGAAAGGCTTAGAGATGGACGAGTTGTGTGCAAATGTGACATTCTTTCACGAGTATAGAGAAGCCTGTTTGATGGCATTTACCAAAACGTGGTTCGATAGCTCTGTAACAGACCAAGAGACTTGTTGCGGGCTTTGGTTGCCCTATCAGACTCGATCGTGACAGACTACCGGGAAGGACAGAGGAGGGGGTGTGTGTCTCTACATCAATGAGCAGTGGTGCAAAACTACCACAGTACGTGAACAACTATGCATCCCGGATATCAAGCTGCTGACCGTGTCGCTACAGCCCTTGTATTTCCCCCGTGAATTTCCGCAACTATTTGTGACAGTAGTCTACATCCACCCCAGGGCTAACACACAACGGGCAGCTCAACATATCTTCGATGTAACGCAGACATTGGATGCAATTTCACCTGACGCTCCTAATTTTATCCTTTGTGATTTTAACCAGTGTGTTCTAAAGAGAGCCCTGCCCAACTTCTGTCAGTACTTCACATGCGCCACACGTTTTCAGAGGACCCTTGACCTCTACCATGGCACAGTTCCCAGTGCATACAAGTCTTTCGCTAAACCCCCAATAGGTGACTCAGATCACAATACAGTTCATTTAGTGCCTATTTACAAACGTCTGCTTAAACGGGTCAAACTCTTGCAGAGAGAGATTAAGGTATGGAACACGGACAGCATTGCTACATTCCAGGTCTGTCTAGATTGTACACACTGGGACCTGTTCCATGAGTCTTGTGAGAGTCTGGACGTGTTGACAGATGTGGTGACAAGTTATGTCTCTTTTTGTGTTGATACACTTGTACCTGTTAGGAAGTGCAAGGTGTATGCCAACAACAAACCTTGGGTCTCAAAAAGTGTTAAGCAAGCTCTTAATGACAAGAAAAGGGCTTACTTTGAGTCTGGTCCTGCAAAGAGAAAACAGATTCAGAGAGTTGTGCAGTCTGAAATATGTAAAGCTAAGGACAATTACAAAAACAAAATAGAAACAAAATTTATGACAGGGGATTTGAGAGCTACGTGGTAGGGTATCAAAACAATGACTGACAATCAGAGTAAGAGCGGAACCTCCACTCAATTGACGCCTTTACGTGGTAATAACGATGGTGACTTTGTGGAGAAATTGAATCGTTTTACTGTCGTTTTGACACCCATGGCTTTAGTTCTGTGATTGATAACATCAAAGCTTCCTCAAGGTTAGATGAAACCGTCCAAATCAGCAAGGAGGATGTGTTTAAAGTATTTTGAGCGTACAAACGCAAGGAAGAGTGCTGGCCCTGATGGCATCTCTGGCCACGTTTTGAGACGCTGTGCCTTGCAGTTCTGTGACATCTTCCATACCATCTTTCAAGCCTCTCTCAAACTGCAAAGGGTTCCCACCATGTGGAAAATGTCCATAGTTGTCCCAATTCCTAAAAAGACCCGCTCTTCTGTACTTAACGATTTTCGGGCCTATTGCGTTGACATCTCTCGTGATGAAAAGCTTTGAAAAATTAGTCAAATCTCACCTCATGAAATGTACAGCAAATTTATTGGACCCTCTGTGGTTCGCGTACAGGCCTGGAAGAGGGGTCGAGGATGCCACGTTAAAGTTCTTGAACCTTATCCTCACTCACCTTGAGAAGGGTAAAACTCATGCTAAAATTTTATTCCTGGATCTGAGTGCCGCGTTTAACACGCTCCAAACACACTTGCTCTTCAGGAAACTTACCAATGCTTTTAAGCTAACAGTTTGGTCTTGTAGATCCTAGACTTCCTCGTGCGTAGACCACAAAGAGTTTGGGTAAACGGCACATTGTCTACTGTTAAATCAGTTTCTACAGGCTCACCGCAAGGCTGTGTGCTTTCAACACTCTTATTTATATTGTACACAGATAACTGCAGGAGTGCAAACAGTGACAGGCACTTGATTAAGTTCTCTGACAATTCTGCTCTGCTGAGCCTGCTCTATGACGACAAAACCAGTCACGGTCCAGTCGTGCAGGATTTTGTGGACTGGTGCCGTGACTTCTTTCTGTGCATCAATGCTTCCAAAACAGGAGATGTGTGCATAGACTTCAGGAAAAACCCTCAAACGCAGTCAGACACTGTCATTTTTAATGAAATAGTGGAAAAGGTGACTGAGTACAAAGACCTCGAAACCACCATTGATGACAAACTTAAATGGGACAGTCAGTGTGATGTTGAGCACAAGAAAGGCCAACAGCGCCTGTATCTTTTGAAGAAGCTGCACAAGTTTAATGTTGACAACTCTGTTGTAACTCTCTTTTATGATTTTTTTAATTTAAAATGTACTCACCTTCTCATGTGCCTAAAAGATAAGACTAAGCTCCAGCGCATTATCAACATCAGTAGCAAAATAACTGGTGTTCAGCAGCCCTGCCTTTCTTCTTTGTATGAGAAGCAGGTGCTTAACAAAGCCTTCCACATTGTATCTGATGATACTCATATTTTATCCAAAGAATATGCCTTGTTGCCTTCCTCCAGGAGATACGGAACTGTGATGTGCAAAACAAATCGCAGACGTCTTTCTTTCTTGCCATCATCTACCCATCTCCTAAATGATGCCTTGGCATAGACCTATAGTCATGGCATCATTTGAAGGACGATCATGATGTCAGCCTCAGGTCTATGAATTTGCAATGTCATGTGATACGCAAGTGTGTGTGTGTGTGGGTTGTTTTCATGTGTGCGTGCGTGTGTGTTGTGCACGTGGTATAAGGTAGTGTTGTCTCAGTTTTTAAGAACATTTTCTTTCTAGGTGGATATTAACATTACAGATGGCTGTGATATATATATATATGCACATACTGTAATCAGTCGGTGTGCTCTAGTCGGTCAAATGCATTTATTTGTTTTATGTTCACATTTGTTGTTTTTTACAACTGTTTTACAAAAATTCCGCTATAAACAAATTTCCCATCTTGGGACAATAAAGGTATTCGTATGTGCTTTGTTTGTTTTTTTGTCGGTCATCTAGCTGCTAGAGGCACATAGAGGTGGCAAGCTATTCTGGCATCGCCCTTGAACCATCATAGTGGATCAATCTCTTTTTATAATGTTCCAAGGCTCCATCAGTCCATGGATTAATTGATTGTTATTGTTGGCTCACATGTGATAGCAAAGTGAGTCTGTGTAATGGGCCAGTGGTTGTCCGTCCATTTGTTGGTCTGTGGCAAAACTTTAATGTTGGCATTTTCTCAGAAGCTGTTTACAAGCTGCAATCTTCAAAAGTGGCCCAAGGGGACTTTGTGGCAAGACCTATCTCAACATGCCAATTTCATTGACCTTGCTCAAATGGTGAAGGTCACAAGGGGTCCAGAAATAAGTTATATTTTCACACAAAACAATGTTTTTTTCTCAAATACAATACCATTTTCAACTTCAAACTAAAACTTGGTGCAAAGATACCTACCTGATGGTAAGTCCTTTCTATGCACACTAATTTGGCTGACTCCTCAAAAAGATCAAGGGTCACAGGAGGTCCAGAAATAGTTTTTTTTTCCTCAAATACTATTTTTAACTTCAAATCTAAACTTGGTACAGAGATACATGATGGTAAAATCTTTCTATGCATACTAATTTGGCTGACTCCTTGGAAAGGTCACAGGTCACAAGAGGTTAACAAATGTGTTAAAAATGCCCATTTTGACAGAATATAGTTTTGGATTGGTCATATTTAATTAAGTTGTGGCTTTCTTTTACAGTTACTAGTCAGTTTTTATGACATTTATATCTTTCACTCTGCCTTAGGTGGCAAGCAATCAGTGATCTTCCTGATTCCAACAAGAATCGCCCGTTATCATGAGCCCCTGTGGATAAAAAGGCTTATGAGAGTCAATGCCTCTTGCTAATGGAATCATAGACTATGCACTTGCTTTGTTGTTTGTTTGGTTTGCTGGTTGTTTGGCATTGGGACAATAGCATCAAAATGACAGAAACAAACAAACGTGACCTGTCGCCAAGAGGCATGGACTCTCATCAGCCTGTTTGATAGCTCATGAAGCTGGCCCAATTTATTGGTCATTCATCCAATACTATCTTCAACAGGTGTTCCAGAGGAGATTCTGTTTGAGGGCAACCTGAAGTGTAAGCCAGAGTTTCAATATACTTGGTGCGACACCTGCATTAATGGACTGAACAACCACTTCCTGAGCATCAGGGAGCACCTGGCTGTTGACCAGAGCAACTATGCTACAGAAAAGATCCTTGAGAACATGACACGGGAAATCTCTTTCAGGAACTTCACGCCTGGCACTGTTGTTGCTTTGAAGTAGGTGCATGGTAGACAGTTGTCTATGTTGGTGATGGAAATTCCTCAACCACCCAACCCCCTCTCCCCCCACCTCTAAAGTTTTCTGTTTAATCGTTTAAAAGTATTTTCGAAATGTACCAGATTACACAGTTTGCAATCAAATTTTTAAAAATACTGATGATAGATGTGACTGAAGGGGTCAGCTTTGCTATTTTGAGGTTTAATTCTACCCAGCATTAAAAATATGTTCAGCACTAATGCACCCAGGCATGAATTACCATGAATAGATTCTCATGGGTGTGAATCTACCCAGGATTTGAAGTCTCGTTGGGTGACAAAATTTTATGCTGCTGCTGCAAACTGATTCACTTCTTTGTTATGTGCTTATGTCACATGACACTCAGTGTGAGAATGAACAATCTGGGTGGAGTCACAGTGGTGAAAATCTACCTAAGTGGATTTATGCTTGCATGAAATCATGGTGGGCTAGTTTTTGCTGGGTACAATCACAATGGGTAGATTTAAACCAATTTATAACATTGACCCCTTCAGCATAGCTGAGAGATTGTCTCTGCTGCAGATGCATGCTTGTGGACAGCGCCAAAGAAGCAATACTGGAGCTGCGTCGTGGGCTGGGTCAGTTTGGCTACATGATGCGCTCTTACAGCGGAAACTTAACTTTTGACGACACCTGGGACACCTCCAACTATCGTGCCATTGTCTCGCGACTCACACTGGGCGACCTCAACAGAGTCATGTACCGTGTGGACCAGGAGGAGAGGGATGACAATTTCGGTTTCTCCACTTACCATATCCCCCACCACGGAAACCTGTGCTATTCGGGGCTTCGTGGTCAGTGCTTATGCAAAATAATCACCAGTTACTGTTTATCGGTAGCATTCTTTGTCAGGATGATCCCTGCAGGAGTCGTGACAAAAAAAGGTGTTACCGACAGCCACAGTGTTGAACCCCTTGTGCATGCTACGACAATAGAGCTAGATACTGGCTCTTAAAGATAAATGCCGAAAATGTTTGATAAAGTTTTGGTTAGATTTTTAAGTGCTGGTTGTCGGTGACAAGTTAATCCTTTCACTGCTGAGAAAATTCCAGTGCTATCCAGTTGCAAGAGACATAGATCCACATGAGCCCCTCAACTACAGGGGCTTATGAGGATCTTTGCCTATTGTGATACCTTTTTAGCTCACGTGTGATGGCAAAAGTGAGTCTGTGTAATGGGCCATCTGTCACCTGTCCTGTGTCTGGTGTCCGTAGTAAACTTTAACGTTGGCATTTTCTTGGAGACCACCCTTCAAGCCTCAGACTTCAAACACAAGGACACTTTGTGGCAAAATCTTTCTAAACATACCACTTTCAGTGACCTCTTTCAAAGGTCAAGGTCATGGGTGGTTCAGAAAGGGGTAAAAAAACACACCATATTTTGACACAAATTGCTTCTCGTCAAATACTATTTTCAACTTCAAACTCAAACTTGATACAGAGATACCTGCATACTAATTTGGATGACCCCTTGGATAGGTAAAAGATCACAAGATGTCGTCAAGCACGGCCGGCAGCGGCTTCAGTCGCCCTGCAACGCGGTGAATGACAAAACATTTTTGGACGTTACCTTTGGCACTTTGTCCGCCCGCTCCATGGCGGAGCGCGGCCGGCAGCGGCTTTGGTTGCCCCGCATCGCGGTGCACAACAGCTCCCCTAGCCTTCATGTAGCCTCTATGACAGTACCAGTGCATCCTTGACGCACCACTATCTCCCACTCGCTGGAGCCACGCGACCGGGAGATACGACACAGCACGCAACACAGCTCCAGGTCTCTCGCACGTTCGTGTTCTCACTCTACCAGTTTTGCCGCTCCGAAAAAACGGACAGCTTCACGCCCCCCGCGGCGTGCTTCCCCGTCCAAGCGGCATCACTCATCAGCAAGGTACAAATTTTGCGCATCCTCCTTAAGCGGATGCGTTCGCCGGGTGGATGCATCCACGCGAACGCAGTCGTCCCCCCCCCCCCCACCCCCCCCCCCCCCCCGCCCCCCGTTGTCATCGGTCCTCTCACAGCCATGATCGGTCAGTTCGCAGCTATTCCAGGGAGCGTTCTTCTTGGATTCACAGCCCCTCTCCTCATCATAGCAACCCTCAAGGGAGCCACACCCCTTCTCCATCTAACGTTGAAATTCGGCCGCGTGCTACAACGGACGTCGCCTTTCCCCAAGCCATCTCTTGTGATGTGCGCATGCAGCCCCACGGTGGTTTTCCTTCTTTGGACAGTTCGCGGCTTCCCTCCCAACGGTTGGCGTCTCAGGACGATAAGGAGGTCCTGAGTCTACTGCCAGAGGATTCTGTCTCGGCTCTCATTTTCGATCGTCGGTCCGCGTCTCCGGTTTCTCTGCCTTCTGGCAGCTCTTCTGCACAGGCCGCTTTCGTCGCCCCGAGCACAGAGACGCTGTGGTCCTTAGACGAAGCTGCATGGCTGATTTCGTCCATTCTGCCTCTGGACGCCTATCCTCCCCCTCTCAAGAGGAAAGCTTCCGCTTTGGTGGATGCCCCCCCGGCAGGCCAAAAAATTCAAGTCCCTCCCACAACCCCCAGGATTCCGGGATCTTGTGGAAGCCTTTTTGGCGCACCTACAGCAGGGCTCCTTCGGAGACTCCAGCTTTTTCGCTGACTCCAAGTGGCCGGAGGGATTGGATAATGCTTTTCGCCAGCGTTGGTACTCCGGACATTCGCAGGCCTTCGTTTGCCCCCTTCCAGCAGTGGATGTTGCAGCGGAATTTCAGACGGGCGGCCGCCGTGCTTTGCAGCTACGGATGCTGCGAGGACTGGACAAGACTGTGACCCTTGTCCGCAACGCTTTCTCCTGTGCTAGTTTTTTGGACCTAGCGACACAGGCCATAGTGAGACGCGTGGAAGATGCCTAGCACCCCTCTATTTCGGCACTTTTAGGAGACATCCTCGCCTTGGCGGTGGCTGCTAACCGGGCTGCGTACCATACTTCCGTTAATGCTATGGCCGTTGTAGCTAACTGTGACCTGATGCGCCGAGACATTGTCCTCCGTGGTTGTTTTGCCCTCCCTGCGTCGGTGAAGACCCAGCTCTGCCAGGCTCCGCTCGGAGGTGCGTCGCTTTTTGGACCCACTTGGCAGCCAGTCAAAGACGGCGGACCTCCTGCCCCTCGGCAGGCTTTACTCCAGGCCGATACAGTTGCATCTGCTCCTCCACTGGCGCCCGTCCTCGGGCGACCTTACGGCCCCTTTCCCAGTGTCTCCTTTGGTCAGACCTCACCTCCAGCGTTGGATGGATCCTTCCTGGCTTGCATCGGGGGATCCCCCTCATCTCCCCCTCCCCCTCGCCTCTATTCTCCATCTGCATGGATGCGAGCCTAACCAGCTGGGGAGCACACCTACTGCCGCAGTTTATCACAGCCTCGGGCAGCTGGCCGCAAGATCACGTCAGCAAACACATCAACTGGCTGGAGCTGAAGGCCGTATGGCTTGCCCTCATCGCCTGGGAAGTGCGTCTCTCTCACCAAGCAGTGCTGGTTTTCTCCGACAACACCACGGTAGTCGCCTACATTCAGAACCAGGGTGGGACACGGTCGCCCTCTCTCTGCATTCTCCTGTTTCACGTTCTCCTGTGGTGCAGGGATCGCGGCATCACTCTTTGAGCGCGACACATACCAGATCACCTGAATGTCCTCGCGGACTCCCTGTCACGGCGGGGTCAGCTTCTCCACACAGAATGGTCTATCCATCCGGACACCTTTCGGCTCATCTGCGCCCACTGGGAGACACCGATGATCGATCTCTTCGCCACATGGTGGAACAAGCAGCTTCCCCTCTTTGTCTCTCCCATTCCGGATCCCCTGGCGTGGGTGGTGGACGCTCTCTCCATCTCTTGGGAGGGCATGATGGCATACGCGTACCCTCCGTCCGTTCTGGTATCCAAAGTCCTCCAGAAGCTCCGAGGCCTCAACACAATTCTTCTGTTGGTGGTGCCCTTCAGCTGGACCAAGAGTTGGACCACCGACCTCCTGAAACTGCACCTTCCCACCCCCCGCATGATGCTCAAGCAGCTGCGTCAGAATCTTTTCCACCCGTGCCCGGATCGGTTGCTCCTTCACGCTTGGAGATTGTGCGGCAGGCCCTCGCCGCAAGAGGCTTCTCGAGTGCAGCTGTTAAGGCTATCTCAGCAGCCCACAGAGCTTCCACCCGGAACATTTACGAGGGAAAATGGAGGGTCCGGCAGACCTGGTGCGCATCCCAGCTGCTCTCCCCCACGGATCTGACTATGCCCCAGCTGGCCGAGTTCTTTCTGTGGCTTTTCGTCCAGCAGAACCTCGCCCCATCACCATCAGAGGATATTTGGCCATGATTGCAGACAGTTACCGCCACTTGGGCCGTCCGGACCCAGGGACCTGCAAAGACCTCTCGGACCTCTCAGAATGCAATATTTTTAACAAGATCTGAGCATTCATAGACTGTGAATTTCTTTATTTTGCCCTTTTTGAGAGTCTGTAGACATTTCTTTTAAAGACTCGTGCAACATTTTAGCCTGACATATTTTTAAGATATATTTACCTCTTGTCTTAAGACCTTGCTTTTCGTCTGGCTGACCAGATTTTTACCCATCCCGCCGTGAGATGGCCTTAGTCGCCTGCTCGGCGTTAAACCCAAAATAACTTACTAACCAATTTGAGTGACCTCTCACAAAGGTCAAGGTCACTAGGGATTAGGAAATATATCACAAATAGCTATTTTGACATTCATTTTTTCTCAATTACTAGTCACAACTTCAAACCCAAACTTCGTACAAAGATACCTGATAAGACCATAATAATTTGGTTGATCCCTCGGAAAGGTCAAGGGTCACAAGAACTCGGGAATAGTTGAAAAATAGCCATATTTTGACAAAAGATGTTTTTTCTCAAATACTATTCACAGCTTCAAAACAAACTTGCTACAGAGATACCTGATGGTAAGACCTATCTATGCATACTAATTTGGATGACCCTCCGGAAAGGTCAAGGGTCACAAAAGCTCGGGGAAATAGGTAAAAAATGGCCATATTTTGACAAGAAATTTTTTTGTTCTCAATTACTATTCACAACTTCAAACCCAAACTTACTACAGAGATACCTGATGGTAAGACCTTTCTATGCATACTAATTTGGATGACCTATTGGAAAAGGTCAATCGTCACAAGAGGTCGGCAAATGTGTATAAATGCCAGTTTTTGATAGAATTGTAGTGATTGTCAACATTTTTGCAAACTTTTCAAATTTTGCACAAAGGTAGCTGATGATAAGACGTTCCTATGTATCCTAAATTAGTCACTCATCGCAACGGTCAAGTGTCACGAGCATTTGACAGATGTGTGTAAACTGATTAAATTTTGGAGGAAAAAACCCATGGATTTTGTTGGTGCAGAAGCCATCCTTTTACTTGTCACGTGTTGATCGGTCATTCATGTGAGCCATAAGGGCTTTGACTTTCTTGTTTTTGTAAACTTTAAAATCAAATTTGGTGTGAAGTTTGCTGATGGCAAAACATTTCTATTCATACTAATTCGACTCATCGCAATGGTCAAGGGTCATGGACAGATGTGTGAAAAATGCTTACATTTTGAGAAAACTTTATTTCACTTGTGCAGAAGCCAGCCCTTTACTTATTGTCACAAAGGTCAAACATATGTGCATCGGCCATACATGTGAGCCATAAGGGCTTTGCCTTTCTTGTTCTTTTAGGAACATTCAGAGTTGTTCATATTTTTAAGCTTATCCTTCTGATCCATTTCCCTCCTCTCTAACCTAACCTCTGATCAACACACATACCGGCACTTGCAAATAAAGACAGACACACGGCGCTTCCCGCCATTAGTACACTCTGTGGGCTCGTTTAGCGACAGAAATTCTGAAGAAGAATAGCACAAGCAGCAAAATTACGTCACTATAACCTTCACGTCATGGTATCGCAAGTCTCATGACGGGATGTACACAGTGACGATTTTGATGTTTCGCGTCGCTCATCCGAAAGGCATGCAGCCTCTTCCAAGGCTGACTGTTTTGTTCCACACAGCCTCTTCTAGGGCTGACTGATGGGAATATAATTTTATAGTGGATCCAAAACTTGCAAAAATGAATTATTATTTAAAAAGTTGAAGAGGTACAACGCTGGATTACGAACTCGTTCTGTATCACCCTTTAATCTAGCTGTATGCAAAATATCTAGTAAGAATAATAACAAATACGGACTCGAATGCCGATCAACTGGCTTTTGTGAAACACACATTTTCTTGTCAAACTATAATGTAATTTAAAATTAAAAAAAAAAACTGCTTCAGGAGAATTCACGTAAGAAAAATATCCTAAAGTTTGTCCACAAATGCAGGTTTTACTCACAGACACACACCCACGCACGCACACACACACACACACACACACACACACACACACACACACACACACACACACACACACACACACACACACAGCATTTGGTGCCAAATGTACGCTCTCTAACAAGGTTTGCTTCGCTAGACTAAAGATGTGCCATCATTTTTATCATGTTGTTACTTTGCCAGAATTCGGGGTCTGCCCATCCAGCACATCATGTGCATTCTCCCTAATGCGCTCTGACCAGCCCCATTTCAAAGTCTACCGTATTTTCAGTATGGTAGACAAAAATTACAGGTACAACAATGGCAATGGTTCTAGGAGGTAGACATTGGGGGGCTGAACCTCCTGCAATTTTTAGGTGCTGACCAATCGCAGTGACTGCACTATAGTTATGTTTAGACACTTGCTCATTTCACTGACCTGTTGGAAAGGTCAAGGTCACACAGGTCATGCTTATGTGGAGTGGTCACACACCTGAGTCATAAGGGCTTTGTTGAATCTATGTACCTGGGATGGCTGGGGCTCTTTGGCATTGAATTTTTTTTTTTTTTTTAAATCGGAGGTCAGTATTGTTGGTCTGCACACATACATAAACTGGCAGTGAAGAGGTCAGTACTGTTAGTCTGCACACATACATAAACTGGCAGTGAAGAGGTCAGTACTGTTAGTCTGCACACATACATAAACTGGCAGTGAAAAGGTCAGTACTGTTAGTCTGCACATAAACTGGCAATGAAGAGGTCAGTACTGTTAGTCTGCACACATACATAAACTGGCAGTGAAGAGGTCAGTACTGTTAGTCTGCACACTTACATAAACTGGCAGTAAAGAGGTCAGTACTGTTGAAGCTGGTACTTGCATGTTTTCTGAACTCATTCAGCCCGACACACGTATTTCCCAAATTTTGGAGGTGTCATCTAACAACTATGCACCTGTTGCAGGAGAAGGATCAACCATGATAATTCAAGGGCAGTGCCAGATTAGCTTGGTGCCGGCAGGTGCTAATCTGGCACTACCCTTGAATTATCATGGTCGGCCCATCTCCTGCTGTAGTGCGTCAGGGCTGAATGAGTTAACCCTTATCATTCGGAATACACCCGTGTGTGAAATAAGTTTGACCAAAATAGTTCAAGGGTAGTGCCAGAATAGCTTGGCGCCTCTAGGTGCCAAGCTATTCTGGCACCACCCTTGAACTAAAAACATTGGTCAATATCCTTATCTGTAAGGGGTCACTGCCTGACTCAAAAGGTGGGGGCCCCAGGGGACGAGTTGCGTTGGTGGTGCGGGTAGTGGGGAACTTTTACAGCGCCTCCCCCGGGATCACCCTAGTCTAGGGCCTCTTGGCCTTCATGAGGCACCCTCGTGTGTAATCCCTCCGTACTAGCATAGCATCCCTCTATCCCAAGACCGCCCGTGCGTGGTCCCTGGCCACATCCTCTCCGAGGTGACCCCAAAAACTGGGCAGCACGAGCCCCCTGGCTAAACATGGCGGATCTAGAGGAGAGAACCTCAAAAATTAATCAACATTGCCCTGCTGCCTTGCAGGCCTAGCCATTTGGCTGCAGAAAGGCTAAGGGAGGAAAACCCTGACTTCAAAACCCCCGTGTCTCCGGGGAAGGTTTTTGAGCCAGAGACTAGGACAAGGACAGTCTGATATAAAACCTACGACCTGAGGACATCGATGCCTTCGTCCCAGCTTGCTAGGCCATGGCAGACGAACCAAGGGTTTAAAGGGTGGGGCCAGTACTGCGCACACTGCACTCCACCAAAAAGCTCCACCGCGCAGGCTTTAGGAAATGTCCACGGACCATGACACAGACCATTCCAAGTCCTGTAGCGACGGGCGAGGGGCGATACGGCAGGTGAAAGATGTCGCTGGAAGCCGCAGTCTCAAACCTGCATGCAGGTGGTTCAGGATATTGGTCGCCTGATGTTGACCTGGGGATGACAACGTCACTCGGCACACCCTGAACGACCAAGCAGCCTTTTCTAGGGACAGCACTGCTTGCTCCACACAGAGAGGGGCCTAGAAAAGGTGGCCTAACCAAAGCTCGTCCCCTCACAACTCCAGTTGGCTAGCCGCGGTCAACGGGCATCTTCTCCTGCGGTCAGAAAACAAGTAAAAACAACGGATCCACTCTAATGACGACCACGACCGGACTCAACGTAGCATGCTGGAACATCCGAACCGTGCTTGACACAGCAGACAGCGGACGCCCTGGACGTCGCTCCGCCCTCATTGCCCATGAATTGCGGAGGTTAAACATCGACATCGCTGCCAGCGAAGTACGCCTCCCGGACGAAGGCAGTCTCCAAGAACTTGGCGCTGGCTACACCCTCTACTGGTCAGGCAAGTCTGCATCAGAAAGACGGCTCTCAGGCGTGGGCTTCATGGTCAAGACCTCCATTACGACTAAGCTGGAAAACCTACCAACCGGTCACTCAGACCGCATCTTGTCCATGCGCCTCCCACTGAGACACCAGCAACACGTCACCCTTCTCAGTGTGTACTCCCCAACCCTCCTGGCAGAGCCTGCAGAAAAGGACAAGTTCTACACTGACCTGCGCAGCCTCCTACAGAGCACCCCTGCAGATGACAAAGTCATCATCCTTGGTGACTTCAACGCCAGAGTGGGCCAGGACTCTGAAGCCTGGAAAGGAGTCCTCGGCAAGCATGGCGTCGGGAACTGCAATGACAATGGCCACCTACTGTTGGAGTTCTGTGCAGAGCAGCAGCTTGTCATCACCAACACTACTTTCCAGCAAAAGGACAGTCGAAAGACCACCGGGATGCATCCTCGCTCCAAACACTGGCACCTTATCGACTATGTCCTAGTGCGTCAGAGGGACCGCAGTGATGTCCTCCTTACCAGGTGATGCCCAGCGCAGAGTGCCACACTGACCACCACTTTGTCCGCTGCAAACTCAGGCTCCACTTCTAGCCAAGACCCAAGAAAGGGGGGCCCCCTAAGAAAAAGCTTGATGTTGCCAGCCTTCAGCGTGACGACGTAAAAGCTGCCTTTCAGATTTACAGCGCAGGCTCACAGACACAGCTGACTCAGCAGACTCCTCCCCTGAAACACTCTGGGAATGGCTGAAAACTGCTATCGTAAAATCCTCTGCAGAAGTCCTGGGTTTCGCTAGAAAGAGGAACAAAGACTGGTTTGACGAAAACGACGTAGCAAAAAAAAGAGCCGCCCATCAGGCCCACCTAGCCCAGCCTTCCTGCCCTGTGAAGAAGTCTGCCTTCCGCCTCGTCTGCAGCAGTCTCCAGCGCAAGCTCAGAGATCTCCAGAACGAGTGGTGGACCAGACTTGCACAGAGGACCCAGCTTTGTGCTGACAACGGTGACTACAGGGGCTTCTACGAAGCACTGAAAGCAGTGTATGGCCCCAGGCACCTGATAGATAGTCCCCTGCGAAGTGCTGATGGACAGGCACTCCTCACAGATAATAACTCCATCTTGAACTGCTGGTCAGAATACTTTCAGGACCTCTTCAGCGCTGAGCGCACTGTTCAAGAAGCAGTCATCCTCCAAATCCCACACCTCCCAGTAAAGGTTGAATTGGACGAACCACCCACTGCTGAAGAGACCCTCACAGCCATCCACCAGCTCAAGAGTGGCAAAGCAGCAGGCATTGAGGGAATCCCACCAGAGATCTGGAAACATGCAGGCCCAGTACTGCACAACAAGCTCCATGACCTCTTTCTCTGCTGCTGGGAGGAAGGAACACTACCAAAGGATCTCCGCGATGCAGTCGTCATCACCCTGTACAAGAACAAAGGAGAGAAGTCTGCCTGTTCCAACTACCGTGGAATTACCCTGCTGTCCATTGCCGGGAAAATACTCGCAAGGCTGCTCCTGAATCGGCTGGTACCTGCCATTACAGAAGACCACCTCCCAGAGAGCCAGTGTGGCTTCAGAGCCAACAGGAGCACCACCGACATGGTCTTTGTGCTGAGACAGCTTCAGGAGAAGTGCCGCGAGCAGAACAAAGGGCTGTACGTAACGTTTGTCGACCTAACAAAAGCGTTCGACACTGTGAGCAGGCAAGGCATGTGGCAGATCCTGGAGCGACTTGGCTGTCCCCCAAAGCTCCTCAGCATGATCGTCCAGCTACACGAGGACCAGCAAGGCCAGGTCAGACTCAACAATGATCTCTCAGAACCATTCCCCATTCTCAATGGTGTGAAGCAGGGCTGTGTGCTGGCACCGACCCTCTTCATCTTTTTTAGCATGATGTTGAAGCAGGCCACATTGGACCTCGACGATGACGATGCAATGTACATCAGGTATCGTCTCGATGGCAGCCTGTTCAACCTCAGACGACTGCAGGCCCACACCAAAACCCTAGACCAACTGATTCGTGAGCTGCTCTTTGCTGACGACGCTGCCCTCGTTACACACAAGAGAGAGCCCTGCAGCACATCACATCCTGCTTCGCAGACGCTGCCCAGCTCTTTGGACTCGAGGTCAGTCTGAAAAACAGAGGTTCTCCATCAGCCGGCACCCAAGGTAGAGCATCGCCCTCCCCACATCATCATCGGCGAGTCTGAACTGAAGTTGATGCACCAGTTTACCTACCGTGGCTGCATCATCACGTCGGACGCCAAGCTGGACAAGGAGCTGGACAGCAGGCTGGCAAAAGCAAACTGGGAGTGACTATGTCACAAACGTCGAGGTCTTTGAACAGGCAGAAACTCTAAGCATCGAGGCTTTGCTGCTGTGGACACAGCTCCGATGGGCTGGGCACGTCTCCAGGATGGAGGATCATCGCCTAAACAAGATCACCCTGTTCGGCGAGCTCGCCACTGGACACAGAGACAGAGGGGCACCAAAGACTCTCTCAAGAAGTCACTTAGTGCCTGCCATATCGATCACTGCCAGTGGTCTTCACTTGCTGCGGACCGTGACACCTGGCGCTCCACCATTTACAAGGCAGCTGTCTCCTTTGAGGACTCTCGCAGAGCTGGCCTTAAAGACAAGCGGCTCAGGAGAAAAAAAAGAGATGCCGCAACTCAGAACCCTGGCCAGACCTCCCTCTGCAGCCACTGCGGTCGAACCTGCCTGTCCCAGATTGGCCTCCGCAGTCACGAGCATGCCTGCAGACGTGGACAACCCCTATAGAATCTTCGTTCACGAAGTCAAGCCAAGAGAGAAGTAATATGTGACCCACCACCACAAAATGAGTTTTAAGTCACTTTTTGGACATTTTGAGATAACGATATCAGCAGAAACTAGAAAGAAAACTCTTTTTAATGGTGCCAATAACATGTGAATCAGACGATTGGTCACTGAGTTATGGTTTATAGAAACTGGGGACCCCACACATGTACCCGACCACGCCACCCGACAATTTTCAAAATGAGTCTTAAGTCACTTTTTTGACATTTTGAGATATTGATATCAGCAGAAACTAGAAAGAAAACCCTTTTCAATGGTGCCAATAACATGTGAATCGGACGATTGGTCACCGAGTTATGGTTTATAGAAACTGGGGACCCCACACATGCCACCCGACAATTTCATCGATAGCGGGAAATCGGGTCAGGGGCATTACGACTCATTTTGTGGTGGCGGGTCACATATAATGTAGCTTGCATATGGCATGCTACAAATTTGAAGCTTTTAACCTCAGTATGATGTGGGTTAACTGCCATTTGCATGCAGTAGCAGGATGCACAGGGCGATTAATATTAAATGTGCATATGTTTGATGGTCATGGGGGTTTGGAAGGTTCAGGGCTTTTGTGCTTTTCACTTGCGGTACCTCCGTACCATAATGTGATTCCTGTCTGAAAACTAATCGTTGATATGTGTGTAGGTGTGATGTCGGTGCTGGGAGAGCTACGGCCAGGCAACAACTTGGGCCACCCCTTGTGTAACAATCTGCGTGAGGGCAACTGGCTCATGGACTACATCTCCAACAGACTCAAGGTCGTTGGCAACACCGTCCACGTAAGTCCATTTTTGCTAGCACATTGAGTCCTAACGTCGAAATACACAAATTGGGGAGCTGACCTCCGAAGACTGCGCAACAGATTGATCATAATAGATCAAAAGTGGTGCCAGAGTAGCTTGGCATTTGTCATGGTCGGTCCAGTAGTTTTGCAGTTTGAGGGATGAGAAAAGTGGACACAATCCAGCTGCAAGAGACACAGTTGCTGGGGCTCATGAGGATCTGTGCCATTTGCTGACCCCACTTTGTATCCATGTTTGTTGGACATCTTGGCCTCGGTGGCTTTGAATTAATTAATTCAGCCAGATGCATGTATTTCCCAAATTTTGGAGGCGTCATCTAACGACTATGCACCTGTTGCAGGAGATGGATCGACCATAATAATTCAAGGATAGTGCTAGATAGCTTGGCACTACAGGCGCCAAGCTAATCTGGCACTACCCTTGAATTATCATGGTCGACCCATCTCTTGCTGTAGTGCGTCAGGGCTGAATGGGTTAACAAAGATTTCAGAAACACTTGTACACTGGCAGTTACTGGCTGAACCCTTATCATTCGGAATACACCAGTGTGTGAAATAAGTTTGACTAAAATAGTTCAAGGGTAGTACCAAAATAGCTTGGTGCCTCTAGGCTCCAAGCTATTCTGGCAACACCCTTGAATTAAGGCCATTGGTCTATATCCTTATCTGTAAGTACTATAATGTAGCTTGCATAATATGGCAGTTCGAATTTGAAGCTTTTAGTCTCGGTATGATATGCGTTAATTATCCTCATTGCAGCATGTCACATTCACATGATTCAAACAGTTTTTCAAAATAGGATTTATTGCATGCTATACTGAAGCATCATTTGTTTCTTCAAAAACATTACCGATGACATGACTGAATGGAAGTGTCTACTACTTACTCATTCTAGCCTAAGAGCCAGTTGTGTAAAAACACAACCCGGGAGGCACTCGGGGAACCCCGAGGGGACCAAGAGTTGTCTCCCTATACCCACCACCCGGAAGCCGGGTACCCATAATCCCTCAGTCTAGTCTACTTAGGCGCACGATTTGGTCGTCTTGCGCTCTGCTCTAGCCTACGGACTTTGGTTTTTCGACCGGTTCTCGGGTTTCGGACTTGCTGTTGGAATGAAGAGCGGGAGATAGGATCGTTTCGTCGGCCCTGCCTGTGCGGCTGCGTGGCTTTCTCGTCCCCACTGCTTAGCGCCTACGCTTCGACCGCTGGTGAGCTGTCCGGTGAGCTTCGCCGGTCGTGCCAGGCGGGTTTTGGACGTCTCCCCCCGTTCCCCTTCGGCGGAGAGGTAAGGTAGCGGGGTTGACCCTCGGCTGGTTCCCCGGGCTGGGCACTGGTTTGTGCAGGTACGAAGTTTTTCGTCTTCTTCTCACTGTAATTGTGCGCCCACTCACCTTCGGTGAATCGTAGCTAAGTTCCTACGCATTTGTACCTTGGGTGTGGAGAATTCTTTTACTCCATGGCCTGATTAGCTGAGTGGCACAGCTTGGGTCACGCCTTGTCATCGCGTAGTTTGTTCGGTACCAGCGCCTGTTCTGGCCCCTTTTCTGTTTTCGCTTGCGGGATGTTGTATAGATACGGGTATGAATTTAAGCGCACGCTCGCATACACAGGCATACGCTGTGGACAAGTGCTCACGTACCTTAGAGAGTGGATATACGTTCCGGCGGGCAGCTTGGGGGTTTACGCTCCTTGGCTGGGCGGGCCCCTCGTGACATGTCCACATAAAGTGGTGATTTACTGCCCCAGATGTTTTTCTTGTCTTGGTTGTCATTGCGTATTGAATTGTACAGCATGCGGCCGGTGTTGTTTTTTCCACACACGGTCACCCTTAGTAATGATGTTGGGGCCTGACGCCTTTTATGACAGGGGTTGGTACATATGTTGTTGCTCACCTTAGCACTTGACGGCGGTGAAGCTACCTCGTTACTGCACTGCTAGATTGCAGACGTGCAGTTTGGTACCTCGCTTCCATCATGACGTATTCGTCTTTTGTGCACATATGTTGTTCCCTCGCCTTAGCGCTTGGCGGCAGTGGGCCTACTTGCTTACTGCACGGCTAGTTGTAGGCGTGCAGTTTGGTACCTCGCTTCTGTCATGACATGTTTGACTTTTGCTACATATATTGGTTGCTCACCTTAGTGCTTGATGGCAGTGAGTCGACCTTCTTACTGCACTGCTGGCGTGCAGGCTTGACAGTCTGTTACCCCGCTTTGGTGCTTGTGTGTGTTGTTGTTACGAAGGCTACCTTTCGTGGCTTAGTCCCACAGGACTCGCCCGCAGGCCTTCGGGTGTGTTATCTGTTGCAGGGATGTGCTACCCATTCACACAGATGACAGTGGCTAGTTCAGCCCCCAGGGGTCTTTCGCCACTGCACTGGTTGCCCCGCTGACCATGCTTGCGTTGCAAGCGATCGGCACCGGTTTAGGCGCCTCCCGGACACCGCGGGTTTCCGCACGACAACGGACTGACATGGAGAAGCCACTCCGGATGTCACGACTAGTGCGCGAGCGTGGATCGTGGAGGCCGCTGCCAGGGGAAGCGCAGATGAACAGCCTCTGGCAAGGCCCGCTCGGTATGACAATTACGCACACGTCCGACTTCTTAGGACGTTGCAGTACACTACCACCTGGAGAGGACAAGCAGCTTCTCGGCTGTAGGCACCAGCCCGGCTGCTACGGGTAGGTGTGTTCTTCATGTCCAGGCAGCGCCCATTTGGGACTAGGCCTGTCTTCCGACACGGGAGGTGCCTCCTACCACATTGGAATGATTGTGTCACCTGGCCTCAGCAGCGCAGATGGCAGCATTGAAGCGTCTGCAGGCGGGAGCGACCTATGCTGTTGGTGCTTGTAGGATCCCGTTCCGCCCCGATGATGAGGGGTATGCTGACGTCCTTCACGCAAGGCAGATGTGCCGGTGGCCGTCGGACAACCACTAGGTCGGGTCTCCTATGCGCAGGATGTGGATACGCCATCCAACGTATCCTTGGCACCGGTCGCTTGAGACCAGGACGTCCCTGTGGGAAGCTACACACCGGATTCAGTGGACTAGTGCACGAAGTGGGCCTGGATCGATGAGGCCGCTTCCAGGAGGGAGCACGCCCGGACGAAGACTTCTAAGAAGCCATGTCCACTATCGGTCCCACTTGTCTCCAAGAAAGCCCGCGGGATCCCGCTGGGGGTCCCCCTTACCGGCAAGAAAGCCCGCCTCCCTCGGAGCCCGGCTCAGAGACATTCACGTGCACGTCCAGGGACTCTAGTAAGGATGCTCGTCTCCAAGGAAGCGGAGACTACTATCGACACAGTTCCAGGCCACCTCAGGTTTGGTGTGTTGCTTTGGCCTACTGGTGACCTGCAAACGATGCGGAGGCTTCCAGTGGCCATCGGATATCCATACAGTCTGTCTCCTGTGCGCTGGGTGTGCTTCCGACCACACTTGTGACGTCTGTGCTACCTGGCCGGAGCTGCGATGGTCTAATCTCTGGAACTTATAGGAGGGAGCCTCCTCCCCTCTCGGGTACTTGAAGATTGCCGAGACGCCTTCCGCTGTGCCCCTGACACCGGACGTGCGAGACCAACTGGATCCGACACAGAAAACGCCACTGAGTAATCGAGGGATTAGTGCACAAAGTGGGAGTTCGACCGTCAAGACCGCCTCCGTTAGAGAGCGCGCCCGGACACAGCTGGTGGAAATAACCCGCCTCTCCCAAGAGCCTGGTTTGGTGGGACGCTCGTGGCGTCCCTCCTCCACCGTCGTTCCCCACTCGTCTCTGAGGAAGCCGCCGGGATTCCGCTGGGGGTCCCCTGGCCGGCAAGAAACCCGCCTCTCCCAAGAGCCTGGTGCACAGAGACATACACGCACTCGTCCGGAGCCTCCTGGTTGTGAAGAGCGTAGACACAGGGATTCTACTCGACGTTATCGCTCTCCCTCGCAAGATCATAGGAGGACCTTCCCGCTCGGGTGCGGGGAGATTACCGAGACGCCTTTCGCTGTGCCCCCGGCACGGGATGTGCGAGGCCAACTTGATCCGACACAGAAGACACACTGAGTTTTCAACGGTTAGTGCTCAGAAACCCGCCTCTCCCAAGAGCCTGGTTCATTCCCCACTCGTCTCTGGCCGCAGGGGTCCCCTTGCCGGCAAGCAACCCGCCTCTCCCAAGAGCCTGGTTCACAGAGACTTACACGCACTCGTACGGAGCCTCCTGTTGGCGAAGATCGTAGGCGCCGGGATTCTACTCACCGTTACCGCTCTGCTTCGCAAGATCGAAGGAGGACCTTCTCCTCTCAGCGTTCGACGGATCAGGTCTCCCTCGACTCAGACGGGTTTCGCGTTCCCCATCTCGTTCGGACTCCCGTTCGCCCCGTTCCTCTTCCCAGCGACCGGCCACTCCCCCTTCCCTCGTCCTCTCCGTTCCGTTCCTCCTCGTCGCAGCCGTTCTCCTCGTCGGGACCCGCCTTCGGCTCTCAGGAGACCCTCGCCGCGTCGCTCCGTCTTCGCTCTCCCCTTCGGAGGGAGTCTTCGACCTCTGTGGTTCGCCGTCAGCGGGATTCCTTCCCTCGGAGCCCTCCTCGGTCGCCGGTTCCAGACAGCGGGACTTCGACACCCTGAGTTTGACGGCTGGCGACCCCTCGGACTGGTTGCTCGGACGTCTCAGCCGTTCTCCTCTCCCTCTTCTTCGGCTTCCAGTGCTGCGGTTACGGCAGACCTGTTCTGCGCGGATGGACACTCGGCCGGCGCTGGGCGGGACATCCAAGCTCATCGCCGCCGCCCTTCTGCGGAAGTTTGCCCGGCATCGCCAGCTGACTCACTGGGGGTTCTCATCCATCGTGGACACCGGGGAACCAAGGCGCAGCCCCTGCTCCCTGACGTCTAGCCATCTCGACAAATTTCTTGGGCACCCGGGGGGTGCCGGACTTCGGACAGGTGGTACCGCTTGGCTGTGCTCGTGGCGGAGGACCTAGCCACTACACGGAGTCGGATCTACGCACCTTAGTCGTCTCTAAGCCCGGCTGCTCAAGCTACGCTTCCCACTTCCGTGATTCTTCTCAAGGTCCAACCCTCCGACCTTCGGACTTCGCGGACAAGAGCGTGCTTAGCTTGGATCCGACGCGGACTACTAGGTCTTCTTCTGCTCGTGGGAGGAAGGATAGGTCACAGGAGCTTCTCCTCTCAGGCAACGCGACAGCGGAGGTGTACTTCCAGGATCAGGGCAGCTGGCGATCCTCTGACCAGTGCGTACTCCCTACCCTGGTGCTTGGGGAAAGAACTTCAACTCCCTCCGTGCGTGACGCTACCGACGGTAGATCTGGGCCAGTCTTCCCCGGTGGGACCAGTGGCTACACACGGAATGCACCAGGACACCTTCGGAGGATCGGCGCATGAGACTAGGATGATCCTGTGGAGGGTCTCCACAACGATTTCAGTGGACTAGGGCACAGGGTGGGGTTTTGACCGAGGCCGCTACTCGGACGGAGCGAGCCCGGACACAGCTTTGAGAAGCAGAGAACTCGCCTCACAGAGCCCAGTTCAGAGAGTCGCGCTTGGCGACGTCCCACGTCCAATCTCGGTACCCACTCGTCTCCAAGTAAGCCGCCGGGATCCTGCTGGGGGTCCACTTGCCGGCAGATAACCCGCCTCTCCTCGGAGCCCGGTTCGGAGAGACTTACACGCGCTCATCCGGAGCCTCCTGTCGACTCCCCTCGTGAGGAGTCATCGCATGCTACGTCTTGCCCTTGCCGCCATTCGGCGCCTGAGGGATGTTGCCATGGTGGATTGGTTAACGAGCTTCAGGAGCTACGACTCGCCCAGTCTGCCTACAGTTCGAGGGAACAATTACGTACAGCTCCTCTCGGACCATACCTTACCTGGACCGCCGCGCCTTTGGTCCACGGGTTCACCTTGCGCCCGCTTACGGGGCGCTATTCCACCAGGAGACCACGTAGCAAATCCCTGTACAAGCCTCACGTGTGCCTACGACATAGCCGTTCGCTACGGACGTGCTCGCCTCTTGCCGGTTCCGGCACCACTGACGCTACATGCCGGACGTTCTTCCTGGCTCAGCTCAGTCATACGTTCTGAATTACAGGACCCCTCCCTCAGGGAGGTTAGAGGCTACAGTTACGTTATCAAGGCACTTGCATGGCCACGAACATCACATTCGTCAGGGACTGTACTGTCTTACACTTCGTGGCTACTGGAGGCTGGCGGGCGGGATGACTTTGCCCGCCTCGATCGCAGAGTTCTGCCAGGCCAGCGAGACTCCTCGCTCTGCTGGGGGCGTTTTGCGGGGAGCACAACTCCCTCCGGGCGCCTCAGCGCCGTAGGTATTCACCTACCTAGGGTCGTCGGGAGTTTGCGTTAGGGAGGACGGCCCTTGGGCCCTAAGGTGTGCTGGAGCGCGGCACCCACCTCCTATTCGCAATTCTTCCATTCAGTCATGTCATCGGTAATGTTTTTGAAGAAACAAATTCATTTTTCTTTAAAAGGTATTTTTTCGAAAAATACTTACCGATGACATGACTCAAACGACCCTCCCACCTGCCCCGCTTGCCGCTGGTGCGCTAAGTATCCTGACTGAGGGATTATGGGTACCCGGCTTCCGGGTGGTGGGTATAGGGAGACAACTCTTGGTCCCCTCGGGGTTCCCCGAGTGCCTCCCGGGTTGTGTTTTTACACAACTGGCTCTTAGGCTAGAATGAGTAAGTAGTAGACACTTCCATTCAGTCATGTCATCGGTAAGTATTTTTCGAAAAAATACCTTTTAAAGAAAAATGAATGTGTGCTGGTCTATGAGTTTGGGTCTTATGGACTGTGGCCATATGGTCCAAAAGGACAGACCAGGGCAGATGTGATTTTCACTTTTACAGCATTTTGACACAAATAATAATTTTGCAAGAACAGCTCTCATTTTGAGGCAAGTAATGATTATTTTGCTACGATTGCCCTGAGGTATGTTCTAGCAAAATAATAACTACTTGTTGCAAAATGTGAAAATATGGCTTTTCAAGCAAAACAATTATTACTTTTTTTATTGTAAAAATAGGGCTTTTCTAGTAAAATAACATTACTTGTGTGATAATGGTGTAAAACCATGGATCAACTTGTTTTCTGTGTGCAGCTGGGAACGTGGTTTGAGAACATGTTCATCCAGCTGAAGAAGGTCCCACGGTTCCTGATTCCCTGCTACTTTGACGCCGTTGTAACAGGGGCCTATATCGTCCTCAGGGAGATGGCTTTGCAGCAGTTCTCAAAGTTAGTAAGGCTTACTTAGTGCACAAAGGTTGTTGGGGCCGACATCCACCATAGTTGGCCATGCGTAAGCCAACTGTGGTTGATATCTGCCCAGTGCCCTTTTGTGCGTTAGGTAGTCATTTCAGTTTTATAACTGCAGTTATGTCATTGGTAGATTGACCATGATAGCTAGGATCTTCCGCGTTCTTCTCGACTGGTCCCGGAGGCTATTGACGTCGACGTACTCAGTCTCCACCCGGACGATTCGACCTCCAATTTGGGTGTCTGGTGACCATCCTGCGTCCCTGCTTTCCCTCTCAGCGGACTCTCATTGCGATGATTCGGACTCTTCCTCCCGCGTCGCTCCAAATATCGAGACCAGGCGGTCGATTGAGGCGGCCTCGGACCTTATTCAACGTTTCCTTCCTACGGATATTTGTCCTTCCGCTCCCCCACTCAAGCGTAAAGCTTCCGCTTCTGTAGATGCTCTCCTTTCTACCAAGCGGATTAAATCTCTCCCACAACCGCCGGGTTTCCACGATCTCTCAAACGCATTTTCGGCCCAGTTACCTCTCGCCACTTCTAAGGAGCCGGTTTTCTTTTCGGATGCCAAGTGGCCGACGGGCATCAATATACGTTTTTGCCAGAGCTGGTATGCAGGCCACTCTCAGGCGTTTTCCTGTCCTGTGCCATCACTGGACATTGATGCAGAATTTCAGGCGGGTAGACGCCGTATCGCCTTTTCTCGCGTTCCTCGAGGTGTTGATAAGACTGCTGTTCTCATTTGCAACACTCTGGCTTGCTCCGGTTTCCTAGACCTCGCGACACAGGCAATTGCTCGGGCATTAGAGGATAATTGGGACCCTAGTTCCACCGCTCCTCTTCGTGAGATCCATTCTTTGGCTGTGGTGGCAAACCGGGCTTCTTACCACGCCTCGACCAATGCAATGGCTGCTGCCATCAACTGTGATTTAATTCGCTGAGATGCTGTGCTCGCCGCTTGTGTGGGATTGCCTGATCCTGTTAAATCCAAACTACGCCAGGCTCCCACTGGGGGTCCTCTACTTTTCGGCTCCACCTGGCAGGCTGTGAGGGAGTCACACAAGGATATCTGGCCTACGTCTCACCCTTTCTCGCGCTTTCGTTCGTCCCGCAAGGCCGTGGATCGCGCCCTGCGGTCCTACAGACCCGCTCCTCGTCCAACCCCCAGTATGCCTTTCGGCGCTTCCCGTTCCAAATTGTTTGGCCACTCCCGCCCCCTCCCCCTACCCGCCCAAACCTCCTCTTGGCCTGGTCGGGGCCGATGGCCCGGCTGGGGGAGGGCCCGCTGACTCTCTTCCGTCCATGCCCCCGCCGAATTCGCTCGGATCTCCAGTCGGCGGGCGGCTATCCCAACACAGCGCGACTTGGCGCTCTCTGTTCCCGGGCGATCCTTGGATCCTCTCTACCGTTACGGCAGGACTCCGACTCGCTTTTCAACGCCCTCCACCTCTGCGGCGCTCACCACTTTGGACTCGGGTACCGAACGATCCGGTCAAGGCTGCGGCTTTACAGGCGGAGGTGACAGCTTTACTTCAAAAATCCGCCACAGAAGTGGTCCTCCCACGACTCTCTGGCTTTCTACAGTCGTCTCTTCGTCGTTCCAAAATCGGACGGTTCTTGGCGTCCTGTGATCGATCTCTCCACGTTGAACAAGTTTCTGGCCGCTCCATCCTTCCGGATGGAAACTTCGAAAGCTCTCCGCACCGCGGTCAGGCCCATGGATTTCGCTGTCGGTCTCGATCTGGCCGATGCATACCTCCATGTGCTTATGCATCCTTCGGCTCGCCGTTACCTACGCTTCACCTTCCAGGGAGTGGTTTATCAGTTCCGGGCTATGCCATTTGGTCTGAACATCAGTCCCTGGGTCTTCACCAGGATCATGGATGCAGTGGTCGCACACGCCCGGCGGTCTTCTCTCAGTCCGACCTCGCACTACCTCGACGATCTGCTACTCCGCAATCAGGCCGCGTCCCACCTGTCCACCGACCGAGACGCTCTCCTATGCCTTCTTCACAGTCTTGGGTTCCTGGTCAACTTCGGCAAGTTGGATCTCTTACCTTCCCGCAGTTTCATTCATCTGGGCATGGAGTTTCAAACAGATCTAAACCTGGTTCGCCTCCCTCAGACTCGGATCGAGAAGTTAGCGAATCTAGCACTACAGATGTATCATGCCATGGAAGCTTCTGCACGGACGTGGTTACAGTTGTTGGGCCTCATGAGCGCTGCAGCGGATTTACTTCCCCTAGGTCGGCTCTACACGCGTCCGATCCAATTACATCTCCTTCTCCTCTGGCGACCGTCTTCAGGGGATTTAGAAGCCCGTGTTCCGGTGTCTTCCTTGGTACGGCCTTTTCTCCTCTGGTTAGCCTCCGGGGTTCCCCTATCATCGCCAATGCCCTACCTGTCGATCTGCACAGATGCCAGTCTCTCTGGCTGGGGCGTGCTTCTTCTCCCGGAATTTCAGGAGACATCGGGCCTGTGGCCAGCGGAGATGGTGGGAAAATACATCAACTGGCTGGAGTTGAAAGCAGTTTGGCTCGCTCTCATCGCTTGGGAGACGCACATGTCTCGCCAGAAGGTCTTGGTCCTATCCGACAACTCGACAGTCGTGGCTTACATTCAGAAGCAGGGCGGAACGCGCTCTCCTTCCCTGTGCATCCTTCTGTTTCACCTTCTTGTGTGGTGCCGAGATCGAGACGTCATTTTACGGGCCCGTCACATTCCGGGACGACTCAATGTGTTGGCGGATTCTCTGTCCCGTCCGGATCAAATTCTCCATACAGAGTGGACTCTCCGTCCCGACATTTTTCGCATGATTTGTATCCACTGGGAGACACCCATGATCGACCTGTTCGCGACTCGGTGGAATGCACAACTTCCCCTCTTCGTCTCTCTATTTCCGGACCCGCTGGCATGGGCGGTAGACGCTCTTTCCATTCCTTGGGAGGGTCTCCTGGCCTACGCATACCCTCCCTCGATCCTGATCCCCAAGATTCTCCTAAAACTCCGCGGCTGCAACATGTTGCTGTTCTTGGTAGCCCCATTTTCTTGGACCAAGAACTGGACAACGGATCTTCTGAGTCTCGCCATGGCTCCCCCGCTCTGGCTACCAACGCCACGGACGATGCTGAAGCAACCCCGTCGAGACCTATTTCACCCTTGCCCTGAGAACCTCCTCTTGCACGCCTGGAGGTTGTGCGGCGGGCCCTCACAGCTCGAGGTTTCTCGGATGCAGCGGTGGCGGCTATCGCTTCAGCACGACGCCCTTCTACCCTGAAGGTTTATGAGGGGAAATGGAGAGTCCTGCACGCCTGGTGCGGTACTAGACAACTTTCCCCCACTGCTTTGACTATGCCTCAGCTGGCTGAATTCTTTCTGTGGCTCTTTCAGGATCAGTCTCTAGCACCCATTACTATTCGGGGATATCTATCTATGGTGGCAGATACATACTGCCATTTGGGACTACCCGATCCGGGTTCATGCAAAGATCTCTCCGATCTTATGGCTCATTTATTTCCGTGACCTCTCCGGCCATAGGAAAACCTGAGACTAGTGGGGGACATGGCTGTAGCGCAACACTCCCTCCCGGCGCTGGATACGCCATAGGTAATTCTTAACTGAAATTGTTGGGAGTGTGCGCTTGAATGGGACCTAGCTAAGCAGTTACCCCACGGCTGAGCATTTGCCACGGCACCCTCCTCCTCTTCGCCATTCTTCCTATCAGTAATACCATCGGTAAAGTTTTTGATGAAACAAATGTATTTTTGTTTGGTGTCACACATTCAAACTTGAACATTGATTCTTGGCAAGTAGAAACAATCTCCAGTCACTTTTCACTTCAAATACAGGAAATCAAGCCTCAAGCACAGCAACTCATGACAATTTACATGCATCCTCTGAAACCAGGCTTGTGTTCCCCAGAATGTTCACTCAAAATTTCACCTGAAACGATAGAAACCTGTCGACTTTGCAAGCCACACGTTGCTGATCCTGATCCAGTTTTCTATGAAATGTATTTTTTCTTAAAATAAATTTTTTCGAAAAATACTTACCGATGGTATTACTCTGATTTCCCTCCCACCTTCCCCGCTTGCCGTCTGTCTGTTAAGATAGAACTTGGAAATAACGTCCTCTCGCGAGATCGGGAAGGGAGGCTATCCGGAGGAAGGGAGGCCACTCATGGGATGGGGTAGCTGCTAGCTAGAAGTACGTCCCTGGTTGTGTAGCAACACACAACAATTTTGGAGGCTGAAATTGACAGGCTAAGTACATCTTCCTATCAGTAATACCATCGGTAAGTATTTTTCGAAAAAATTTATTTTAAGAAAAAATACATTTCATAGAAAACTGGATCAGGATCAGCAACGTGTGGCTTGCAAAGTCGACAGGTTTCTATCGTTTCAGGTGAAATTTTGAGTGAACATTCTGGGGAACACAAGCCTGGTTTCAGAGGATGCATGTAAATTGTCATGAGTTGCTGTGCTTGAGGCTTGATTTCCTGTATTTGAAGTGAAAAGTGACTGGAGATTGTTTCTACTTGCCAAGAATCAATGTTCAAGTTTGAATGTGTGACACCAAACAAAAATTTATCTGATTAGCAAGGAGATAAATGGATTGACTGCAAATAGGCCCGTGTCAGACGTTTTTAGAGTGCACTTTTGATTTGCACTGACATCATTTACCATATGATTTACCAACACTTGCAGATGATCTTTTTGTTGATATTGGATACTTGACACCAGTTGAAACATTAGAAACCCAGAATTCAGACAAAATCCACTGAGATGTAAAGCAGACAGATGTATCAGCTTAAGCATATGTTTCATTGATGTTTTATTTACTGGAACGCACAAAAAGCAATGCACTGAAGCTCCATTCAGTGCGCACAGCACTTCTTCCAGAGTAAGGTCACTGATTTCCTCTTTTCGGGGACCATTTTTAATTGATTTTGGTCTTTTTACACTAACTTCATCACTGTATCCAGTTGAGTTGATATGATCTATGCAACTGTAGATTGATGTCTTTTGTAGCATTCATCCAAGCTCAATGTTTTCCTAATAAATAACAAATTGTGTAACATCTTTTATTTCTTCAAAATCGTTACCGATGGTATTACTGAGAGGAAGATGTACTTAACTGACAATTTCAGTCTCCAAAAATTGTTGTGTGTTGCCACACAACCAGGGACGTACCTCTAGCAAGCAGTTACCCAATCCCCCCGAGTGTCCTCCTTATCCTCGGAATGACTTCCTGTCCAAATCTCGCGAGAGGCCGTTATTTCCAGTTCTATACTTGACTGCCATTTTGTTTAGATCCTTCTTTCTCAGTCTCCCGTTATCATCGTCTTTTTTGTCCATTCTTCGGCCTTGTTTGTCTTAACAAGGCCAGGTAAGGCCTCGGACATTGCCTCCCGCGATGATTGTGGCGAATTGGGCAATTTCCGTGGATTTGCGGCATTTTGCCGTTCGTTTCGACTTCGTCTTCGATTGTCGGTTTTAACGGTCGTCTGCTCGGTTACGTAGCCTCTGGGCTACGCGCGTTTCATTTCCCCTCTGTTCACTGTTGCAGTTTTCTTCTTAAAAAACGTGCCCCAACTGTAAAAATTTCCAGTGGCCTAGTAACTTACATCCGTGCTGCCTGCCTTGCTCGGGATGTGCATCGGACCACACTTGTGATTTTTGTGCTAAGTGGGAAGAAGATCGCTGGTCCGAAATGTGGAAATTCTACCGTCGTCAGCACCCTGTACAGTCCGACGAAGCTCCTCTTTGTCCTATCACCACCAGCTCTGCCGCTATCGGTGTTTCTTCTCTGCAGCTCTTTGCCACTCAGGAGCGGGTGTTGGAAACCTTCCCTCCCGCTGCGGGTGGTTTTACACCAGGTGAGAATGTACGCCCCCGCTCATATGAGCGTATTTCGCAGCCAGCCCCGCAGACCCGGCCTTCTAAGACGGGTCTCCAACGGAGGCAACCCCATCATTTGGGGGAGGAGACAGCGACCATCGGCAGTCCCTGGCGCGTGCCCTCTCCAGCCAGACGTGACTTTACTCAATTGCACTTTTCCGTCGCACACACACAAAAAAAAAAAAAAAAAAAAAAAAAAAAAAAAAAAAAAAAAAACCAATTGTCGTCACATCACGACTTGTTGCCCAGCGCTTCGGCTCAACCACTGTCTCCTCGCGCCCTGGTTAAAAGCCAGTCACCGCGCAACTCGGCCAGCTCCGCAGACTCGGCCTTCTAAGACGGGTCTCCAACGGAGTCAAGCCCATCGTTTTGGGGAGAGGAGACAGGACCATCGGCAGTCCCTGGCGCGTGCCCTCCAGCCAGACGTGACTTTACCCACTTGCACTTTTCCGTCGCAACTTCAGCAATTGTCGTCACATCACGACTTGTTGCTCGGCGCTTCGTCTCAACCACCGTCTCCTCGCGCCCTGGCTAAAAGCCAGTCACCGCGCAACTCAGCCAGCTCCGCAGACTCGGCCTTCTAAGACGGGTCTCCAACGGAGTCCAGCCCATCGTTTTGGGGAGAGGATACAGCGACCATCGGCAGTCCCTGGCGCGTGCCCTCTCCAGCCAGATGTGACTTTACCCAATTGCACTTTTCCGTCGCAACTTCAACAATTGTCGTCACATCACGACTCGTTGCTCGGCGCTTCGTCTCAACCACTGTCTCCTCGCGCCCTGGCTAAAAGCCAGTCACCGCGCACTCGTGCCACACTTGGTACGTCCTCTCGGCGTATTTCTCACCCCTTCCGTCGGTTTTATTCTCCTACTGCAGACGTTTCCCTTCGGGATCCTACACCATCGTCCGTCCCCTGTCACCGTGATTACTGGGTTTCTCCTGCCCCCCGTCGCTCGTGACACGCCTCTCGATGACGGGTAGATCCCCTTCGCTTCGAACGTCCTTCGCAGTGCTGTCGACGCCACCTTCATTGTGCTCCAGAGGGGGGACAGTCCTGGTCCCGTTCCCGTTCTCCTGCTCGTCGCCTGCTTTTGCCTGAGAGCTGTCAGCATCTGCCCTCTTCCTTACGGCGTCCTTCTTCTTATTCTTCTTCATGTGACTGTCGGAGTTCTCGGCGAACTGGGCACCTGGGGACTCCTCATCTGTCCCTCGGCGATCTTCTCCGGCCACCGCGCGATCGTTACTCTTTCCAAGGGTCCTGTTTCCCCTGGCGTTTGGCAACGCCGGTTCAAGAGGATGTTCTTCGCCTTCATCCGGTGGATTCTGCTTTCGACCTTGGGGTTTTGCCGCACCTTTCTCCGTCTAGAGTCCTTTACCCGCGGACTCTCAACACAGCTGTTCTCCGTCCTCGGACTGTTTCACTCCGGGTGTCGAGACTCAACAGTCCTTTGACGAGGCCTCCGACCTCATTCTTCGCTCTCTTCCCCCAGACGCCGATGATGCGGCGGATTTATGGGCTGATGGGCCGATTTGCCTCCCTACACCTCTGAAGCGAAAGGCGTCGGCTTCGGTGGATGCTTCCCTTCACCCTAAGCATTTCCGATCTCTTCCGCCACCATCTGGCTTTCGAGATCTGGCGGAGGCGTTCTCGGCGCAATTGCCTATTGGCACTTTCAAAGAGCCTCTCTTCTTTTCCTATACTAAGTGACCTGAAGGCGTAGACATTCGCTTCCGCCAACGTTGGTACGCAGGTCACTCTCAGGCTTTTGCGTGCCCTTTGCCTTAGCTTGATGATACGGCGGATTTACAGGTGGGTGAACGCCGCTTCGCCTTTGCCCGGGTCCCTCGCGGTTTTGATAAAACTGCTGTCATGATCCGCAACACGCTGGTCTGCTCCCGCTTCCGCGATCTCGCTACCCAGGCGATGGTACGCGCTCTTGAAGACCATTGGGATCCTCACTCTACTGCGCCGCTGCGAGAGATACATTCTCTTTCGGTGGTGGCTAATCGGGCTGCGTAACAGGCTTCTGCAAATGCGATAGCTGCCGCCATCAACTGTGATTTACTTAGACGGGATGCAGTTCTTGCTGGTTCTGGGTTTTCTTCGACAGTCAAGGCTCAGCTCCGCCAGGCGCCCATCGGCGGTACTTTGCTGTTTGGCTCCACTTGGCAAGCCGTGAAGGATACGCATACGGACATCTGGCCCATGGCTCACCATCTTTCTTCTCACTGTTCCCGACGACCCACGGCTCCTTTCTACCATTTCGGAGCGTCTTCACCTCTCGCTTCTTCGCCCTCCTCCTCTTCGCCGCTCCCTGCTTTGGACTCGGGTTCCGAACGATCCCGTCAAGATGACGGCTTTACAGGACGCAGTGGCTTCCTTGCTTCTCAAGTCCGCCACGGAATTCGTCCGGCGACAAGATTCTCTGGCTTTCTACAGTCGTCTCTTCATCGTCCCCACGTCGGACGGAGGTTGGCATCCGGTGATAGACCTTTCCGCTCTCAAAAAAAAAAAAAAAAAAAATTTTTGCCTACTCCGTCCTTTCGTATAGAATGACCCGCGCCCAGCGGGCCGCCGTCCAACCGATGGATTTGGCTGTCGGTCTGGATCTTGCCGACACATACCTTCATGTTCCTATACACCCTTCAGCTCACCGATACCTTCGCTTCGCCTTCCACGGAGTGGTGTATCATTCCGGGCGATGCCCTTCGGCCTCACTCTCAGTCCCTGGGTTTTTACCAGGGTTATGGATGCGGTGATTTCCCCTTGGCCGGCTCTACTCGCGTCCAATTCAACTTCATCTCCTCCTTCTTTGGCGTCTGTCTTCGGGAGTTTTGGAGGTTTGCGTTCCGGTGTCGCACTTAGTTCGGCCGCATCTCCTTCGGTGGACATCAAGAGACTGGGAACCACCTGGAGTAGAATCGAAGGAGAAGCACAGGACAGGAGTTGCTGGAGGTCTCTTGTCGACGGCCTATACCCGGGTAGGGGTGACAGGTGTAAGTAAGTAAGTAAGTGGCGTCGGGGGTTCCCCTCGCGTCCCCGCTTCCTTCCCTGTTGGTCTGCACGGATGCCAGTCTTTCCGGTTGAGGTACTCACCTGCTCCAGGACTTCAACACGACAGTGGATGTTTGGTCACCGGTTTTGGTGGGCAGACACATCAATTGGTTGGAGCTGAAAGCAGTGCGGCTCGCCCTGATCTCTTGGGAACCACACGTGACCAACCCGGCAGTTTTGGTTCTCTCCGACAACACGACGGTTGTCTCCTATATTCAGAAGCAGGGCGGGACACGCTCCCCCTCCCTTTGCATTCTTCTGTTCCATATTCTGGTGTGGTGTCGGGTTCGGGGCATTTCGCTACAGGCGCATCACATTCAGGGACGGCCGAATGTGCTGGCAGATTCCTTATCTCTTCATGGCCAGTGTCTCCATACCGAGTGGGCTCTTCGCCCCGACCTTTTTCGGATGATTTGCCGGCACTGGGAGACACCCATGACCGACCTGTTTGTGACGAGGTGGAACGCACAACTTCCCCTCTTCGTCTCCCCTGTTCCAGATTCTCTTGCATGGGCGGTGGATGCTCTCTCTATCACCTGGGAGGGTCTCTTCGCCTATGCGTACCCTCCGTCTGTCCTGGTACCCAGGATTCTTCTCAAGCTCAGAGGCTGCCATGCAGTCTTGTTTCTGGTGGCAACGTTCTCGTGGAACAAGAACTGGACCACAGATCTCCTGAGTCTCGCCATGGACCCCCGCTGTGGCTTCCAATGCTTACCACATTGCTGAAACAACCCCGGCAGGATCTTTTTCAACCTTGCCCGGAGAGCCTCCTCTTACACGCTTGGCGATTGTGCGGCGCGCCTTTACCGCTCGAGGTTTCTCGGATGCAGCGGTGGCGGCTATCGCTTCAGCTCGACGGCCTTCCACCAGGAAAGTCTATGAGGGTAAATGGCGGGTTTTTCTGTCATGGTGTGGGCCGCGACACCTCCCCCCCACAACTCTGACTATGCCCCAACTCGCGGAGTTCTTCTTGTGGCTCTTCGAGGATCAGGGCTTGGCACCCATCACCATTCGAGGTTATCTTTCTATGGTGGCTGACACTTACCGCCATTTGGGTCGACCCGATCCGGGATCTTGCAGGGACCTTGCTGACCTCATGGCTCATTTTGATCTCCGGCGACCAGTGACCCGATCACTACTCCCATGTTGGGACCTTGCGTGGGTGTTAACATGGCTCAACTCTGCTCGTTTTTTGAACCGCTGCACTTGGCTCGGTTCTCAGACTTGACGAGGAGGACCTGCTTCCTGCGGGCCATAGCCACAACTTTTCGCGTGAGTGAGCTCCACGCTCTCTCCGTACTTCCGTCTTGCCAACAGCTCCGGGCTTACGGCTCATTTCAACAGACAGCAGGATCCGGTTCGGGTGTTACAAAATCTATCTCCGCCGGTCAAAGCCCTTACGGCGGGGTATTTCCCGCCTTTTCTTGCCTTTGGTTCCGAACCGGCACGATATATCCGCCCAAACAATCTCCGCTTGGCTGCGTGGAGTTATCCGTTCTGCTTACAATTACCTCTCGCCTACGGGAGCGACGAGGCTGCGGATTCGGGCACACGAGAGACGGGCTGTCTCCGTGGGTGTCGATTTCGACCGTTACTGCTCCATGCAGGACATTGTGGCGGCTGTGGGCTGAATCTACTTTCGCCCGTTTTTACTTGCGTGACCTCTCCAGCCAGCGGCACCCCTGGCTCTGGTGGTTGACGTTGCCGTGGCTCAACACTCCCTCCCGGCGCTGGCGGCGCCGTAGGTAACACTTGACTGAAATTGTCGGGAGTGTGCCCCGGCCAGGGGTCTAGCTAAGCAGTTACCTGGGGGTTTTGACCATAGAAGCGGCACCCTCCCCCTCTTTTTAATTCTTCCTCTCAGTAATACCATCGGTAACGATTTTGAAGAAATAAATGTATTTTTCTTTAAAATAAATTTTTTCGAAAAATACTTACCGATGGTATTACTCAAACTTCCCTCCCACCTTCCCCGCTTGCCGCATGTCAGCTCAAATAGAACTGGAAATAACGGCCTCTCGCGAGATTTGGACAGGAAGTCATTCCGAGGATAAGGAGGACACTCGGGGGGATTGGGTAACTGCTTGCTAGAGGTACGTCCCTGGTTGTGTGGCAACACACAACAATTTTTGGAGACTGAAATTGTCAGTTAAGTACATCTTCCTCTCAGTAATACCATCGGTAAGTATTTTTCAAAAAAATTTATTTTAAAGAAAAATACATTTATTTCTTCAAAATCGTTACCGATGGTATTACTGAGAGGAAGATGTACTTAACTGACAATTTCAGTCTCCAAAAATTGTTGTGTGTTGCCACACAACCAGGGACGTACCTCTAGCAAGCAGTTACCTAATCCCCCGAGTGTCTCCCTATCCTTGGAGTAACCTCCCTTCCAAATCTCGCGAGAGGCCGTTATTTACAGTTCATACTTGACTGCCATTTTGTTTAGATCCTTCTTTCTCAGTCTCCTGTTATCATCATCTTTTTTGTCCGTTCTTCGGCCTTGTTTGTCTTAACAAGGCCAGGTAAGGCCTCGGACATTGCCTCCCGCGATGATTGTGGCGAATTGGGCAATTTCCGTGGATTTGCGGCATTTTGCCGTTCGTTTCGAATTCGTCTTCGATTGTCGGTTTTAACGGTCGTCTGCTCGGTTACGTAGCCTCTGGGCTACGCGCGTTTCATTTCCGCTCTGTTCACTGTTGCAGTTTTCTTCTTGAAAAACGTGCCCCAACTGTAAAAATTTCCAGTGGCCTAGTAACTCACATCCGTGCTGCCTGCCTGGCTCGGGATGTGCATCGGACCACACTTGTGCTTTTTGTGCTTCGTGGGAAGAAGGTCGCTGGTCCGAAATGTGGAAATTCTACCGTCGTCAGCACCCTGTACAGTCCGACGAAGCTCCTCTTTGCCCTATCACCACCAGCTCTGCCGCTATCGGTGTTTCTTCTCTGCAGCTCTTTGCCACTCAGGCGCGGGTGTTGGAAACCTTCCCTCCCGCTGCGGGTGGTTTTACACCAGGTGAGAATGTACGCCCCCGCTCATATGAGCGTATTTCGCAGCCAGCCCCGCAGACCCGGCCTTCTAAGACGGGTCTCCAACGGAGGCAACCCCATCATTTGGGGGAGGAGACAGCGACCATCGGCAGTCCCTGGTGCGTGCCCTCTCCAGCCAGACGTGACTTTACTCAATTGCACTTTTCCATCGCAAAAAAAAAAAAAAAAAAAAAAAAAAAAAAAATCAACAATTGTCGTCACATCACGACTTGTTGCTCGGCGCTTCGGCTCAACCACTGTCTCCTCGCGCCCTGGTTAAAAGCCAGTCACCGCGCAACTCAGCCAGCTCCGCAGACTCGGCCTTCTAAGACGGGTCTCCAACGGAGTCAAGCCCATCGTTTTGGGGAGAGGAGACAGGACCATCGGCAGTCCCTGGCGCGTGCCCTCTCCAGCCAGACGTGACTTTACCCAATTGCACTTTTCCGTCGCAACTTCAACAATTGTCGTCACATCACGACTCGTTGCTCGGCGCTTCATCTCAACCACTGTCTCCTCGCGCCCTGGCTAAAAGCCAGTCACCGCGCACTCGTGCCGCACTTGGTACGTCCTCTCGGCGTATTTCTCACCCCTCCCGTCGGTTTTATTCTCCTATTGCAGACGTTTCCCTTCGGGATCCTACACCATCGTCCGTCCCCTGTCACTGTGATCCCTGGGTTTCTCCTGCCCCCCGTCGCTCGTGACACGCCTCTCGATGACGGGTGGATCCCCTTCGCTTCGAACGTCCTTCGCAGTGCTGTCGACGCCACCTTCATCGTGCTCCAGAGGGGGGACAGTCCTGGTCCCGTTCCCGTTCTCCTGCTCGTCGCCCGCTTTTGCCTGAGAGCTGTCAGCATCTGCCCTCTTCCTTACGGCGTCGTTCTTCTTATTCTTCTTCATATGACTGTAGGAGTTCTCGGCGAACTGGGCACCTGGACTCCTCATCCGTCCCTCGGCGATCTTCTCTCCAGCCACCGCGCGATCGTTACTCTTTCCAAGGGTCCTGTTTCCCCTGGCGCTTGGCAACGCCGGTTCAAGAGGATGTTCTTCGCCTTCATCCGGTGGATTCTGCTTTCGACCTTGGGGATTTGCCGCACCTTTCTCCGTCTAGAGTCCTTTACCCGCGGACTCTCAGCACAGCTGTTCTCCGTCCTCGGACTGTTTCACTCCGGGTGTCGAGACTCTACGGTCCTTGGACGAGGCCCCCGACCTCATTCTTCGCTCTCTTCCCCCAGACGCCGAAGATGCGGCGGATTTATGGGCTGACGGGCCGAATTGCCTCCCTACACCTCCTCTGAAGCAAAAGGCGTCGGCTTCGGTGGATGTTTCCCTTCAACCTAAGCATTCCGATCTCTTCCGCCACCATCTGGCTTTCGAGATCTGGCGGAGGCGTTCCCGGCGCAATTGCCTATTGGCACTTTCAAAGAGCCTCTCTTCTTTTCCGATACTCGGTGGCCTGAAGGCGTAGACATTCGCTTCCCCACCGTTGGTACGCAGGTCACTCTCAGGCCTTTGCGTGCCCTTTGCCTTAGCTCGATGATGCGGCGGATTTACAGGTGGGTGAACGCCGCTTCGCTTTTGCCCGGGTCCCTCGCGGTTTTGATAAAACTGCTGTCATAATCCGCAACACGCTGGTCTGCTCCAGCTTCCGCGATCTCGCTACCAAGGCGATGGTACGCGCTCTTGAAGACCATTGGGATCCACACTCTACTGCGCCGCTGCGAGAGATACATTCTCTTTCGGTGGTGGCTAATCGGGCTTTGTACCATGCTTCTGCAAATGCGATGGCTGCCGCCATCAACTGTGATTTAATTAGACGGGATGCAGTTCTTGCTGGTTGTTCTGGGTTTTCTTCGACAGTCAAGGCTCAGCTCCGCCAGGCGCCCATCGGCGGTACTTTGCTGTTTGGCTCCACTTGGCAAGCCATGAAGGATACGCATACGGACATCTGGCCCATGGCTCACCATCTTTCGTCTCACTGTTCCCGACGACCCATGGCTCATTTCTACCATTTTGGAGCGTCTTCACCTCTCGCTTCTTCGCCCTCCACCTCTTCGCCGCTCCCCGCTTTGGACTCGGGTTCCGAACGATCCCGTCAAGGTGGTGGCTTTACAGGACGAAGTGGCTTCCTTGCTTCTCACATCCGCCACGGAATTCGTCTGGCGACAAGATTTTCTGGCTTTTTACAGTCGTCTCTTCATCGTCCCCAAGTCGGACGGGGTGATAGACCTTTCCGCTCTCAAAAAAAAAAAAAAAAAAAAAAAAAAAAAAAAAGTTTTGCCTGCTCCGTCCTATCGTATGGAAATGACCCGCGCCCTGCGGGCCGCCGTCCAACCGATGGATTTGGCTGTCGGTCTGGATCTTGCCGATACATACCTTCATGTTCCTATACACCCTTCGGCCCACCGATACCTTTGCTTCGTCTTCCACGGAGTGGTGTATCATTCCGGGCAATGCCCTTCGGCCTCACTCTCAATCCCTGGGTTTTTACCAGGATTATGGATGCGGTGATTTCCCACGCACGGAGGTCGTCTCTCAGTCCGTCCTCCCACTGCCTCGATGATCTTCTTTTCCGGAATCAGGTTGCGACCTGCTTGACCACCGACAAGGACGCCCTGCTTTCCCTTCTCCATTGCCTCGGTTTTCTAGCCCACTTCGGCAAGTCGGACCTATCGCCATCTCGCCATTTTCTCCGCCTTGAAATGGAGTTTCAGACCGACTTGAACTTGGTACGCCTACCCCAAGCTCGGTTAGACAAGTTGGTTCTTTTGGCCCGTCGGATGTAGCTTGCTTCCGCGGCTCCGGCGAGATGGTGGTTACAGTTTTGGGTCTCATCAGTGCTGCAGTGGACTTGCTTCCCCTTGGCCGGCTCTACTCGCGTCCAATTCAACTTCATCTCCTCCTTCTTTGGCGTCTGTCTTCGGGAGATTTGGAGGTTTGCGTTCCGGTGTCGCACTTAGTTCGGCCGCATCTCCTTCGGTGGACGGATTCCGCGTGGTTGGCGTCGGGGGTTCCCCTCGCATCCCCGCTTCCTTCCCTGTCGATCTGCACGGATGCCAGTCTTTCCGGTTGGGGCACTCACCTGCTCCATGACTTCAACACGACAGTGGATGTTTGGTCACCGGATTTGGTGAGCAGACACATCAATTGGTTGGAGCTCAAAGCAGTGTGGCTTGCCCTGATCTCTTGGGAACCACGCGTGACCAACCAGGCAGTCTTGGTTCTCTCCGACAACACGATGGTTGTCTCCTATCTTCAGACGCAGGGCGGGACCCGTTTTCCCTCCCTTTGCATTCTTCTGTTCCATATTCTGGTGTGGTGTCGGGATCGGGGCATTTCGCTATGTACAGGCACACCACATTCTGGGACGGCCGAATGTGCTGGCAGATTCCTTATCTCTTCATGGCCAGTGTCTCCATACCTGAGTGGGCTCTTCGCCCCGACCTTTTTTTGGATGATTTGCTGGCACTGGGAGACACCCATGATCGACCTGTTTGCGACGAGGTGGAACGCACAACTTCCCCTCTTCGTCTCCCCTGTTCCAGATTCTCTTGCATGGGCGGTGGATGCTCTCTCTATCACATGGGAGGGTCTCTTGGCCTATGCGTACCCTCCGTCTGTCCTGGTACCCAGGATTCTTCTCCAGCTCAGAGGCTGCCTTGCAGTCCTGTTTCTGGTGGCAACGTTCTCTTCTGAGTCTCGCCATGGATCCCCGCTATGGCTTCCAACGCTTACCATTTTGCTGAAACAACCCTGGCAGGATCTTTTTCAACCTTGCCAGGAGAGCCTCCTCTTACACGCTTGGCGATTGTGCGGCGCACCTTCACCGCTCGAGGTTTCTCGGATGCAGCAGTGGCGGCTATCGCTTCAGCTCGACGGCCTTCCACCAGGAAAGTTTATGCGGGTAAATGGCGTGTTTTTCTATCGTGGTGTGGGCCGCGACACCTCTCCCCCACAACTCTGACTATGCCCCAATTCGCGGAGTTCTTCTTGTGGCTCTTCGAGGATCAGGGCTTGCCACCCATCACCATTCGAGGTTATCTTTCTATGGTGGCTGCCACTTACCGCCATTTGGGTCGACCCGATCTGGGATCTTGCAAGGACCTCGCTGACCTCATGGCTCATTTTGATCTCCGGCGACCAGTGACCCGATCACTACTCCCACGTTGGGACCTTGCGTGGGTGATAACATGGCTCAACTCTGCTCGTTTTTTGAACCGCTGCACTTGGCCCGGTTCTCAGACTTGACGAGGAGGACCTGCTTCCTGCGGGCCATAGCCACATCTTCTCGCGTGAGTGAGCTCCACGCTCTCTCCATACTTCCGTCTTGCCTACAGCTCCGGGCTTACGGCTTGGTTCAACAGACAGCAGGATCCGGTTCGGGCGTTAAAAAAAATCTATCTCCGCCGGTCAAAGCCCTTACGGCGGGGTATTTCCCACCTTTTCTTGCCTTTGGTTCCGAACCGGCACGATATATCCGCCCAAACGATCTCCGCTTGGCTGCGTGGAGTTATCCGTTCTGCTTACAATTACCTCTCGCCTGCGGGAGCGACGAGGCTGCGGATTCGGGCACACGAGATCCGGGCTTTCTCCGCGAGTGTCGATTTCGACCGTAACTGCGCCATGCAGGACATTGTGGCGGCTGTGGGCTGGCGGGCCGAATCTACTTTCGCCCGTTTTTACTTGCGTGACCTCTCCAGCCAGCGGCACAACCTGGCTCTGGTGGTTGACGTTGCCGTGGCTCAACACTCCCTCCCGGCGCTGGCGGCGCCGTAGGTAACACTTGACTGAAATTGTCGGGAGTGTGCCCCGGCCAGGGGTCTAGCTAAGCAGTTACCTGGGGGTATTGACCCTAGAGCGGCACCCTCCCCCTCTTTTTAATTCTTCCTCTCAGTAATACCATCGGTAACGATTTTGAAGAAATAAATGTATTTTTCTTTAAAATAAATTTTTTCGAAAAATACTTACCGATGGTATTACTCAAACTTCCCTCCCACCTTCCCCGCTTGCCGCATGTCAGCTCAAATAGAACTGGAAATAACGGCCTCTCGCGAGATTTGGAAGGGAGGTTACTCCAAGGATAGGGAGACACTCGGGGGATTAGGTAACTGCTTGCTAGAGGTACGTCCCTGGTTGTGTGGCAACACACAACAATTTTTGGAGACTGAAATTGTCAGTTAAGTACATCTTCCTCTCAGTAATACCATCGGTAAGTATTTTTCGAAAAAATTTATTTTAAAGAAAAATACATTTTTCATGACACCCCTGGATTGTGACCAGTACCAAATAATGACTCGCATTTACATTTACAGTACTGATGGTTGTATGCACGGTGGTGTCAAACTACCAATATGGAATTTTTCTAATGATGAATTTCAGTTTTGTCAAGGATGGATCAACGTTTGTGCAAGCCTTGTCCCTTGGCTCAATTCAGTTCTGCGGCCATGTTCGCTCAGCCAAACTTCCGGCCTTGTCCACCAACCTGGACCCCCGACCTCGTGTGGAGATAGTCATGGCCACATCTGAACAACAGGAGGCCCCTGTTTCCATGGCAGCAGGTGAGTAGAAAATAAAGGAATAAAATACAATAACAAATGGGGATTTTTCTGTCAGTAGCGGATGTTTACAGCTAGGTGATGCACCTCATGTGAATGTTAATCCTTCCTAAAAAACACTGTCACTGTAGATGGCCTTAATACAAAGGTCTGAATTGTTCCGCCGTTTCGAGGATTTCCTCGGTAATCTCGCCGATTTTCCGCTCCTCAAACTACTATTTACTATACTACTACTACTGTTTCCGTGTATAATTTCTTGCGCCTTTTTAATTTCCGCTTTTTTTTTCAAAGTCAATTCAGACCTTTGTTAATAGCAAGCTTGACGCCGAGTCCAAACAACTGACATTCTCAAAAATAGAAGTTATTTCTGAATCATATTAGGTCAAAGAAATGACTTGATGTGTTGCCTATCTAGTCTAATTTATACACTAGAGACACAGGTTGTCATGTGCCTGCAGCTACCAGGGCTGATGAGGATCTATGCCTCTTGTTGGAAGCGATCAGTTCATATGGTTTCCTAATATTGAGGGAAATCAGTATTAGGGGAGTGAAGGCAGTTGATCAGTTCAGACGGTTTCCTAAGGTTGAGGGAAATCGGTGTTAAGGGAGTGAAGGCAGTAGTCAGCACATGGCATGCATTTTTTAAAAATTTATTATTTGATCATTACCTAATCACATACACTTTAGTTGTCCCTCATCTGACCTCACTGTTTGTTGGTTGGTAGCACTTTTCGGCTTGTGTGCGAAGTATAAGTGAGTATGTTCTGGGCCAGTGGTCGTCGGTCTGCTGTTGTCCATGGTAAACTTTAACGTTGGCATTTTCTGAGACTATTCAAGCTACAAATGTGGCCCAAGGATACTTTGTGGCGAGACCTTTCTAAACATACCAATTTCAGTGACCTCTCACAAAGGTCAAGGTCACAGGAAATCAGGAAATATATCAATATCTTTATTTCTTCAAAATCGTTACCGATGGTATTACTGAGAGGAAGATATACTTAACTGACAATTTCAGTCTCCAAAAATTGTGTGTTGCCACACAACCAGGGACGTACCTCTAGCAAGCAGTTACCTAATCCCCCCCCGAGTGTCCTCCCTATCCTTGGAGTAACCTCCCTTCCAAATCTCGCGAGAGGCCGTTATTTCCAGTTCATACTTGACTGCCATTTTGTTTAGATCCTTCTTTCTCAGTCTCCCGTTATCATCGTCTTTATTGTCCATTCTTCGGCCTTGTTTGTCTTAACAAGGCCAGGTAAGGCCTCGGACATTGCCTCACGCGATGATTGTGGCGAATTGGGCAATTTCCGTGGATTTGCGGCATTTTGCCGTTCGTTTCGACTTCGTCTTCGATTGTCGGTTTTAACGGTCGTCTGCTCGGTTACGTAGCCTCTGGGCTACGCGCGTTTCATTTCCGCTCTGTTCACTGTTGCAGTTTTCTAAAACGTGCCCCAACTGTTAAAATTTCCAGTGGCCTAGTAACTTACATCCGTGCTGCCTGCCTTGCTCGGGATGTGCATCGGACCACGCTTGTGATTTTTGTGCTTCGTGGGAAGGAGATTGCTGGTCCGACGTGGAAATTCTACTGTCGTCAGCACCCTGTACAGTCCGACGAAGCTCCTCTTTGCCCTATCACCACCAGCTCTGCCGCTATCGGTGTTTCTTCTCTGCAGCTCTTTGCCACTCAGGCGCGGGTGTCGGACACCTTCCCTTCCGCTGTGGGTGGTTTTACACCAGGTGAGAATGTACGCCCCCGCTCATATGAGCGTATTTCGCAGCCAGCCCCGCAGACCCGGCCTTCTAAGACGGGTCTCCAACGGAGGCAACCCCATCATTTGGGGGAGGAGACAGCGACCATCGGCAGTCCCTGGCGCGTGCCCTCTCCAGCCAGACGTGACTTTACTCAATTGCACTTTTCCGTCAAAAAAAAAAAAAAAAAAAAAAAAAAAATCAACAATTGTCGTCACATCACGACTTGTTGCTCGGCGCTTCGGCTCAACCACTGTCTCCTCGCTCCTCATCCGTCCCTCGGCGATCTTCTCTCCGGCCACCGCGCGATCGTTCCTCTTTCCAAGGGTCCTGTTTCCCCTGACGCTTGGCAACACCGGTTCAAGAGGATGTTCTTCGCCTTCGTCCGGTGGATTCTGTTTTCAACCTTGGGGTTTTGCCGCAGCTTTCTCCGTCTAGAGTCCTTTACCCGCGGACTCTCAGCACAGCTGTTCTTCGTCCTCGGACTGTTTCACTCCGGGTGTCGAGACTCTACGGTCCTTGGACGAGGCCTCCGACCTCATTCTTCGCTGTCTTCCCCCAGACGCCGATGATGCGGCGGATTTATGGGCTGACGGGCCGAATTGCCTCCTCTGAAGCGAAAGGCGTCGGCTTCGGTGGATGTTTCCCTTCAACCTAAGCATTTCCGATCTCTTCCGCCACCATCTGGCTTTCGAGATCTGGCGGAGGCGTTCTCGGCGCAATTGCCTATTGGCACTTTCAAAGAGCCTCTCTTCTTTTCCGATACTAGGTGGCCTGAAGGCGTAGACATTCGCTTCCGCCACCGTTGGTACGCAGGTCACTCTCAGGCTTTTGCGTGCCCTTTTCCTTAGCTCGATGATGCAGCGGATTTACAGGTGGGTGAACGCCGCTTCGCCTTTTGCCCGGGTCCCTCGCGGTTTTGATAAAACTGCTGTCATGATCCGCAACACGCTGGTCTGCTCCAGCTTCCGCGATCTCGCTACCAAGGCGATGGTACGCACTCTTGAAGACCATTGGGATCCACACTCTACTGCGCCGCTGCGAGAGATACATTCTCTTTCGGTGGTGGCTAATCGGGCTTCGTACCATGCTTCTGCAAATGCGATGGCTGCCGCCATCAACTGTGATTTAATTAGACAGGATGCAGTTCTTGCTGGTTGTTCTGGGTTTTCTTCGACAGTCAAGGCTCAACTCCGCCAGGCGCCCATCGGCTGTACTTTGCTGTTTGGCTCCACTTGGCAAGCCGTGAAGGATACGCATTCGGACATCTGGCCCATGGCTCACCATCTTTCTTCTCTCTGTTCCCGACGACCCATGGCTCCTTTCTACCATTTCGGAGCGTCTTCACCTCTCGCTTCTTCGCCCTCCTCCTCTTCGCCGCTCCCCGCTTTGGACTCGGGTTCCGAAAGATCCCGTCCAGGTGTCGGTTTTACAGGACGAAGTGGCTTCCTTGCTTCTCACATCCGCCACGGAATTCGTCCGGTGACAAGATTCTCTGGCTTTCTACAGTCGTCTCTTCATCGTCCCCAAGTCGGACGGAGGTTGGCGTCCGATGATAGACCTTTCCGCTCTCAAAAAAAAAAAAAAAAAAAAAAAAAAAAAAAAATTTGCCTGCTCTGTCCTTTCGTATGGAAATAACCCGCACCCTGCGGGCCGCCGTCCAACCGATGGATTTGGCTGTCGGTCTGGATCTTGCCGATACATACCTTCATGTTCCTATACACCCTTCGGCTCTCCGATACCTTCGCTTCACCTTCCACGGAGTGGTGTATCATTCCGGGCGATGCCCTTCGGCCTCACTCTCAGTCCCTGGGTTTTTTACCAGGATTATGGATGCGGTGATTTCCCACGCACGGAGGTCATCTTCCGTCCTCCCACTGCCTCGACGATCTTCTTCTCCGGAATCAGGTTGCGACCTGCTTGACCGCCGACAGGGACACCCTGCTTTCCCTTCTCCATTGCCTCGGTTTTCTAGTCAACTTCGGCAAGTCGGACCTATCGCCATCTCGCCATTTTCTCCACCTTGAAATGGAGTTTCAGACCGACTTGAACTTGGTGCGCCTACCCCAAGCTCGGTTCGACAAGTTGGTTCTTTTGGCCCGTCGGATGTAGCTTGCTTCCACGGCTCCGGCGAGATGGTGGTTACAGTTTTGGGTCTCATGAGTGCTGCGGCGGACTTGCTTCCCCTTGGCCGGCTCTACTCGCGTCCAATTCATCTTCATCTCCTCCTTCTTTGGCGTCTGGCTTTGGGAGATTTGGAGGTTTGCGTTCCGGTGTCGCACTTAGTTCGGCCACATCTCCTTCGGTGGACGGATTCCGCGTGGTTGGCGTCGGGGGTTCCCCTCGCGTCCCCGCTTCCTTCCCTGTTGATCTGCATGGATGCCAGTCTTTCCGGTTGGGGCACTCACCTGCTCCAGGACTTCAACACGACAGTGGATGTTTGGTCACCGGATTTGGTGGGCAGACACATCAATTGGTTGGAGCTGAAAGCGGTGTGGCTCGCCCTGATCTCTTGGGAACCTCGCGTGACCAACCAGGCAGTCTTGGTTCTCTCCGACAACACGACAGTTGTCTCCTATATTCAGAAGCAGGGCGGGACCCGTTCTCCCTCCCTTTGCATTCTTCTGTTCCATATTCTGGTGTGATGTCGGGATCGGGGCATTTTGCTACAGGCACATCACATTCCGGGACGGCCGAATGTGCTGGCAGATTCCTTATCTCTTCATGGCCAGTGTCTCCATACCGAGTGGGCTCTTTGCCCCGACCTTTTTTTCGGATGCTTTGCGGCACTGGGAGACACCCATGATCGACCTGTTTGCGTCGAGGTGGAACGCACAACTTCCCCTCTTCGTCTCCCCTGTTCCAGATTCTCTTGCATGGGCGGTGGATGCTCTCTCTATCACCCGGGAGGGTCTCTTGGCCTATGCGTACCCTCCGTCTGTCCTGGTACCCAGGATTCTTCTCCAGCTCAGAGGCTGCCATGCAGTCCTGTTTCTGGTGGCAACGTTCTCTTGGAACAAGAACTGGACCACAGATCTCCTGAGTCTCGCCATGGACCCCCGCTATGGCTTCCAACGCTTACCACGTTGCTGAAACAACCCTGGCAGGATCTTTATCAACCTTGCCAGGAGAGCCTCCTCTTACACGCTTGGCGATTGTGCGGCGCGCCTTCACCACTCAAGGTTTCTCGGATGCAGCAGTGGTGGCTATCGCTTCAGCTCGACGGCCTTCCACCAGGAAAGTTTATGAGGGTAAATGGCGGGTTTTTCTATCGTGGTGTGGGCCGCGACACCTCTCCCCCACAACGCTGACTATGCCCCAACTCGCGGAGTTCTTCTTGTGGCTCTTCGAGGATCAGGGCTTGGCACCCATCACCATTCGAGGTTATCTTTCTATGGTGGCTGACACTTACCGCCATTTGGGTTGACCCGATCCGGGATCTTGCAAAGACCTCACGGACCTCATGGCTCATTTTGATCTCCGGCGACCAGTGACCCGATCACTTCTCCCATGTTGGGACCTTGCGTGGGTGTTAACATGGCTCAACTCTGCTCGTTTTGTACCGCTGCACTTGGCTCGGTTCTCGGACTTGACGAGGAAGACCTGCTTCCTGCGGGCCCTAGCCACAACTTTTCGCGTGAGTGAGCTCCACGCTCTCTCTGTACTTCCGTCTTGCCTACAGCTCCGGGCTTACGGCTCGGTTCATCAGACAGCAGGATCCGGTTCGGGCGTTCAAAAATCTATCTCCGCCGGTCAAAGCCCTTACGGCGGGGTATTTCCCGCCTTTTCTTGCCTTTGGTTCCGAACTGACACGATATATCCGCCCAAACGATCTCCGCTTGGCTGCGTGGAGTTATCCGTTCTGCTTACAATTACCTCTCGCCTGCGGGAGCGACGAGGCTACGGATTCGGGCACACGAGATCCGGGCTGTCTCCGCGAGTGTCGATTTCGACCGTAACTGCGCCATGCAGGACATTGTTTCGGCTGTGGGCTGGCGGGCCGAATCTACTTTCGCCCGTTTTTACTTGCGTGACCTCTCCAGCCAGCGGCACAACCTGGCTCTGGTGGGTGACGTTGCCGTGGCTCAACACTCCCTCCCGGCGCTGGAGGCGCCGTAGGTAACACTTGACTGAAATTGTCGGGAGTGTGCCCCGGCCAGGGCTCTAGCTAAGCAGTTACCTGGGGGTATTGACCCTAGAGCGGCACCCTCCCCCTCTTTTTAATTCTTCCTCTCAGTAATACCATCGGTAACGATTTTGAAGAAATAAATGTATTTTTCTTTAAAATAAATTTTTTCGAAAAATACTTACCGATGGTATTACTCAAACTTCCCTCCCACCTTCCCCGCTTGCCGCATGTCAGCTCAAATAGAACTGGAAATAACGGCCTCTCGCGAGATTTGGAAGGGAGGTTACTCCAAGAATAGGGAGGACACTCGGGGGGGATTAGGTAACTGCTTGCTAGAGGTACGTCCCTGGTTGTGTGGCAACACAACAATTTTTGGAGACTGAAATTGTCAGTTAAGTATATCTTCCTCTCAGTAATACCATCGGTAAGTATTTTTCGAAAAAATTTATTTTAAAGAAAAATACATATTTTGGGACATAATTTATTTTTTCTCAAGTACTATTCTCAGCTTCAAACTCAAACTTGGTACAAAGATACCTGATGGTAAGACCTTTATACACACTAATTTGGTTGATCATTCAGAAAGGTCAAAGGCCACAAGAGCTCAAGAAATAGGTCCAAATCGCCAGATTTTGACAAAAGATGGCTTTTTTTGGCTCACTTGCGAAGCAAATGTAAGTATATGTTCTGGGCCAGTGGTCGTCCATCCAGCATCCGTCCGGCATCCGTCCGCCGTCGTCCCTGGTAAACTTTAACGTTGGCAATTTCTTGGAGACAATTCAAGCCACAGTCTTCAAACTTGGCCCAAGGATATTTTGTGGCAAGACCTTTTTAAACATACCAATTTGAGTGACCTCTCACAAAGGTCAAGGTCACGGGGATAAGGAAATAGGCCAAAAATAGCTATATTTGGACATAATTTGTTTTCTCAAATACTATTCACAACTTCAAACCCAAATTTGGTACAGAGATACCTGATGATAAGACCTATCTATGCATACTAATTTGGATGACCCCTCGGAAAAGGCAAGAGTCGCAAGAGGCTGGCAAATGTGTGTAAAATGCAAATTTTTGATAAAATTGTAGGCATTATCAACATTTGTTCAAATTTTTTAATCAAATTTGGCACAAATGTAGCTGATGATAAGACCTTCCTATGCATACTAGTTTAGTCGACTCATCGCAAAGGTCAAGGATCGTGGGGGGGGGGGGGGGGGGGGTTTGACAGATAAGTGAAAAATGCTTACATTTTCAGAAAACATGAATTTTGCTGTTGCAAAAGCCAGCCCTTATTGTCACAAAGGTCACACATATGTAAATAGGTCAATCACGTGATACATGATGGCTTTGCCTTTCTTGTTTCAGTTACTATTCACAACTTCAAACCCAAACTTTGTACAAAGATGCCTGATAGTAAGACCTATCTATGCATACTAATTTGGATGACCCCTCGGAAAGGTCAAGGGTCACAAGAGCTCAGGAAATAGTTTTTAAAAAATAGCCATATTTTGACAAGAAATATTTTTTTCTCAATTACTATTCACAACTCCAAATCCAAACTTGCTACAGAGATACCTGATGGTAAGACCTATCTATGCATACTAATTTGGATGACCCCTCAGAAAGGTCAAGGGTCACAAGAGTTTAGGAAATAGGTAAAAAAATAGCCATATTGTGACAATAAATGTTTTTTCTCAATTACTATTCACAACTTCAAACCCAAACTTGCTACAGAGATACCTGATGGTAAGACCTATCTATGCATACTAATTTGGATGACCCCTCGGAAAGGGTCGCAAGAGGTCGACAAATGTGTATAAAATGCCAATTGTAGTTATCAACATTTTTGCAAACTTTTCAGTCAGATTTGGCACAAAGGTAGCTGATAAGACCTTCCTATGTATCCCAAATTAGTTAACTCATCCCAAAAGTCGCACCCCACCCGGGTCTGCCCTGGGGGACTTGGGTGGGGTTAGGTATTTTTTAGTTCCCAGGGTCACCCTGGTCAGCCCCACAGGGTGGGTTTTTCTCTCTATTCTGGGGCATGTGTTTCTGTCTACCCTTTGTCCATTCACCTGTATTTGCCTTTTTAAAACTCTCCCTACTGTCTGCACTGCCTGTAGCTCTTGATATTGGATGTGTGTTGCTAAATGGTCTTAGCTTTATTTAGGCCCATGTGTTAGGTTTATTTAACGTATTTGACCGGCTGGCGACATACATTCAATGTTCTGTTTCTTTTTTATTTTTTCACAAGCAGTGCAGGCACGTCCTGAGAAAGCCTTGTTGCTGTCGGGACGTTAAGCAATGTACAATCAATCAATCAACCAAAAGTCGCGGGGGTTTCGCAGATGTGTGAAAACTGATTAAATTTTGAGAAAACATGGATTTTGTAGTGCAGAAGACATCCCTTTACTTATTGTCAGATATGTGTGGATCGGTCATACATGTGAGCCATTATGTTTTTGCCTTTCTTGTTGTCAAGGTGTTTCATGCTGGAACTGATTTAGGGAAGACCCCTGTTGTATTACAGTTCTTCACTGTCTTGCTTGATAGCTTCTCCAATCATATGCACTCCAGTTGTCCCTTGTGAAACTTAACTCTGATTTAGGATTTCTTTGTGTTGCATTCATTGCTCAGCTTTACTGTCCACTTGTGCCAGGTCTGCCCCACTTTGCATTTGGCTACATGCGATGCTGGGGCCGTGACACTTTTATTGCGCTTCGGGGCATGCTGCTCGTCACTGGTCGCTACCAGGATGCAAGGTGGGTAATCAGTTGCAGTTATTCTCCTCATTCCCTGTAAATTCCAACCCCAAGACTGTGAGATGGATCAACCACATTGGTGAAATCTGGCGGACAGAAAGTCATAAATTCAGAACTCTCTTATAGGTATTTCCATATTAAAAAAATTAAACCCTTTCTGCACTTGATGTTCATTTTGAAAATTCAAGCACCAGAGTCACTGACCCGTAAAGTACAGATCGAGTGGGTTATTTCTGAAACTGGATGGGCCAAGCTTCAGCAAGTGTATTAACTCTTACCAGTTCGCTCTATTTGAGGCCGGTGAACAAAATGACTTTTACCCTCACACATGACCAAGAAAAAATGCTGCTGAAAGCTCTTCTAGTGGTCAAAAGTTGGCTTATTATACATCATATTATAGTGCATTGAGTCAGCTTTCAGTCAGGATAAGTAAAAAGTCTGTACTTAACGTAGTTTAGAAGTTGTTGTTTATTTAGCGACGAAGAAAAAATGGTGTCCGGTTTCCAAAAACAGTTTTCACGATAGTCACTAAGAAGAAATTATTTTTGTTTCTTGCCCCTTTGTTTAAAATGTGAATCCAGTGTGTGGACAAATCATTTCTACACATTTTTGTGAAGTTTCAAGAAAATGTGTTTGAATTTCTAAGAGTTACACAACATAATCTACACCGGTCAAGGGCAGGAAAAAGTGGGCGTGTCAACACGTGGCATGACTGAGACAACAAACATGTGCTTCTCTGAAAATCTCTGACTTGCTGAAAATATCACTGAGGCAATACACAGCAAGTAATAAAACTTGTTTATGTACTTCATAAAGTTTCACGATTCTGAACCAGACAATAGGTAAACAAAGACTCACATGGATAGCACATGGTCAAACCAAAATAGAAAGTGTCACAATGACCTGCGATGATTTTCTTTCGTTTTTTCCACATCGCTGGTGCTAGAATCATTTTCAGTGGCCTTGTTGCTGGAAGATTCCCCTTCAGTGAGATACTCTTCACTTTCGGACTCAGATGAACTCATTTTGACGAATATTCACAGAGAGAAATCGCAAGCAGTGAAAATAACGCAGTAGGGAAAGCAAGATGGCGGACGTAGTGACTCAATCGATAACAAAGGTCACGAACAAACTCAAAATTAATATTTTTTTCATTCTATCATATGAAAGTGACTTTCTAATGTCAATAAGTTATGACAATAATACTGAGAGTAAAAATTAATTGGTTTTAATTCAGTAAACATGATGGAATTTTCCATGGGCGTGGCTTCGTATGTATACATACGATGGCCAAGGGAGCGAACTGGTAAGAGTTAAACTGCTATCAGTTTGACTCGCACATCTGCGTGCGCGCACGTACGCACACACACGCATGCGCACACACACACACACACACACACACACACACACACACACACACACACACACACACACGTGAGGGTTGCATTGAAGGGTTGAATTCCTGAGCGCTGAGGTTGATGCGGAAAATGCACATTTAATTTTGCGCAACAAATAGGTCTCTTATGAGAAGCTTTTGTCAGTTATTTTCTTGTTCTATTGGAGCAATGATACAGATGTTAATGGTCTGTGGCCCCATTACTTCTGTCTGCCTGATCAAAGTACTAGTGTTGTTGAATTTTCAAGTCCCAATTGCTAAGCTGATCCTTTCTCTGTGCTCACAGCGCAACCCTTGCAAAATGAAAGTTTATATTCATAAGCCAGGGGTGCACAAGCAGCCACATGGGCTGGGACTTTTCTTCACCTCATTATATGGCATGGCTATCTACATACTAGCTGCATCTGTTGCACTAGCGTAACTACAAGTGGTGCTGGTGGTTCAGAATCAATCTACCCAGACTGTAAACCGTTTTTTTTGTGTGTTTTTTTTTTTTTTTTTTTTTTTTTTGTTTGTTGTTATTTCGTTTGTTTGGTTTTTTTTTTTTTTTTTTTTTTTTTTTTTTTTTTTTTTTTTTTGTTTGGGGGGGGGGGGGGGGGGGGGGGTTGGTGGCAAGCTGTCATCATAAACAGAAAGCTGTGAAGAAAAGACTACTTTCACTTAGCATTAGCATTTGGCCACAGTAGCCAGTTTGATTCAGTGTTACAGTTCCAGAAGCATGTGGAGTTACTTCCCATTATCGAGCAGACAACAGGCCACACAGGGCAATTAGGTTACGCCCCCTTTTCACACACTGTTATCTGTTAGCCTCTTGCAGCATAAAACTATGAACGAAGAACTTTTCTGCCAAAACAAAAAATCCACGCGGAGCACATCACAGGAGAAGCTATTTCAGCAATTCTTAAAAAAATTAAGAGTTAGCGTTTTTCACAACACTCAAATGCATTAAGTACCCCATGACAAAACTGTCGTCTGCAAGCCTGCATACAACCGTGCACATGCCCCAATTAGGCTCCCATGAACACACTAGGTCGACTAAAATTACCCAGATTTTGCTCTTTTTCACACCACCTGTCATGCCTTTTGTTGCTCAAAACGCCAAAAAAGGCATACAATTGAAGTTTTACACCCTAAAAAAATGGCAAAAAGGGAGGAAATTTTTTGAACTATTTCTGGCGGAAAAGTTACTACATGCACCGGAAGCAATTACCCTGTGTGGCCTGTAATGAAACAAAAAAAGTTGTCAGCTGCAATCAAAACTTTATCACTGATAACCGTACCCTATAAGAAGATACACTGCCAAGTTTCAGACATGAATGGCTGATGGTTTTAAAGCTGCACCAAAATTACTACCTGCACTCCTTGGTACCCGGAGTACCATTCGCTCCTGCGGCTGACTGTCAGTACCACACATGTAAAGATCCAAAAAGAAAGACTTATGTTCAAGCTAGCAACCCTATATTTTGCAGACAAGCAGACACACATGTTACGCATTCAAAACAACCAGCAAGTACAATTTTCAACAGTTGGTTATTTTTTGGCAATTTATTTGCTATACTACCCCCCAAGCAAGAACCATTTTGACAGTTTTTTCAACTTTGAACCCAACTGGACAACATAGAAAAGCCCTTGCACTGTTTAAAAAAATTCAGCAAACTGCCTAACCACAACTAGTCTGCATGAGGTGTCATTTCTTTTATTCCCTCCTTCCAGCTTTAAACAAGGCTTAAGATACTGAAGGCAACTGAAGCTATGTTCCGCACTTTTTCTGAAAATGAATCACCAGCCAACATGCTTTTTCTTGCAAACAGCTACAAATCCTTGTACCAGCCAACTCAAGGGACCAAGGTGCTTCTCTGACTTTGACTACTTTGCATGGCAAAGCAGCAGAATGCTTTAAATAGTGTAAAATGCTTGAAAAAGTAGCAAAAATTTCATGTGAACGCGTGCGTTCATTCGGGAGGGGGGGGGGGGAGGGGGGGTAAGGGGGGGGGGGGGGGGGGAGGTGTGCGTGTTAATGCTTTGGGTTAGTATTATTAGGGTAAGCATAGTAGAGTTAGGATTAGGGTTAACATAGTCTTGGGATCTGAGTTAGCATAGTAACGTTAGGCTTACCATGACTGAGGGTTGGGGGTGAGGGATATTTGGGGGGGGGGGGGCATGGGGGCAAGAAGGTGGTGTTTGGGGTGGGTGGTGGGTGCGTGGAAATGTGTGGCATGGATTTTTAGGCATAATAGATATGCTCAGGATACAGCAGGATGATTTGTGTTTGAAAAAGGTGAAGAGATTTCTCACACACTAATTTCTCGATAATATTTATGACAACCGTGCCTTTTCACCGCACCACACCATCTGAACCGACTTCAGAAACCAGTCAAAACAACATGTTTTGGTGTCACCACACTGAGGTTTGCAGTTTACAGCATGTTTTCACTAAGATGAACCTCACAAAGCCCAAAATACACTGTGCAGGATAAACAGGTATTTTGAATGCAGTCAAAACAAAAGCAAAAAAAATCGGCCAACCGACAAAAATCAAATTTAACTAAATTTCATCTAGATGACACCGTAATGACTGTTACCTTGTCAGAAGGGTTTTTGAATGACTACTATGACAGAAAATGTGACCTGGGATTGTTCCTGTGTGTTTTCTAGTCTTTTCTTTCCCCTTCGCACAAATATGCACCATTTTGCCTCTATAATCCTTATACAGCTAAATAAAGCTATTTGTATGGCATCAAAAGTGCCAACATGGCCTAAAAACACCTGATATCAGCATAAAAAGCAAAAAATGTCGATTTTTGGGCACAATCTCCTTCCAAACGCCAATAGTAGAAAAATTCACTCTGCCTTTACAGGCCACACAGGGCAATTAGGTTACGCCCCCTTTTCACACACTGTTATCTGTTAGCCTCTTGCAGCATAAAACTATGAACGAAGAACTTTTCTGCCAAAACAAAAAATCCACGCGGAGCACATAACAGGAGAAGCTATTTCAGCAATTCTTAAAAAAATTAAGAGTTAGCGTTTTTCACAACACTCAAATGCATTAAGTACCCCATGACAAAACTGTCGTCTGCAAGCCTGCATACAACCGTGCACATGCCCCAATTAGGCTCCCATGAACACACTAGGTCGACTAAAATTACCCAGATTTTGCTCTTTTTCACACCACCTGTCATGCCTTTTGTTGCTCAAAACGCCAAAAAAGGCATACAATTGAAGTTTTACACCCTAAAAAAATGGCAAAAAGGGAGGACATTTTTTGAACTATTTCTGGCGGAAAAGTTACTACATGCACCGGAAGCAATTGCCCTGTGTGGCCACATGTTTTGCATTGGCCTATATCAATCCTAAGCAGGTTTGACTTGATGTAGAAGAAACAAACAGAGAAAGTGAAGTTGAAAGGAATAATTGCAACAGGAAAGATTGAAAAAGGTGAGGTAGGCCTTAGAAACGCACATCTTTCTGTAAGGGCCTGCTGCCTAGGGAAATCTATGCGTCGTTGGTCCGTCAGCTAAAAATGTGATGGATCATTTTGGGAAATGATGCACCAGTGGCACAAGGCACGTTTGAAAAATGAACACTGTACACTGATAGCAAAATGTTATATTAGTATTGCAAGACAATCCACCAAAAATGTGTGAAAAATGCTGAAGAATGGTTTTTGACACTGCAATGGCTCCATATTTTCACAGTTTCCATCTTTCATCCTTGCAGCTATATGAGGGTTAGTTCCTGATGAGCTTGGCACCTGTAGCCTAATGGGCTCAGACCAATCTATATCTTGCCAGTAGGGAACAGCTGGACAACGTTTGCTTGTCAGTTGCAGCGGTCTTTGTGGTGCATTGTATAAGTAAACCAGCAAGGGTACATTTGACTTAAGCTCCCTGTAAATAATAGCGGTGACTGCATGCACAAGGGAGTTAACTCATTTATGGTGCCCGGCATCAATAGCTGCAAAAGTGTCATAAAGCATTGCCAGCGGTAATGCTATATGACGCCTCTGCAACTATTGATGTGGGGTGCCTTAAATGAGTTAAAGCTTTCTTTTCACCTAAATGTGCACAAATGTGGCTTTTGTTACAGGTTCTTGATTCTTGCCTTTGCGGCCACACTGCGACACGGTCTGATCCCCAACCTGCTGTGGGAGGGAAAGCGAGCACGCTACAACTGTCGTGACGCCGTGTGGTGGTGGCTGCAGGCTATTCAACAGTACACTATCATGGCTCCACAAGGGGAGGAAATCCTCAAGGATCCAGTCAGGCGCATGTATCCCACTGATGACTCGCCTCACTTGGATAAGGGGGAATGTGTACGTATAATATGTAATGCTTTGCTGTATTTTGGTCAGCACAAGGCATAAATCCTCATGAGCCCCCACTGTTCATGGGGCTCATGAGGATCCATGCTTCTTGGAGATGGAGGCTGTTTAAAACGGCAGTTAGTTACACATGAAAGAAATGCAAAATGTGAAATTAGGTAGGCCACGCAATAGTTTTGGAAAGCATTTTTTTTTTCTAAACAGTGACCTTTATTAAACAATCCTGGAAGAATTAAAAAAAAAAAAAATAAAGCGTAAAACAACATGGAAGAGCAGTCTGCTAAAAGTGGCTTTGTAAAGAAGCCATTTCACCAAAAGTTCAAGCCATAGTACAGAACAATGTGACCGGCACAGAGTTTGATGATGTATGGTCCGGATTTCACTCGCTGCACAAGTGTGCAAGACTGATCCTCTGTGACACATGATGGAAAAACCTGTAAGCATATCTAAGCACAATAGTACTTTTGAGAAAGGGTAGCAAAAATGAAAAATAAGAAAAAAAGTCTGTGAGAAACCTGAGGCCAGACCTTGACATGTTACCGGCCGAGGCAATTATGTGCGTGCTGATATTTGGGCTTGAGTTCAAGATATTCAAAAATGGTACTATTTTTATGAGCCATTCTACTATTTTTGGTTCATGTGCGAAGCAAAAGTGAGTATGTTTTGGGCCAGTGGTCATCCGTTCGTCGTCCATTCGCCATTGTTTATGGTAAATTTTTAATTTGGCATTTGTTTCCTTAAAATACGTTACTGATGTCATTACTGTATGGAAGATGCACTTAGCTTAACGATTTCAGCCTAAAATTTGGTGTGTATAAAACACAACCAGGGAGGCAACTCCAGGGAGCCGTCCTTACCCCCGAGTAGCCTCCCTTCCCTCCTGATCCGGGCACAGGCCACACAGGGCAATTAGGTTACGCCCCCTTTTCACACACTGTTATCTGTTAGCCTCTTGCAGCATAAAACTATGAACGAAGACCTTTTCTGCCAAAACAAAAAATCCACGCGGAGCACATCACAGGAGAAGCTATTTCAGCAATTCTTAAAAAAATTAAGAGTTAGCGTTTTTCACAACACTCAAATGCATTAAGTACCCCATGACAAAACTGTCGTCTGCAAGCCTGCATACAACCGTGCACATGCCCCAATTAGGCTCCCATGAACACACTAGGTCGACTAAAATTACCCAGATTTTGCTCTTTTTCACACCACCTGTCATGCCTTTTGTTGCTCAAAACGCCCAAAAAGGCACACAATTGAAGTTTTACACCCTTAAAAAATGGCAAAAAGGGAGGAAATTTTTTTAACTATTTCTGGCGGAAAAGTTACTACATGCACCGGAAGCAATTGCCCTGTGTGGCCACATGTGCCATTCGAACGCTTAACTTCCTAGTGAAAGGTTGTGTTTTCGTGCTCAGCCTTAGATTCCTTGGATTTTCTCTCGGTTACGTCGTTTCTTCTCCCTTGGATTCTTGGATTTCTTCATGGTGCCTTGTGCTTCCGCTCGGACTACGGGTGTAGCGGTTTAGCTTCGTGTGCCTTTGATTTTTCACGTGGTGACTTGTGTTTCCGTGCAGGCTACACGTGGTTGGTGTGGCGGTTTACCGGTCTTCCCTGGGTCAGTCTTTTCTCTTCGCTTGTCTTCCATAGCTTGAGGATATGGCCAGGTAAGGTCTCGGGGCTTGCTTCGGCCGCTCAGGTTGCTGACTGGTTGACGCATTACTCAAATAGAGGCAGGTTCGTTCACAGCCGATTTTGTGACACTGGTCATGAGTTTCGCCTACATGGCCCTTTGTTCTTGGGGCCACATGCTGTTCTTTCATGCGTTTTGTTTTCTGTTACAGCGCGAAACTCTGTACTTGCTCTAGGTGTAACGGGTTCCAGTGGCTCTCGGACTCACACCTTGTGCCTCCCTTGCTCAGGCTGCTCTTCCGCACTTTCGTGTGAGAGATGTTCTTGTGGAACTAAGGACGGTGGTCCCAGTTGTGGAAGTTTTACCAGCGTTAACTGGCTTTCTCTCTCTCCAGGGAACCCCCTCGACTGGCTACCTCCCCGCCCCTCAGCGGGCTACTTCTGATATCGTGGGTCTCTCTTCTTGACACGCGCGGCATGCCGCGCCTTTGGTGCCCCCTCGTTTTGTGCCCCTTCCCCCGGGCCGCAAAAACTTTATCTAGCGCTCAGTGCGCCCTGACTACCGGCCGTTGGTCCGTTCTAAGGTAAGCTCGCTTTGACACTCTCGTTCGGCCTCAGTGTCTCGCTCCCCATGGCCTCATTCGGCGACTCGAGACCCTCGCTCTTGGCTTGGGCTCTGATGTATGGACGGAGATTAGACAAGTCCCAGACTTAGCCCTAGTCCTAGACTTGTTATGTAAGGACTAACTCAGGCATACATTTCCAATGCATAAACAGCGACTTGCGTCAGACTCAGACCTGCCTACCGTACGATTTTTGGGCGTATTTTTACGATTTTTTTTTTCAAAATACAAAAATACGATTAATGCCTAAAATATACTTTTTTTTTTTTTTTTAATTTAATTTTTTTTTTTTTTTTTTTTTTTTTTTTTTTTTTTTTTTTGGTGCCGTGTTGTGTCAGTCAATAAAGTTTAAAAATACAAAATGTCAGAGCAAAGTAGGGAGGAGAGTGGATTTTTCTAGCTCAAAGAAAGCTAAGTGCCAGAATTTTTTGCCACAGTATGCTAAATAGTGGACATTTTGGCGACTGTCAAAGAAAGGACCGACCTAGGCATTGTGAATTCTCATGTGCCCATGGTGGCCGAAATGACATTGAAAAGCATTTATCAACTAATATCCATAAGAGACTGGCAGATGCCCAGAAAGGTGTGCCTTAATTACAGGCTGTGTTTTCTAAGCAGTCTCATGAAGTAGGCGAAATTTTGCATCGACAAACAACTAGTGCTGAAATCTGCATGGTTCGTTTTAAAGTTGATTCAAATCTTCCTTTGTCCTGTGTGGATTCCATGTCCGGGATGTTTAAGCAAATGTTTCCTGTTGTACGGAATGGTCTAGTTTATCATTATAAATTGATTTTTCTATTGTTTGTATGTTTTGATAATAGTCTGCTACAATTTTATAAAAATACTATTTTTTCCACAAGAATACTATTTTTGGCGATTATAAATACTATTAAAAAAAAATTGGTGGTAGGCAGGTCTGTATCATGTCCGAGACTGGATAGGGTTAGTCCACGACTTTACACCTAGTAAATCGTGAGCTTAAATTTTGGCTGTTTAACCCCTGATATAGTCTTGGACTTGGCCTAGTCTCAGTTCATGCATTTCTTACTAAACTGTTAGTCTCATGCTTATGAAGATAGTCTCAGGCTTAGGCTCTGGTCTCTGTTCATACATCAGACCCCTGTTATCAAGACAGAGCGGATACTAGAGTTCAGTGGGACCCACTCTGGCTACAGCACAAGTCGGCTCCCCGCGACCGAGAGCAGCTTGCTGATCTGCAGTCCAGGCCAGTGGTCAGTAAGCAATGGGACCCAGCTGTGATACTGCCCAGGCCTTCTTCCCGTGACTTCAGCGCGGTGCCGCCTCCAGCGACAAACGTCAGGTCGTAGCTATGCTACAGCACGTACGACGTTCCGTGACGCATGGAATTCTGCCGTGCTTCTGCGCGATGCTTCTTCCAGTGACCAACGACGGGACCAGCTGTGCTTCAGCACAGACCTTCTTCCTGTGACTTACGGTGCTCTCTGCGCCGATGCCAGCGACCAGCGAGACCCTTTCGGTCTTTGTGACTGATTCGTGCACAGCCGACCCTTTGAGGCACCGGTCATGAGTCTCGCCGATGTGGCCCCTTCGTTCGTCGGGCCACGTCCCGTTATCTCTTATGTGCTTTGTTTCTGTTACAGGGCGCAGCTCCGTACTGGCCTTAAGGTGCCAGTAACCCTCGGAAACTCACACCTTGCCTCCCTTCCTTGGGCGGCTCCTCAGCACGTTAGCGCGAGAGGTGCGCTTCGTGGACGGGAGTATGGTGGTCCCATTTGGGAGTTTTCCGGCGTGTCTACCCATCAGCCTCCCTCCTTCGCGACTGGCGGCCTCCCCGCCCCCCTTGTCGGTCGACTTCGGACTTCGTGGGACTTACCCCTCACCTCCCGCAGCATGCCGCGCGTGCCTTACCCCCACGTCCTCACCCTCTCGCCGGGCGGCTGAGACCTTGCTCAGCGTGTCCAGACTGCCGACCCTCGGTCCTTCCTAAAGTACGCTCTCTTCGGCAGGACCCACCCTGGCTGCAGCGCAGGTCGGCTTCCCGCGCCCTTTAGCAGCCTGCCCGATCTACAGACCAGGACTGTAGTCAGCACGTGATGGGACCCAACTGGGCTACAGCACACCTTCCTCCTCGTTCTTATGGCGCTCCTCCACGCTACAACGCGGTGCCGCCACCAGCAATCAGCGACGGGACCCGGCTGTACTTCTGCAAAGACCTTCCACGTCTGTATGGTGCTCCCCCATGCTACAGAGTGGTGCCACCGCCAGCGACCAGTGACGGGACCCAGCTGTGGTACAGCGCAGACCTTCTTTCACTTATGTACGGCGCTCCTCCGAGCTACAGCGCGGTGCCGCCGTCGGCATCATGCGACGGGACAAAGCTGTGCCATGGTACAGACCTTTTTCCGCGTACTTTCGGCACTCCTCCACGCTACAGCGAGGTGCCGCCGCCAGCCACCTGCCACGAGTCCCAGCGGTGCTAAAGCGCCGGCCTTCTTCCCGTGTCGTGCGGTGCTCCCCCACACTATAGCGCGGCATCACCAGCGGGACTTTCACAGTCTTCGGAACATGTCGGTGCTCCCGATTCAGCGCCCTTCAGGTCCCTGACCCTGCTAGTGTCGTGTCGTCCACCTCAAAGACCCTGACGACTCCCTTAGTCTCCTCCCGGTAGGCTAGACTTCTGCTGCTCTCCCCTCGCCCGACCATGCCCGTTTGGGTCCCTTCATGTCCCTGGATTCCCGGTTCCGCAGGTGCATTGGGTCTCGCTCGTCCTCACGGGGCCTTTTCCCTGCGGACACACGCTGGCCGACGGGCATCGACTTCCTCTTCTGACGGAAATGGTTGCGGGACACTCTCAGTCTTTTGCCTGCCCGCTTCCTCCAGTAGACCCAGCCGCGGAGATGCTGTGTAGCTCCCCCTGCAAGCTCAACAACACAGGGCCGATGGACGGCCACGGTGATCCTGAGCCAGGGGCAGAGCCCCTCTCATTTGAGCGTGTTCGCTCCCTGCTCGACCCCTGGCAGGCATACCCGGCACTGCCTGGCCCTTCGCCCGCTGGCCTCTGCTTCCAGAATCGTTGAGCCCCTCTAGACCCTACTTGTCTCCTGTGCGGTGCGATGGTTCCGCATGTCTCCCAGCGAGCTCCTCCTTGGCCTCCTTATGGGCGTTCCTAGGCAGACCTGCTCCTGTCTGGCTCCAGCTTCTGGAGTCAGCAAACGGCGCGTGCTCTCGGTTGATCCTTGTCTGCGGTGCAGATGCGTAGATCCCGCGCGCGTCTTCGTGAGTCCCGCGGTGACGTTACCAGATGTTCAGCTTCTTTCTAACGCTTGTTCCCATGTCCGGTGTCAGCTCGCTGTGCGCGTCCTCATTTGTTCCAGCTTCTCTTCCGGTACACCGTCTGGAGTCAGCGGGCTGCATTGGCTCGCAGGGGACCCGGCCTGTGCTTCAGCACAGGGTTGATAGACGGCCGCTGGAATCAGCCAACGGCCGTACCACGTGGAAGACACTGTTTCTCTTCTGGTCACGGAAGTTAAGCAAGGTTGGGCTCGGTTAGTACTTGGTTGGCTGACCTTGACCGCCTGGGATCTCCAAGTGCTGTTGGAAAGAATGTGGCATATACTCGGTGTGCCCGGCCTGTGCTCCAACACAGGGTCGATGGACGAATACCGGATACAGCATGCGGCTTATACTCCTCGTGGACCCGGCCTGTGCTTCAGCACAGGGCTGATGGATGACCGCCGAAATCGGCATGCAGTATGTGCTCCTCTTGACTCCGGTCTGTGCTTCAGCACAGGGCTGATGGAAGACAGCCGCAGGCGGCGCGCGACATGCGCTCTCAGTGTACCCGGCCTGTGCTTCAGCACAGGGCCGATGGATGACCGCCGAAATCAGCATGGACGAATACCGGATACAGCATGCGGCTTATACTCCTCGTGGACCCGGCCTGTGCTTCAGCACAGGGCTGATGGATGACCGCCGAAATCGGCATGCAGTATGTGCTCCTCTTGACTCCGGTCTGTGCTTCAGCACAGGGCTGATGGACGACAGCCGCAGGCGGCGCGCGGCATGCGCTCCCAGTATACCCAGCCTGTGCTTCAGAACAGGTCCGATGGACGACAGCCGCGGGCGGTGCGTGGCATGCGCTCTCATGAACCCGGTCTGTGCTTCAGCACAGGGCTGATGGATGACAACCGCAGGTGGCGCCAAAATCGTTGGGAGGTTGCTCCTGTTCGCGACCGTTAAGCACGAGTGATGACTACGGGACCTAGGGGCGGCACCCTCCTCCTTTTCGTTATTCTTCCATACAGTAATGCCATCAGTAACGTATTTTGAGGAAACAAATGTATTTTTCTCTAATATGTATTTTTTCGAAAAATACTTACCGATGGCATTACTTGAATGACCCTCCCTCCTGCCCCGCTTGCCGCCGGAGCGCTTTAGCGTTCAAATGGCACATGTGCCCGGATGAGGAGGGAAGGGAGGCTACTCAGGGGCCCTTGGTAAAGACGGCTCCCTGTAGTTGCCTCCCTGGTTGTGTTTTATACACAACAAATTTTATGCTGAAATCGTTAAGCTAAGTGCATCTTCCATACAGTAATGCCTTCGGTAAGTATTTTTCGAAAAAATACATTTTAGAGAAAAATACATTTTCTTGGAGACTATTCAAGCTACAGTTTTCAAACTTGGCCCAAGGATACTTTGTGGCAAGACCTTTATAAACATACCAAGTTGAGTGACCTCTCACAAAGGTCAGGGTCATAGGGGATCAGGAAATGTATCAAAAATAGCTATATTTTGACGTCATTTATTTTTTCTCAAATACTATTCACAATTTCAGAGCCAAACTTGGTACAAAGATACCTGATGGTTAGACCTTTCTATGCATACTAATTTGGTTGATCAAGGGTCAAGGGTCACAAGAGCTCAGGAAATGGGTTTTAAAAAAATAGCCATATTTTGACAAAAGATATTTTTTTCTCAAATACTACAGTAAAACCTGCTATGAGCGGTCACCCCTATTGCCAAGCAAAAGTGGCCGTAAACGGAAGGTTACCGTTCATGGCAGGTTTGATGTAAACGGACCTAAGCGTTCTTTTGACACTCAGATAGGAGCTTATAGGTGTGACACCACCAAAACGGGACCACTGTCGGCCTCTTCACTCTACTGTGAAATGTGATACACATGCTAGCGACGCCTATGTTTCCTTATCTTCAGTGATGAAAGAAAATAATTTGTCACAAAGGTAGCTGATGATAAGACCTTCCTATGTATACTAATTTAGTCGACTCATTGCAAAGGTCAGGGGTTCCACAGGTGTGTGAAAACTGACTAAATTTTGAGAAAACATGGATTTTATTGGTGCAGAAGCCATCCCTTTACTTATTGTCACACGTGTGGATCAGTCATACAGTGGAGTCCAGTTAACACGAACTCGCTTTACATGAATTTCCGGTTGACACGAACCATTTTTGCATTCCCGGTCGACGGCCTTCTTATTCTGTATTTAAATTTAACTGATAACATGAAATGCTTAACACGAAATTTCGCTTTACACGAAGCTGGTTTCGGTTACCAACCAGGGCATTGTTTCCTCAAAACACATTACCGATGACAGTACAGTATGGAATGGTTCTTAGCTAGACTAATTTTAGCCAAAATTGTTGTGTACGAATATGGCAGTTTCGGCAGGTGAGGGGCGCCATAGCCTAGGCGGTAACCCGAGTAGCCTCCCTTCCATCCCATCCGGGCATGCGCCCAGCGGAAGCTCACCAATCAGTTTCTTATCTAGACAGTGGAAGGTTGTGTACGTCAGTGTCTCTAGATTTGGCCTGTGTAAAGTTGTGGAAACCGGTCGTAGTGTTTCGTTGGAGGTGTTAGGCTTGGACGCTTTCCTGTGGGAATTTCCTCGTCGGTGTTTGTGACTTAGCCCTGACGAGACGGCGGCATCTTGTGAGCTGTGCTCACGCGCTCGAGGCCGGTCTGGCCGTAACGTGTTATGCACATCGTGTGTCCTGAACTTTCTGCTTCGCTCTACTGCTACCCTCCGAGTGCCTGTGTTCGGCTTAGACGCTGCCTGTGTTTCGCGGTGGTGTTCCCAGTTTCAGGGACCAGTCGTGCCTGTGATGCCTGCGTGGTCTCCGCTCATGGACCGTGTACTGGGTTGAGCCTGCCTTCGCCGCCATAGCTGTTGGGCTTCGCCGCGGTACGCTGGTTGGTCTGCGACCTGTGTGGGTTCCCCTGCTTCTCCATTATGGCAAGGTAAAACCTCGGTTATTGCCTACGACCGACGCTCAAGGGAGGGGGTAGAGCGCCGGGCGTCGGCATACGCCGTGCACTTAACTTGGTTTGTACGTGTCGTCATGCGGATTTGTATTGCGGGCCCGCGGGGGCACCCTCGCTCGCATTTCATTGTGCACTATGTTTGCAGTTGGCAAGTCCACACCTGCTCACGATGTGGACAGTCCAATGGCCTAGTGATGGACATGCTATTTGCCTACCCTGTTCCGGCTGTGCCTCCACTCACCCGTGCCTGCCCAGTGGGCACCGGCCTCCACGTGGCGTGGGTGGGTAGTCCCCTCAGTCCCTGACTGAGTGGGCTAGCAGAGGGGTGCCATCTTTGTCCAGGATTAGGACTTGATGTCAGCAGATATGTTGTTCAGTCTTTTTCACTGGTCCGGTTTTTAAGGAGCTGTGCGTACCCAGGTCCTACCATGTTGGATTGGTCCTTAAAAATACGCGTGAGCTTTTGGTCCTTTGGATCCCAAGTGTTTGCCGTGCTTGGAGACCCGTGTCGGGGGAGAAGAGGATCCTGGTGGCTGAAACACTCCACTTTGGCCTTGACTTCTGCCTAAATGGGAGGCTAGTCATACCGGCCTAGTCAATCGGCTCTTGTCACGTTGAGCCCTATCCCATTGTTGGCATGCGGGTTGCTATACGGAGCACCATACTATAGCCTCTGCTGCTGATTAGGTGCTTTACGCCAGTATTCCCCTGCATTCAACAGTGTGATAGAAGGTGGTGGCTTAAACGGTTCAATCGGGCTTACCCCCTTGAGTATATCTTTCGGGCAGTCTCCATTGTGTGTTGGCTGGAGACCCGCCGACAGTTGCACTTTCCCTTGTTGGGCTCGGTGGCGGGCGGGGACCCCGGGGCATGAATATCTCTACTATAATAATATGGAAAAATAAAAAAAAACAAAACTGGCACCAAAGCGGCACATAGCCACTGCCATTGACCTTGAAAATGATAGCGACTCCGATTGTGAGGAAGCAACGCCTCGGGCATCGGCCGTCTGGCCTCGCTTTCTCATTATCCACAGCAAAGTTAAAGAGAAGCCTGTTTCCAAGCTGCACCCTTTCCTGGTAGGGGAGACCCTCGGGAGCCGTATTGGCAGGCCTGAGGCCCAGCGCCTCAGGTCTGGTGACTTGTTGGTAGAGTGCCGTACCCGGGCACACTCCAATGGGCTACTGAGGCTCTCCTCCATCGGAGACACTCCAGTGGAGGTCACTCCCCACAAAACGATGAATTCTTCTAGAGGAGTGATTAAAGATCAAGCATTGGCCGAACTGTCTGAAGATGAACTTGTACGGAACCTTAAGTCACAGGGGGTGACCTACGTCAGGCGCTTCATTTCCAAACGAGGTGGTAGGGAGATCCGTCTCCCTACCATCATCGTGACGTTTGGCACCCCCACCGCTCCTACTACCATCTGGGGAAGTTACTACTTCCTAAAAGTGAAAAAGTACGTCCCTCTCCCCCTCCGGTGCTTTAAGTGCCAAAAGTATGGCCATGGGCAGAAGACATGCCGCCAGGCAGAGGCTCTATGCGCCTGCTGCACTAAGCCCGGACACTCTGCTGAGTCCTGCACAGCCATCCCCCTGTGTGTGAATTGCCAGGGGGCGCATATGGCTTCGGACAAGAAGTGCCCTCATTGGATCTCCGAGTGCAGGATTCAGCAGGTGCGTGTGGAGAAGGGGCTGTCCTTTGCGGACGCCAAAAAAATGGTTGATGGCCCTGGTGCAGCTGAGGCTGCGCCAAACTCGAATAACAACTTTGTGTATACTTTCAGTGCTGCGGTGGCAGGCAAGCGCCCCACCAAAGACTTCTCTTGTCAAACCCCAACTTCTTGGTTGGGGGCGGAGCCTCGGCTCCTCTCGCCCCTGGAGAGTAACCCTCCTCCGGTGGTGATGAGGAGCCAGGGAACGCAGAAGGCGGACGCTGCCGGTCCAGTGGCACTGCCTTTTGCTGCCCCTAAGCCTCAGCCCCCACCCAAACCTGTCAATCTTACTACAAAGGCTTCTGGCTCTGGTCAGCCTTCTAAGGCCGCCAACGCTGCACCGGCCCAGAAGTCTAACAAAGTTATGGGACCACTGTGCGTACGGGCCCAGAAGGGGGACACTGATGTCCCCCTTCAAAACAAATATGCTGCATTGGAGGAGCAGATGGAGGGGGTGGATGTTGTCATAGCTCGTGCTGCGGCAGCCTCTCCCCCCTCATCTCCGAGGAACCAGAGGAGGCCCAGGAGTCGACCCCCCTCTGTTTCTTCGACTCCTTCCAAAGCACAGGAAAATGGGGGGGGGGGGGGGGGGGGGGGGAAGGAAAGGAACTCTTCTCCTATACATAAAACCTAACCATGTACTCTCAGCTTCAGTGGAATTGTCGTGGTTTTCACACCAACTTTGAAGAATTACGCCTTCTCTCTCTCTTGGCTTGACTTCGCGAACGAAGATTTTATAGGAGTTGACCACGACGTCTGCAGGCTTGTTCGTGGCTGCGGAGGCCAATCCGAGACGGGCAGGTTCGACCGCAGTGGCTGCAGGGGAAGGTATGGCCAGGGTTCTGAGCTGCGGCATCTCTGTTTTTTCTCCTGAGCCGCTTGTCCTTAAGGCTAGCTCTGTGAGAGTCCTCAAAGGAGACAGCTGCCTTGTAAATGGTGGAGCGCCAGGTGTCACGGTCCGCAGCAAGTGAAGACCACTGGTGGTGGTCGATTTGGCAGGCACTAAGTGACTTCTTGAGACAGTCTTTGTATCTCTTCTTTGGTGCCCCTCTGTCACGGTGTCCAGTAGCAAGCTCGCCGAACAGTGTGATCTTTGGTAGGCGATGATCCTCCATCCTGGAGACATGCCCCGCCCAGCGGAGCTGTGTCCGCAGCAGCAAAGCCTCGATGCTCACAGTTTCAGCCTGTTCAAGGACCTCGACGTTGGTGACAGTCACTCCAGTGAATGCCCAGGATGGTACGCAGGCAGCGCTGGTGGAAGCGTTCGAGGAGTCGTAGTTGGCTGCGGTAGAGGACCCAGGACTCGGAACCATACAGCAGGGTGGTGAGGACCACAGCTCTGTACACGCTGATCTTGGTGCCTGTTTTCAGCTGTTGATTGTGCCACACCCGCTTGAAAAGTCGCCCGAAAGCGCTGTTCGCTTTTGCCAGCCTGCTGTCAAGCTCCTTGTCCAGCTTGGCGTCCGACGTGATAATGCAGCCAAGGTAGGTAAACTGGTGCACTGACTTTAGTTCAGACTCACCAATGGTGATGTGAGGAGGGCGATACACTGTCTTGGGTGCCGGCTGATGGAGGACCTCTGTCTTTTTCAGACTGACCTCGAGTCCAAAGAGCTGGGCAGCATCTGCGAAGCAAGACGTGATGCGCTGCAGGGCTCTCTCTGTGTGTGCAACGAGGGCAGCATCATCAGCAAAAAGCAGCTCACGAATCAGTTGGTCTAGGGTTTTCGTGTGGGCCTGCAGTCGTCTGAGGTTGAACAGGCTGCCATCGAGACGATACCTGATGTACACTGCATCGTCATCATCGAGGTCCACTGTGGCCTGCTTCAACATCATGCTAAAAATGATGGTGAAGAGGGTCGGTGCCAGCACGCAGCCCTGCTTTACGCCGTTGAGAATAGGGAATGGTTCTGAGAGGTCATTGTTGAGTCTGACCTGGCCTTGCTGGTCCTCGTGTAGCTGGACAATCATGTTGAGGAACTTTGGGGGACAGCCAAGTCGCTCCAGGATCTGCCACATGCCTTGCCTGCTCACAGTGTCGAACGCTTTTGTTAGGTCGACAAATGTTACGTACAGCCCTTTGTTCTGCTCGCGGCACTTCTCCTGTAGCTGTCTCAGCACAAAGACCATATCGGTGGTGCTCCTGTTTGCTCTGAAGCCACACTGGCCCTCTGGGAGTTGGTCTTCAGCGATGGCAGGTACCAGCCGATTCAGGAGCAGCCTTGCAAGGATTTTCCCAGCAATGGACAGCAGTGTAATTCCCCGATAGTTGGAACAGTCAGACTTCTCACCTTTGTTCTTGTACAGGGTGATAACAACTGCATCACGGAGATCTTTTGGTAGTGTTCCTTCCTCCCAGCAGCAGAGAAAGAGCCTTCTAGTCAAGTCCTATAACCCCTCGGTAATATCTCTTCAGGAGACTTACCTGAAGACTTCTGACCCTGTCTCCTTTAATGGTTTTAATGCTATCCATAAAGGTTCTGATTCGGAGAGATGCTCGGATGGGGAGTGGCTCTTCTCATTAGCAACCAGTTTTTATGTAGCCCCGTTAGTGTTGACACCTGTCTTCAGGCTGTCGCAGCTCGGGTTACCTTAAAGAAGACTATAACCATATGCAGTATTTATCTGCCACCATCCCTGCGGGTCTGTAGTCATTATATTTTTAACTTGGTAGATCAGCTGCCCCCTCCCTTTATTTTCATGGGAGATTTTAATGGTCACACTCACCTGTGGGGCAGTGACCACTATGATGGCAGAGGTCAAATGCTAGAAGATGTTTTTTCTCAACTTAACCTATGTGTTTTTAAATGATGGCTCACCTACCTACTCTATCCCAGGTTCAGGATCTAGTTCTGTTCTAGACCTCACTGCCTACCCGGCACCGGCCTCCACGTGGCGTGGGTGGGTAGTCCACTCGGTCCCTGACTGAGTGGGCTAGCAGACGGGTGCCATCTTTGTCCAGGATTAGGACTTGATGTCAGCAGATATGTTGTTCAGTCTTTTTCACTGGTCCGGTTTTTAAGGAGCTGTGCTTACCCAGGTCTTACCATGTTGGATTGGTCCTTAAAAATACGTGTGAGCTTTTGGTCCTTTGGATCCCAAGTGTTTGCCGTGCTTGGAGACCCGTGTCGGGGGAGAAGAGGATCCTGGTGGCTGAAACACTCCACTTTGGCCTTGACTTCTGCCTAAACGGGAGGCTAGTCGTACCGGCCTAGTCAATCGGCTCTTGTCACGTCGAGCCCTATCCCCCTGTTGACATGCGGGTTGTTATACGGAGCACCATGCTATAGCCTCTGATGCTGATTGGGTGCTTTACGCCAGTATTCCCCTGTATTCAACAGTGTGATAGAAGGCGGTGGCTCAAACGGTTCAATCAGGCTTACCCCCTTGAGTATATCTTTCGGGCAGTCTCCATTGTGCGTCGGCTGGAGACCCGCCGACAATTGCACTTTCCCTTGTTGGGCTCGGTGGCGGGCGGGGACCCCCGGGGGATGAATATCTATCATACTATAATATGGAAAATATCAAAAAACCAAAACTGGCACCAAAGCGGCACATAGCCACTGACATTGACCTTGAAAATGATAGCGACTCTGATTGTTGGGAAGCGACGCCTCAGGTTTCGGCCGTCTGGCCTCGCTTTCTCATTATCCACAGCAAAGTTAAAGAGAAGCCTGTTTCCAAGCTGCACCCTTTCCTGGTGGGGGAGACCCTCAGGAGCCGTGTTGGCAGGCCTGAGGCCCAGCGCCTCAGGTCTGGTGACTTGTTGGTAGAGTGCCGTACCCGGGCACACTCCAATGGGCTACTGAGGCTCTCCTCCATTGGAGACACTCCAGTGGAGGTCACTCCCCACAAAACAATGAATTCCTCTAGAGGAGTGATTAAAGATCAAGCATTGGCCGAACTGTCTGAAGATGAACTTGTACGGAACCTTAAGTCACAGGGGGTGACCTACGTCAGGCGCTTCATTTCCAAACGAGGTGGTAGGGAGATCCGTCTCCCTACCATCATCCTGACGTTTGGCACCCCCACAGCTCCTACTACCATCTGGGGAGGTTACTACTCCCTAAAAGTGAAAAAGTACGTCCCTCTCCCCCTTCGGTGCTTTAAGTGCCAAAAGTATGGCCATGGGCAGAAGACATGCCGCCAGGCAGAGGCCCTATGCGCCCGTTGCACTAAGCCCGGACACTCTGCTGAGTCCTGCACAGCCATCCCCCTGTGTGTGAATTGCCAGGGGGCGCATATGGCTTCGGACAAGAAGTGCCCTCGTTGGATCTCCGAGTGCAGGATTCAGCAGGTGCGTGTGGAGAAGGGGCTGTCCTTTGCGGACGCAAAAAAAACTGGTTGACGGTCCTGGTGCAGCTGAGGCGGCGCCAAACTCAAATAACAACTTTGTGTATACTTTCAGTGCTGCGGTGGCAGGCAAGCGCCCCACCAAAGACTTCTCTTGTCAAACCCCAACTTCTTGGTTGGGGGCGGAGCCTCGGATCCTCTCACCCCTGGAGAGTAATCCTCCTCCGGTGGTGACGAGGAGCCAGGGAACGCAGAGGGCGGACGCTACCGGTCCGGTGGCACCGCCTTCTGCTGCCCCTAAGCCTCAGCCCCCACCCAAACCTGCTAGTTTGTCAACACCAAAGGTTTCTGGCTCTGGTCAGCCTTCTAAGGCCGCTAACTCTAGCGGCAGGAACGCTGCCCAGGACCAGAAGTCAAAGAAATCTATGGGACCGCCGTGCGCACGGGCCCAGAAGGGGAACATTGATGTCCCCCTTCAAAACAAATATGCTGCGTTGGAGGAGCAGATGGAGGGAGTGGAAGTTGTCGATGCTGCGGCAGCTCCACCCCCTTCATCTCCTAGGAACCAGAGGAGGCCCGGGAGCCGGCCCCCCTCTGTTTCTCCGACTCCTTCCAAGGCAAAGGACAAAGGGGGGAAAAACTCCGCACCCCCAGATAAGACATAATCATGGACTCTCTGCTTCAGTGGAATTGTCGTGGTTTTCAAGCTAACTTTGAGGAATTACGTCTTTTAGTCAAGTGCTATAACCCCTCAGTAATATCTCTTCAGGAGACTTACCTGAAGACTTCTGACCCTGTGTCCTTTAATGGTTTTAACGCTATACATAAAGGCTCTGATTCGGAGAGGCGCTCGGGTGGAGTGGCTCTTCTCATTAGTAGCCAAATTTTATGTAGCCCCGTTAGCATCGACACCTGTCTTCAGGCTGTCGCAGCTCGGGTTACCTTGAAGAAGACCATAACTATATGCAGTATTTACCTGCCACCATCCCTGCGGGTCTGTAGTAATGATTTTTTTAATTTAGTTGATCAACTGCCCCCTCCCTTTATTCTCATGGGGGATTTTAACGGTCACGCTCACCTTTGGGGTAGTGACCACTATGATGGCAGAGGTCAGATGTTAGAAGATGTTTTTTCTCAACTTAATCTATGTGTCTTTAACGATGGTTCACCTACATACTCTAACCCAGGTTCAGGATCTAGTTCTGTTCTAGACCTCACTGTGTGTGATCCTTCTCTCATGCTGGACTTTGACTGGAAGGTTCACGATGACCTGTGTGGTAGTGACCACTTCCCAGTAGTCCTGTCATCGGTCAGCTGTGGGGAGGATCCGCCGGTGGGGCGCTGGAATCTTAAGAAAGCTAACTGGCCTCTGTTCGCCTCCCTCTATCAGTCTCGTCTTACAGAGGAGGTGGTCATGTCATCTGAAGAACCTATTTCTTCTTTTACTACTATTTTGTTGGACGTAGCGGGTGAAACCATCCCTAAAAGTTCCGCATCAGTCCCTCGAAAGCCGAGAGTACCATGGTTCAACGAAGAGTGCCGCAAGGCCCAAATAGCGCGCAAATCTGCTCAGCGACGTGCTTTCCGTAATCCGTCGCAAGTAAATATTTTAACCTTTAAAAGACAGAGGGCGAAAGCCCGTTACATTTTTAAACGTGAACGCCGTGCTTCCTGGAGACGCTTCGTCTCATCTTTAACTTCTCGGACTCCGTCCCAGAAAGTATGGAAGGCTGTTCGGAGAATTAGGGGCAGAGGTGGCTCGGCTTCTGTTGGCCATCTTAGAGATGGTGTCAGTTTGGTTACAGATAAAAAAGCTGTGGCCAATTTGCTTGCCTCCACCATTGCCCATAATTCTTCAACGGAGCATTATTCACCTTTCTTCCAGAGAGAGAAGGAGAAACGAGAGTCTCGTATTTGTGATTTTGAGTCCGATAACTCAGAAGACTATAATGTCCCATTTACATTATCAGAATTGCAGCAAGCTTTGCAGAAATGTAATGACTCTGCTGCTGGCCTAGATACCGTCCACTATCAATTCCTAACGCATCTGCCTGAGAGGTCACTCCTTGTACTTCTCAAGGCCTTTAACCATATCTGGAGAACTGGTCATTTTCCGCCGTCTTGGCGCCAGGCTGTGGTTGTACCGATCCCCAAGCCGGGTAAGGATCCTTCCGACCCGGGCAACTACCGGCCTATCGCTTTGACATCATGTTTATGTAAAACTATGGAGCGCCTGGTCAACGCCCGCCTGGTGTGGCATCTTGAGTCACAGGGTCTCCTCACAGACCTCCAGTGCGGTTTCCGGCGCTTCCGTAGTACAACTGACCATTTAGTCCGCTTTGAATCATTTATTCGAGATTCTTTTGTCAACAAGCAGCATGTCTGCAATTTTTTTCGATCTTGAGAAGGCGTATGACACTACCTGGAAGTATGGCATAATGTCTGACTTGTTGGACATGGGTTTTAAAGGGCACCTGCCCGTTTTTATTCACAATTTTTTGACTAACCGGTCGTTCCATGTCCGTGTGGGCTCCACCCTCTCCGACTCCTTTGAACAGATGGGTGTCCCACAGGGCAGCATTCTATCTCCTGTTTTATTTAGTATTAAAATTAATAACATTGTAAAGGCCGTCAAGGATGATTCTGAATGCTCTTTGTTTGTTGACGACTTTGCTTTGTGCGCACGTGGTCGAGGACTTGCGTCCCTTGAGAGGCGCTTGCAGCTGTGCGTTGATCGCATCCAGCGGTGGGTGTCTCTCAATGGATTCAAGTTCTCGCCCTCCAAGACTGTTTGTGTGCATTTTACTAACCAGACGAAATTTTTTCCAGAACCTAGCCTGAGCATTGCTGGAGTGCCAATTAAGGTGGCCGAGGAGGCAAAGTTTCTGGGGGTCATTTTTGACAAAAGACTTACCTTCCGCAACCATATTAATTACCTTAGAACCTCTTGTCAGAAGGCTCTCGACATTCTTCGTGTCGTCGGTCGTACTGACTGGGGTGCGGACCGTACTGTCTTACTTTGTCTGTACCGGGCCCTTGTTCGGTCCAAACTGGATTACGGCTCTGTGGTGTATGGCTCAGCTTCCAAGTCTGTGCTACAGCGTCTGAACACAATTCACCATCAGGGTCTGCGGATATGTCTTGGGGCCTTCAGGACGTCTCCAGTTCCTAGTCTGTATGCTGAGGCAGGGGAGCCTTCTCTCAAGCTCCGCCGCATCCGCCTCATGCTCAGCTACGTTCTGAAACTGAAGGCCCATCCAGACAATCCTGCCTATGATTGTGTTTTTAAACCATCGTTTGCAGAGATTTACGATACCCATCCGGGAGCTGTCCGTCCACTTTCTTTCCGTGTCCGACCTCATCTGCAGGCGGCCGGATTGGACCTGGACAGAGTTTCGGAATCCCTGCAACACATCACTCCACCTTGGCTCTTACCAGTTCCTGACATCTTGCTGGACTTGACTGCCCACAAGAAAGACTCTACTCCACCAGCCATATACCAACAGAGCCTCAATGAACTGCTTTCAATTTTTCCTGGCTATTGTCGCATCTATACCGATGGGTCAAAGTCTGAGGATGGGAGAGTGGCTGCGGCCGCAGTATCCTCTCGCCATCCTAGACGCCCATTTAAGCACCGCCTCCCAGACCACTCATCTGTATTTAGTGCGGAACTGCAGGCGGTTCTGCTGGCACTCAAGCATGCTTATCGATCTAGAGAAAGGAACTTCCTGATTCTGTCTCTCTTTCTGCCCTGCAGGCCCTTCAGGGCACGGGAAATGACCACCCACTGCTGGTGCAGATCAGAGAGCTCCACGCGGACTTGATGAAGGAATATTATGATATCATTTTTATTTGGGTGCCAGGGCATGTGGGCATCGAAGGCAACAGGATCGCAGATTCTGCTGCCAACGATGCCCGCAATGACCCTGTCCCTGACACACAGACTGTTTATAGTGATTTTAGACATGTGGCTAGTGCGTACATAGCCCGTGAGTGGCAGTCCGAGTGGGACAAAGAGGAAGCTAACAAGCTGCATGAAGCCCTTCCTAAGTTGTCCGACGGTCTACCTTATCGCTGCGGCAGCCGCCGTGAGGAGACTGTCCTGGCTCGGCTCCACATCGGCCACACGTATGTTACGCACTCTTATTTACTTAAACAGGAGGAGCGTCCATGGTGTTATGCCTGCGACGAGCAGTACTCTGTTCAACACTTTTTGTTGTCTTGTGCTGATCTAATCGACACAAGGTATAAACATTTCACAGCAGACTCCTTGAAGGTTTTGTTCCGGGATGTGCCCCCGGACAAGATCTTCAGTTTTCTGAGAGAGTGCCATATTTTTAATAAGATTTGAGCGTTTATAGATTATGATGTTTCTATTATTTTGACCTTTTTGAGAGTCTTCCGACGTTTTCTTTAAAGACCTGTGCGACATTTTAGCCTGACATATTTTTAAGGTATATTTACATCATGTCTTAAGACCTTTCTTTTAGTCTGGCTGACCAGATTTTTACCCTTCCCGCCGTGAGATGGCCTTAGTTGCCTGCTCGGCGTTAAACCTAAATAACTAACTAACTCTAGACCTCACTGTGTGTGATCCTTCACTCATGCTGGACTTTGACTGGAAGGTCCACAACGACCTGTGTTGGTAGTGACCACTTCCCAGTAGTCCTGTCATCGGTCAGCTGTGGGGAGGATCCACCAGTGGGGCGCTGGAATCTCAAGAAAGCTAACTGGCCTCTGTTCGCCTCCCTCTGTCGGTCTCGTATTACAGAGGAGGTGGTCATGTCGGCTGAAGAGCCTGATTCGTCTTTTACTACTATTTTGTTGGACGTAGTGGGTGAAACCGTCCCTAAAACTTCCGCATCAGTCCCTCAGAAGCCGAGAGTACCATGGTTCAATGAAGAGTGCCGTAAGGCCCAAAAAGTGCGCAAATCTGCTCGGCGACATGCTTTCCATAATCCGTCGCAAGTGAATATATTAACCTTTAAAAGACAGAGGGTGAAAGCCCGTTACATTTTTAAACGTGAACGCCGTGCTTCCTGGAGACGCTTCGTCTCATCTTTAACTTCTCGGACTCCGTCCCAGAAAGTCTGGAAGGCTGTTCAGGGAATTAGGGGCAGGGGTGGCTCGGCTTCTGTCGGCCATCTTAGAGATGGTGCCAGCTTGGTCACAGATAAAAAAGCTGTGGCCAATTTGCTTGCCTCCACCATTGCTCATAATTCTTCAACAGAGCATTATTCACCCTTCTTCCAGAGAGAGAAGGAGAAGCTACTCTCGTATTTGTGATTTTAAGTCCGATAACTCGGAAGACTATAATGCCCCTTTTTCATTATCCGAATTGCAGCAAGCCTTGCAGAAATGTAATGACTCTGCTGCTGGCCTAGATACTATCTACTATCAATTCCTAACGCATCTGCCTGAGAGGTCACTCCATGTACTTCTCAAGGCCTTTAACCATATCTGGAGAAACAGCCATTTTCCGCCAGCTTGGCACCAGGCTGTGGTTGTGCCGATCCCCAAGCCGGGTAAGGATCCTTCCAACCCGGGCAACTACCGGCCTATCGCTTTGACATCATGTTTATGTAAAACTATGGAGCGCTTGGTCAACGCTCGCCTCGTGTGGCATTTTGAGTCGCAGGGTCTTCTCACAGACCTCCAGTGCGGTTTCCGGCGCTTCCGTAGCACAACTGACCATTTAGTTCGCTTTGAATCATTTATTCGAGATGCTTTTGTCAACAAGCAGCATGTCTATGCAATTTTCTTCGATCTTGAGAAGGCATATGACACTACCTGGAAGTATGGCATAATGTCTGATCTGTTGGACATGGGTTTTAAAGGGCACCTGCCCGTTTTTATTCACAATTTTTTGACTAACCGGTCGTTCCATGTCCGTGTGGGCTCCACCCTCTCCGACTCCTTTGAACAGGAGATGGGTGTCCCACAGGGCAGCATTCTATCTCCTGTTTTATTTAGTATTAAAATTAATAACATTGTAAAGGCCGTCAAGGATGATTCTGAATGCTCTTTGTTTGTTGACGACTTTGCTTTGTGCGCACGTGGTCGAGGACTTGCGTCCCTTGAGAGGCGCTTGCAGCTGTGCGTTGATCGCATCCAGCGGTGGGTGTCTCTCAATGGATTCAAGTTCTCGCCCTCCAAGACTGTTTGTGTGCATTTTACTAACCAGACGAAATTTTTTCCAGAACCTAGCCTGAGCATTGCTGGAGTGCCAATTAAGGTGGCCGAGGAGGCAAAGTTTCTGGGGGTCATTTTTGACAAAAGACTTACCTTCCGCAACCATATTAATTACCTTAGAACCTCTTGTCAGAAGGCTCTCGACATTCTTCGTGTCGTCGGTCGTACTGACTGGGGTGCGGACCGTACTGTCTTACTTCGTCTGTACCGGGCCCTTGTTCGGTCCAAACTGGATTATCGCTCTGTGGTGTATGGCTCAGCTTCCAAGTCTGTGCTACAGCGTCTGAACACAATTCACCATCAGGGTCTGCGGATATGTCTTGGGGCCTTCAGGACGTCTCCAGTTCCTAGTCTGTATGCCGAGGCAGGGGAGCCTTCTCTCAAGCTCCGCCGCATCCGCCTCATGCTCAGCTACGTTCTGAAACTGAAGGCCCATCCAGACAATCCTGCCTATGATTGTGTTTTTAAACCATCGTTTGCAGAGATTTACGATACCCATCCGGGAGCTGTCCGTCCACTTTCTTTCCGTGTCCGACCTCATCTGCAGGCGGCCGGATTGGACCTGGACAGAGTTTCGGAATCCCTGCAACACATCACTCCACCTTGGCTCTTACCAGTTCCTGACATCTTGCTGGACTTGACTGCCCACAAGAAAGACTCTACTCCACCAGCCATATACCAACAGAGCCTCAATGAACTGCTTTCAATTTTTCCTGGCTATTGTCGCATCTATACCGATGGGTCAAAGTCTGAGGATGGGAGAGTGGCTGCGGCCGCAGTGTCCTCACGCCATCCTAGACGCCCATTTAAGCACCGCCTCCCAGACCACTCATCTGTATTTAGTGCGGAACTGCAGGCGGTTCTGCTGGCACTCAGGCATGCTTATCGATCTAGAGAAAGGAACTTCCTGATTCTGTCTGACTCTCTTTCTGCCCTGCAGGCCCTTCAGGGCACGGGAAATGACTACCCACTGCTGGTGCAGATCAGAGAGCTCCACGCGGACTTGATGAAGGAATATTATGATATCATTTTTATTTGGGTGCCAGGGCATGTGGGCATCGAGGGCAACAGGATCGCAGATTCTGCTGCCAACGATGCCCGCAATGACCCTGTCCCTGACACACAGACTGTTTATAGTGATTTTAGACATGTGGCTAGTGCGTACATAGCCCGTGAGTGGCAGTCCGAGTGGGACAAAGAGGAAGCTAACAAGCTGCATGAAGCCCTTCCTAAGTTGTCCGACGGTCTACCTTATCGCTGCGGCAGCCGCCGTGAGGAGACTGTCCTGGCTCGGCTCCACATCGGCCACACGTATGTTACGCACTCTTATTTACTTAAACAGGAGGAGCGTCCATGGTGTTATGCCTGCGACGAGCAGTACTCTGTTCAACATTTTTTGTTGTCTTGTGCTGATCTAATCGACACAAGGTATAAACATTTCACAGCAGACTCCTTGAAGGTTTTGTTCCGGGATGTGCCCCCGGACAAGATCTTCAGTTTTCTGAGAGAGTGCCATATTTTTAATAAGATTTGAGCGTTATAGATTATGATGTTTTTATTATTTTGACCTTTTTGAGAGTCTTCCGACGTTTTCTTTAAAGACCTGTGTGACATTTTAGCCTGACATTTTTAAGGTATATTTACATCATGTCTTAAGACCTTTCTTTTAGTCTGGCTGACCAGATTTTTACCCTTCCCGCCGTGAGATGGCCTTAGTTGCCTGCTCGGCGTTAAACCCAAATAACTAACTAACTAGCCTGAGCATTGCTGGAGTGCCAATTAAGGTGGCCGAGGAGGCAAAGTTTCTGGGAGTCATTTTTGATAAAAGACTTACCTTCCGCAACCATATTAATTACCTTAGAACCTCTTGTCAGAAGGCTCTCGACATTCTTCGTGTCGTCGGTCGTACTGACTGGGGTGCGGACCGTACTGTCTTACTTTGTCTGTACCGGGCCCTTGTTCGGTCCAAACTGGATTATCGCTCTGTGGTGTATGGCTCAGCTTCCAAGTCTGTGCTACAGCGTCTGAACACAATTCACCATCAGGGTCTGCGGATATGTCTTGGGGCCTTCAGGACGTCTCCAGTTCCTAGTCTGTATGCCGAGGCAGGGGAGCCTTCTCTCAAGCTCCGCCGCATCCGCCTCATGCTCAGCTACGTTCTGAAACTGAAGGCCCATCCAGACAATCCTGCCTATGATTGTGTTTTTAAACCATCGTTTGTAGAGATTTACGATACCCATCCGGGAGCTGTCCGTCCACTTTCTTTCCGTGTCCGACCTCATCTGCAGGCGGCCGGAGTGGACCTGGACAGAGTTTCGGAATCCCTGCAACACATCACTCCACCTTGGCTCTTACCAGTTCCTGACATCTTGCTGGACTTGACTGCCCACAAGAAAGACTCTACTCCACCAGCCAACAGAGCCTCAATGAACTGCTTTCAATTTTTCCTGGCTATTGTCGCATCTATACCGATGGGTCAAAGTCTGAGGATGGGAGAGTGGCTGCGGCCGCAGTGTCCTCTCACCATCCTAGACGCCCATTTAAGCACCGCCTCCCAGACCACTCATCTGTATTTAGTGCGGAACTGCAGGCGGTTCTGCTGGCACTCAGGCATGCTTATCGATCTAGAGAAAGGAACTTCCTGATTCTGTCTGACTCTCTTTCTGCCCTGCAGGCCCTTCAGGGCACGGGAAATGACCACCCACTGCTGGTGCAGATCAGAGAGCTCCACGCGGACTTGATGAAGGAATATTATGATATCATTTTTATTTGGGTGCCAGGGCATGTGGGCATCGAAGGCAACAGGATCGCAGATTCTGCTGCCAACGATGCCCGCAATGACCCTGTCCCTGACACGCAGACTGTTTATAGTGATTTTAGACATGTGGCTAGTGCGTACATAGCCCGTGAGTGGCAGTCCGAGTGGGACAAAGAGGAAGCTAACAAGCTGCATGAAGCCCTTCCTAAGTTGTCCGACGGTCTACCTTATCGCTGCGGCAGCCGCCATGAGGAGACTGTCCAGGCTCGGCTCCACATCGGCCACACGTATGTTACGCACTCTTATTTACTTAAACAGGAGGAGCGTCCATGGTGTTATGCCTGCGACGAGCAGTACTCTGTTCAACACTTTTTGTTGTCTTGTGCTGATCTAATCGACACAAGGTATAAACATTTCACGGCAGACTCCTTGAAGGTTTTGTTCCGGGATGTGCCCCCGGACAAGATCTTCAGTTTTCTGAGAGAGTGCCATATTTTTAATAAGATTTGAGCGTTTATAGATTATGATGTTTCTATTATTTTGACCTTTATGAGAGCCTTCCGACGTTTTCTTTAAAGACCTGTGCGACATTTTAGCCTGACATATTTTTAAGGTATATTTACATCATGTCTTAAGACCTTTCTTTTAGTCTGGCTGACCAGATTTTTACCCTTCCCGCCGTGAGATGGCCTTAGTTGCCTGCTCGGCGTTAAACCCAAATAACTAACTAATTTTTACCCTTCCCGCCATGAGATGGCCTTAGTTGCCTGCTCGGCGTTAAACCCAAATAACTAACTAACTAACCTACCTGTGCCTGGTCTGCACCCCCTGGCTGGAAGTACAGTGGAACCAGCTATGGAACTTCTACCGCCGCGATCGGCCGACGCCAGCATGGGAAAGGGGTCCAACACCGGTAAGCCCCACAGACCCGATGAGTGGCCCTTACCAGGTTGTAGAGCCTTCCAACGCCGCGGCTTAGACCGCGAGCCCGAGCTCTAGCGCTGGCAGCCACCACAGTCCCGTCAAGTGGTCTCTGCCTGGTTGCAGAACCTCGAGCGCCACGAGCTAGGCCTCGAGACAAAGCCCCTGCACCAGTAGCCACCACAGTCCCGCCGAGTGGTCTCTGCCTGGTTGTGCCGCCTGTTTCGGCGCGAGATAAGACTCGAGAGTAAGCTCCAGCACCGGTGGCTGTCACAGACCCGACAAGGGCTGCTTACCGGGTTGTGGAGACGCACCCGCCACGCGATGCTCCAGTCACTGCCGTCTCCTCGGCCAAGGCAAGAGGCCAGCGCGGGCACAGTGATTCGGGGACCACGACCGGACAAGTCTGCTGGTCTAACGCACTCCCGCTCCCCGGTAGGAAGTAGGAGACATGGCACGGGTGCGCAATGAGACGACATGCCCCGTCTACCCCCCGGCGTGGACAAGCCTTGCTCTGTGGGACGAACCAAGCAGACTCCCGTAGCTCGACGACGTTTGCTCTCAAGGGACAGGTTGACTCGCTGACGGACTGCTGAACGTCTTGGATGCAAGCCAGCACTCGAGTGACCTCCAGGTATGACCCGGCACCCGCTGATCGTCTTCCCACGGCGCGTCCCCCTGAGACCTCCCTCCGGGCCGACATCCGCTGCCACCTGGGGCAGCACATACAAGATAAGATGTCCCGGCCATGGTGAGTGACTATACCCTTGGCGGGACGAGAATGCTGGACCATGCGGCGCTTGCGTGACTTAGGCCGCAGGATGGGGACTATGACTAGAACATTGGCCGGTGCCAACCAACTCGTAAGTACTGGCAGGACCCAGTATGAGGATGGCCCGCGACGTGCAGGCTCTCCACTCCTCAACTCTAGTCCAGCACAGAGGTTCGGCGCCCCACTCGTAGGCAGTGGCAGGGGACCACGAGTGGACAAGACTGCTGGACTAGTGTGCACCTGCTCCTCGGGGAAGGGTAAGCGAGGAGTCGGGATCACGATGAGATTGCTTGAAGCTTCGGCGTCCCACTCCAAGATCAGCAATATTGTTGTTTGCGGGTTAACTCCACCCAGGCGACTAAGGCCGTCTCTCGGCGGAGGGTCAGTGAAAGGAGTTCATTATAGGACAATACTGCTCGGCTTACGTGCGCCCGCTCGCCAGGTTAATTAGGGATGAGCCGGGTTCACGTCGATTTCGCACGCCCCGTCTACCCTCAGGATGGTGCGGACGGACCACAGAGTGGTAGAAGAACCAAGCAGACGTCCGTCCTCTACAGCGGCTGCGCTTGCGGGACAGACCGCCGCTACTGCAGACTGGTTCCCGCGACTCGGTTGCCACCAGTCACCCTAGGCCTGCCATCGGGACAAGACTTCGGCCGACCGATCCTGCCACAGCCCAACAGAAGTGTTCCGCCTCAAGCCCATTACAAGTACCATCGCCCCGGGCGAGACTACAGGAGCAGCGGCGGCCGCTCGCCTGATACTCATGGGACAGGTCGTCTAGGCCTACTCGGGTTACGCTGTATGCCTTCCGGCCCAGCACAGAGGTACGGCGTCCAACCCAGGGACGGTGCCTTTTTAAACTGGACAGGATAAGACTGCGGGCCGTGGGCGCCCACGCTGCGCTTAGAATACTACGAGCGCAACCTCGACCTCGGCTCGCCACGCCGCCACCGGTGCGGCTTCCAACCACTAGTAGTAGGGTTTTGGTGGCATGTACACATTGTAAAGCGCTGTAAGCTAATGATCCGCTTTTTTCCTTAGTAGCTTCGGCGACGCCACAGGGTACCTGCCGGCGCCCCAGGATGTTAGCACAGTTATTTACAGCCCCGGGTCATGGCACGTCTGCTTGCGGAGACAGCACTTGACTATGCATGATTGTGCCTCTATCGTTCCGAGCGTCAATGATCGGAGACTCCCCTCCTCTAGCCACGGTTGCGAGCTTCCTGGCTTGCCGGTCTTCTCCTACTGCGCTGCGTACCACTCCTGGGTCGACGCCTTGCAAGCTACCATTTCGTGTCAATGGGGACTTCAGGATGCCCCCGGCGCATCGGCCTGACCTTGGTAGCGGCTACGACAGTCGACGCGCGCACCACGCTGTACAAGTTCGTCACCGACCCGTCCTTTGGCAGGGAGACTGCCCGAGACTTCGCCTCGCAGTGCAGACTTGGACTGGGCCTTCAGCCTGGACTCGGTGTGTTCCTAGATGATACGGAGCCGGTTGGAGACCTCCTCGGACTGCGTTGCGTTCTGGTTTTCCCCAATAAAGAGGACACCGTCTCCAGCCGTTCCCTCCGCTTTACCTTCGACGGCGTGACCTGCCAGGGTCGCGCACTCCCTGCGGTGGCTTCGCAGCCTCTGGGGGTTCTACTGTGGCTGTACTCCATGGCAGACAGGACCAGTCGGACGTCTTCGTGCTCCACATCGACATCCGTAGACGATCCCCTCTCGCGAAACCGGTCGGAGCCCTCCTTGGAGGATCGAGATGCTCTTGGGATCCCCTCGGGAGGCATGGTTCCTGGTCTATGTGGGCAAGTTCAACCTCTCGCTTTAGCGCCGCTTCTCTACCTGGGGATGGAACCTCGCACTGACCTCACGAAGGGCAGCTTCCGAAGCGGCGAACGCAGCACTTGGCGAACCCAGCGCGGCGGTTGTCTCTAAAGCAGGCGTACTCCGCCAGATGAGGTCTTCGGCTTCGGGGATTGGTGAGTACCACAGCGGACCATCTTCCCCTATGTCTCTACTGCCCCCGCCTCAGCTGCTCCTGCTTCTCCCCAGACGACCCTCGACAGGCGACCTCGAGTCTCAGGTTCCGGTGCAACCGATGCTACGCCCTCATCTTCACGGGGCGGATCCCGACTGGCGGGTGTTCCCCTTTCCTCCCCTCCTCCCAGGATGTCCCTCGCGTCGACGCAAGCGCTCCCCTGTTACCGAGTTCCTACCCTGCCTCCGGCAGATTTCCTCCGGACTTCCTTGTCCAGCTTCGGGTGTCACATTCCCGATGCCAAGAGCTTCTCGTGAGCTACAACAAAGCCACAGTGGTCGACTACTTCAGAAGCAAGGTGGGGCATGCTTCCTCTCCCTGTTCTTTCTCCTCTGCCATGGGCTCCGTTGGTGCAAAGATTGTGACATCAATTTCAAGCAAGAGACTTCCAGGGGCTTCTGCATGACCGGCCGACTCCATCGCGGGTTGCGGCCAGCTTCTCCACACAGAGTGGACGGGCCGTCCAGACATCGCTCGGGTGATCTGCACAGCGGACACTTCCCCATGATCGCGCCGAGGTGGAATTGACAGCTTCCCCGCTTCATCTCGCCGATTCCAGACTCCCCTGCCTGGGCAGTCGACGCTCTCTCCATCCCATGGGACAGCCTGGTCGCCTACGCCTACCCGCCGACGATGCTTGTTCCCAAAGTCCTACTCAAGCTCAGAGGGTGCAACGCGACCCTGTTCCTAGTGACCCTGTTCTGCTGGACTAGGTCGTGGACCACAGACCTCCTAAACCTCGCCATGGCTCCGCCACGGCAGCTTCACACAATGCTCAAGCAACCACGGCAGGTGCTGTACCACCCGTGCCCCGAATGGCTCCTCCTTCACGCTGGAGATTATGTGGCAAGCCCTCGCCACTAGAGGCTTCTCAGGTGCGGCAGTAGAAGCTATCGCTGCAGCCCGCAGAATCTTGAACAGATGAGGCTACAGAGGGGTGTGGCGAGTCCTGTGTGACTGGTGTGACGGCATGCGCCTCTCCCCCACGGATTGACGGATTGAGTACAGCTGGCGGACTTCTTCCTCTGGCTGTGCACCTACCAGCATTTAGCACCGATCACCATTCGCGGCTACCTGGCCATGGTCGCGACACTTAGGACGACCCGACCCTGGTAACTGCAAGGACCTCGCTGACCGGATGGCCCACTTTGGTCTACATCATCCCGCCCTTCGCTCCCTGGTGCCGTGATGGGACCTGCCTTGGGTCCTTTCTTGGCTCAACTCTGACCGCTTCGAACCGATCCAGTTGGCAAGGCTACCGGACGTGACACGGAAGACCTGCTTCTTACTGGCCCTGGCGTCTGCTTCCAGGGTCAGCAAGCTGCACACACCATCAGCATGCTCCCGCTTGTTTGCAGTTCCGGACGGCCGGCTCAGTTCAACTGCTGCCCGACCCAACGTTTCTTGCCAAGACCCGATCTCCTTTGGCTGCCCCGCTGTCGTTCACCATTCAACTCCCAGGCTCCACCCGTGAGTCCAGACAACAGAACCCAGTGAGGGCCTTACGCGTGTACCTGCGCCGGACCAAGCCGCTTCGCAGAGGTCGCACCCGCCTTTTCCTCCCACTGTTCCCAGGTAGAAATGACATCTCGACCCGGAAGATATCCTCCAGGCTCTCATAGATGATACGCTCCGCCTACCAAAATCTCTACCCTGATGCAGCCAAACGAATGAACTTCAGGGCGCACGAGGTCAGAGCCATGGCCGCAAACCTTGCATTCGACCGCAACTGTGCTGTCAAAGACATTGTGGCGGCCGTAGGATGGCGAGCAGAGACTACCTTCGCCTGCTTCTACCCGAGGGACCTCTCCAGCCAGCGCCAGAACCTTTCGCTGGTGGAAGATATTGTGGCGGCGCAACACTCTCTCCCGGCGCCCTAGGCGCCATAGGTATCTTAGCTAAAATTATCGGGAGGTTGCTTAGGGAGGGCGGGCCTAGTGACCAGTATTTGGGGGTTAGGGGCGTTATAGCGGCACCCGCCTCCTCTTCGGGATTCTTCCATACTGTAATGTCATGGGTAATGTGTTTTGAGGAAACAAATGTATTTTTCTTTAAAATGTATTTTGTTTCTTCAAAAACATTACCGATGACATGACTGAATGGAAGTGTCTACTACTTACTCATTCTAGCCTAAGAGCCAGTTGTGTAAAAACACAACCCGGGAGGCACTCGGGGAACCCCGAGGGGACCAAGAGTTGTCTCCCTATACCCACCACCCGGAAGCCGGGTACCCATAATCCCTCAGTCTAGTCTACTTAGGCGCACGATTCGGTCGTCTTGCGCTCTGCTCTAGCCTACGGACTTTGGTTTTTCGACCGGTTCTCGGGTTCGGACTTGCTGTTGGAATGAAGAGCGGGAGATAGGATCGTTTCGGCGGCCCTGCCTGTGCTGCTGCGTGGCTTTCTCGTCCCCACTGCGTAGCGCCTACGCTTCGACCGCTGGTGAGCTGTCCGGTGAGCTTCGCCGGTCGTGCCAGGCGGGTTTTTGGACGTCTCCCCCCGTTCCCCTTCGGCGGAGAGGTAAGGTAGCGGGGTTGACCCTCGGCCGGTTCCCGGGCTGGGCACTGGTTTGTGCAGGTACGAACTTTTTCGTCTTCTTCTCACTGTAATCGTGCTCCCACTCACCTTCGGTGAATCGTAGCTAAGTTCCTACGCATTTGTACCTTGGGTGTGGAGAATTCTTTTACTCCATGGCCTGATTAGCTGTTTTCCCTTGCGGGATGTTGGTATAGATACGGGTGATGAATTTAAGCGCACGCGCGTATGCAGGCATACGCTGTGGACAAGTGCTCACGTACCCTAGAGAGTGGATATACGTTCCGGCGGGCAGCTTGCGGGTTTACGCTCCTTGGCTGGGCGGGCCCCTCGTGACATGTCCACATAAAGTGGTGATTTACTGCCCCGGATGTTTTTCTTGTCTTGGTTGTCATTGCGTATTGATTTGTGCAGCATGCGGCCGGTGTTGTTTTCCACACACGGTCACCCTTAGCAATGTTGTTGGGGCCTGACTCCTTTTATGACAGGGGTTGGTACATATGTTGTTGCTCACCTTAGCACTTGACGGCGGTGAAGCTACCTTGTTACTGCACTGCTAGATTGCAGACGTGCAGTTTGGTACCTCGCTTCCATCATGACGTATTCGTCTTTTGTGTACATATGTTGTTCCCTCGCCTTAGCGCTTGGCGGCAGTGGGCCTACTTGCTTACTGCACGGCTAGTTGTAGGCGTGCAGTTTGGTACCTCGCTTCTGTCATGACATGTTTGACTTTTGCTACATATGTTGGTTGCTCACCTTAGTGCTTGATGGCAGTGAGTCGACCTTCTTACTACACTGCTGGCGGGCAGGCTTGACAGTCTGTTACCCCGCTTTGGTGCTTGTGTGTTTTGTTGTTACGAAGGCTACCTTTCGTGGCTTAGTCCCACAGGACTCGCCCGCAGGCCTTCGGGTGTGTTGTCTGTTGCAGGGATGTGCTACCCATTCACACAGATGACAGTGGCTAGTTCAGCCCCCAGGGGTCTTTCGCCACTGCCCCGCGGGCCAGGCTTGCGTTGCAAGCGATCGGCACCGGTTTAGGCGCCTCCCGGACACCGCGGGTTTCCGCACGACAACAGACTGACATGGAGAAGCCACACCGAATGTCACGACTAGTGCGCGAGCGTGGATTGTGGAGGCCGCTGCCAGGGGGAGCGCACATGGACAGCCTCTGGCAAGGCCCGCTCGGTATGGCAATTACGCACACGTCCGACTTCTTAGGACGTTGCAGTACACTACCACCTGGAGAGGACAAGCAGCGTCTCGGCTGTAAGCACCAGCCCGGCTGCTCCTGGTAGGTGTGTTCTTCATGTCCAGGCAGCGCCCTTTTGGGACTAGGCCTGTCTTCCGACACTGGAGGTGCCTCCTACCACATTGGAATGATTGTGTCACCTGGCCTCAGCAGCGCAGATGGCAGCATTGAAGCGTCTGCAGGCGGGAGCGACCTATGCTGTTGGTGCTTGTAGGATCCCGTTCCGCCCCGATGAGGGGCATGCTGACGTCCTTCACGCAAGGCAGATGTGCCGGTGGCCGTCGGACAACCACTAGGTCGGGTCTCCTAGGCGCAGGATGTGGATACGCCATCCAACGTCTCCTTGGCACCGGTCGCTTGAGACCAGGACGTCCCTGTGGGAAGCTACACACCGGATTCAGTGGACTAGTGCACGTAGCGGGCCTGGATCGATGAGGCCGCTTCCAGGAGGGAGCACGCCCGGACGAAGCCTTCTATGAAGCCATGTCCACTATCGGTCCCACTTGTCTCCAAGAAAGTCCATGGGATCCCGCTGGGGGTCCCCCTTACCGGCAAGAAAGCCCGCCTCCCTCGGAGCCCGGCTCAGAGACATTCACGTGCACGTCCAGGGACTCTAGTAAGGATGCTCGCCTCCAAGGAAGGGGAGACTACTATCGACACAGTTCCAGGCCACCTCAGGTTGGTGTGTTGCATGGGCCTACAGGTGACCTGCAAACGATGCGGAGGCTTCCAGTGGCCATCGGATATCCATACAGTCTGTCTCCTGTACGCTGGGTGTGCTTCCGACCACACTGGTGATGTCTGTGCTACCTGGCCGGAGCTGCGATGGTCTAATCTCTGGAACTTATAGGAGGGAGCCTCCTCCCCTCGCGGGTACTTGAAGATTGCCGAGACGCCTTCCGCTGTGCCCCTGACACCGGACGTGCGAGACCAAATGGATCCGACACAGAAAACGCCACTGAGTAATCGAGGGATTAGTGCACAAAGTGGGAGTTCGACCGTCAAGACCGCCTCCGTTAGAGAGCGCGCCCGGACACAGCTGGTGGAAATAACCCGCCTCTCCCAAGAGCCTGGTTTGGTGGGACGCTCGTGGCGTCCCTCCTCCACCGTCGTTCCCCACTCGTCTCTCAGGAAGCCGCCGGGATTCCGCTGGGGGTCCCCTGGCCGGCAAGAAACCCGCCTCTCCCAAGAGCCTGGTTCACAGAGACGTACACGCACTCGTCCGGAGCCTCCTGGTTGTGAAGAGCGTAGACACAGGGATTCTACGCGACGTTATCGCTCTCCCTCGCAAGATCATAGGAGGACCTTCCCGCTCGGGGGCTGGGAGATTGTTGGCATCCTGTCTCGGAAGACCATGGGTATGCGCTTGCTGGGTCAGTCACTGGAGTGACCTCTCCAGGGCGCAAGCCTGGGCGAAGGGTATGGAGATCCTGGGGTGCCCAGTCGTCAAGGTTCCCCTCTCGGCCTCGCTGATGTAGCCAAAGGAATGCAAGCAGTACGTTTGGCACCAGTTGGCTGCAGGTGCTGCCGGAACAGTGCGTGAATACAGGCAGCTGTCTGCCTTCGGGGCTCCACTCCTGATTGGAAAGGTTTACTCCCCCACATTTGGCCGTTGGATCCAACCAGATCTCCTCCGTTCCTCTAGCCGTTGGCTGTCAGAAACAGCTCATCCGCCTAGTGGTGCAATGTGAACACCACCCCCTCACGTGGTTTCGCCCACCAGCCGAGGTGGTTAGCCAGGGTGTGGCGCTTGGAGCCAGCGCGTGAGAGATTAAGGAGATGGATGAGGACCAGTGATGCCCGTCCGTCCTATGTAGGACGCAGCTGCCGAACAGCAAAGGTGCTACCTCTATCCAGAGCCCCCTACACCCCTGGGAGATTACCGGGACGCCTTTCGCTGTGCCCCCAGCACGGGATGTGCGAGGCCAACATGATCCGACACGGTAGGCGCACTGAGTTTCAACGGTTAGTGCCCAGAAATCCGCCTCTTCCAAGACCCTGGTTCATTCCCCACTCGTCTCTGGCCGCAGGGGTCCCCTTGCCGGCAAGCAACCCGCCTCTCCCAAGAGCCTGGTTCGCAGAGACTGACACGCACTCCTACGGAGCCTCCTGTTGGCGAAGATCGTAGGCGCCGGGATTCTACTCACCGTTACCGCTCTGCTTCGCAAGAGCGCAGGAGGACCTTCTCCTCTCAGCGTTTGACGGATCAGGTCTCCCTCGACTCAGACGGGTTTCGCCTTCTTCGCGTTCCCCATCTCATTCGGACTCCCTTTCGTCCCGTTCCTCTTCCCATCGACCGGCCACTCCCCCTGCCCTCGTCCTCTCCGTTCCGTTCCTCCTCGTCGCAGCCGTTCTCCTCGTCGGGACCCGCCTTCGGCTCTCAGGAGCCCCTCGCCGCGTCGCTCCGTCTTCGCTCTCCCCTTCGGAGGGAGTCTTTGACCTCTGTGGTTCGCCGTCAGTGGGATTCCTTCCCTCGGAGCCCTCCTCGGTCGCCGGTTCCAGTCAGCGGGACTTCGACACCCTGAGGGTGACGGCTGGCGACCCCTCGGACTGGTTGCTCGGACGTTCTCAGCCGTTCTCCTCTCCCTCTTCTTCGGCTTCCAGTGCTGCGGTTCCGGCAGTCCTGTGCTGCGCGGATGGACACTCGGCCGGCGCTGGACGGGACTTCCAAGCTCATCGCCGCCGCCCTTCTGCGGAAGTTTGCCCGGCATCGCCAGCTGACTCACTGGGGGTTCTCATCCATCGTGGACACCGGGGAACCAAGGCGCAGCCCCTGCTCCCTGCCGTCTAGCCGTCTCGACAAGTTTCTTTGGGCACCCGGGGGGTGCCAGTCTTCGGACAGGTGGTACCGCTTGGCTGTGCTTGTGGCGGAGGACCTAGCCACTACACGGAGTCGGATCTACGCACCTTGGTCGTCTCTAAGCCCGGCTGCTCAAGCTACGCTTCCTACTTCCGTGATTCTTCTCGAGGTCCAACCCTCCGACCTTCGGGCTTCGCGGACAAGAGCGTGCTTCGCTTGGATCCGACGCGGACTACTAGGCCTTCTTCTTCTGCTCGTGGGAGAAAGGATAGGTCACAGGAGCTTCTCCTCTCCGGCAACGCGACAGCGGAGGTGTACTTCCAGGATCAGGGCAGCTGGCGATCCTCTGACCAGTGCGTAACCCCTACCCTGGTGCTTGGGGAAAGAACTTCAACTCCCTCCGTGCGTGTCGCTACCTGGACCGACGGTAGATCTGGGCCAGTCTTCCCCGGTGGGAACAGTGGCTACACACGGAATGCACCAGGACACCTTCGGAGGATCGGCGCATGAGACTAGGATCATCCTGTGGAGGGTCTCCACAACGATTTCAGTGGACTAGGGCACAGGGTGGGGTTTTGACCGAGGCCGCTACCCGGACGGAGCGAGCCCGGACACAGCTTTGAGAAGCAGATAACTCGCCTCACAGAGCCCAGTTCAGGGAGTCGCGCTGGGCGACGTCCCACGTCCAATCTCGGTACCCACTCGTCTCCAAGTAAGCCGCCGGGATCCTGCTGGGGGCCACTTGCCGGCAGATAACCCGCCTCTCCTCGGAGCCCGGTTCGGAGAGACTTACACACGCTCGTCCGGAGCCTCCTGTCGACTCCCCGGGTGAGGAGTCATCGCATGCTACGTCTTGCCCTTGCCGCCATACGGCGCCTGAGGGATGTTGCCATGGTGGATTGGTTAACGAGCTTCAGGAGCTACGACTCGCCCAGTCTGCCTACAGTTCGAGGGAACACTTACGTACAGCTCCTCTCGGACCATACCTTACCTGGACCGTCGCGCTTTTGGTCCACAGGTTCACCTTGCGCCCGCTTACGGGGCGCTATGCCACCAGGAGACCACGTAGCAATACCTGTACAAGCCTCACGTGTGCCTACGACATAGCCGTTCGCTACGGACGTGCTCGCCTCTTGCCGGTTCTGGCACCGCTGACGCTACATGCCGGACGTTCTTCCTGGCTCAGCTCAGTCATACGTTCGGAATTACAGGACCCCTCCCTCAGGGAGGTTAGAGGCTACAGTTACGTTATCAAGGCACTTGCATGGCCTCGAACGTCACATTCGTCAGGGACTGTTCGGTCCTACACTTCGTGGCTACTGGAGGCTGGCGGGCGGGATGACTTCGCCCGCCGCAATCGCAGAGTTCTGCCAGGCCAGCGAGACTCCTCGCTCTGCTGGGGGCGTTTTGCGGGGGGCACAACTCCCTCCGGGCGCCTCAGCGACGTAGGTATTCACCTACCTAGGGTCGTCGGGAGTTTGCGTTAGGGAGGACGGCCATTGGGCCCTAAGGTGTGCTGGAGCGCGGCACCCACCTCCTCTTCGCAATTCTTCCATTCAGTCATGTCATCGGTAATGTTTTTGAAGAAACAAATTCATTTTTCTTTAAAAGGTATTTTTTCGAAAAATACTTACCGATGACATGACTCAAACGACCCTCCCACCTGCCCCGCTTGCCGCTGGTGCGCTAAGTATCCTGACTGAGGGTTTATGGGTACCCGGCTTCCGGGTGGTGGGTATAGGGAGACAACTCTTGGTCCCCTCGGGGTTCCCCGAGTGCCTCCCGGGTTGTGTTTTTACACAACTGGCTCTTAGGCTAGAATGAGTAAGTAGTAGACACTTCCATCCAGTCATGTCATCGGTAAGTATTTTTCGAAAAAATACCTTTTAAAGAAAAATGAATTTTTCGAAAAATACTTACCGATGACATTACTCGAAGAGGACCCTCCCACCTGCCCCGCTGGCCGCTGGTCTGCTAAGAAACTGACTGGTGAGCTTCCGCTGGGCGCATGCCCGGATGGGATGGAAGGGAGGCTACTCGGGTTACTGCCTAGGCTATGGCGCCCCTCACCTGCCAACACTGCCATATTCGTACACAACAATTTTCTCTAAAATTAGTCTAGCTAAGAACCATTCCATACTGTAATGTCATCGGTAAGTATTTTTCGAAAAAATACATTTTAAAGAAAAATACATATTTCACTATTATTCACCTGTTTAACACAAACACAGATTCCATTCACCGAAAACCAATTCACATGTCGCTCTCGCGCTATAGTACACATGACAGATAGAGTGAACTCTAGTCTGTGATTGGCTGAATAGCCTTCGGCTGTTGTAATCCGTCTTCTCATTGGCTAGCGTTTCTGAACTGTATTCATGTTGCATCATTCGTGTACCAACACAACCCTTTTACCGATGCGGGATTGTACTTCAGCCTGTGTTGCTTTTACCTGAGGGATTGTAACTTATTATGGATTTTACCTGATGGATTTTACATTAAATACGCGAGCTGTACACGTTTCCTTGTGTTTTCCTAGCGAGCTGAAGGTATGCTTATAAAGTACAATAATGTGCACTTTTAACCTCGTACTCATTCACACACACATCTCTTACACACTTTCTCCTTGAGGACCGTGATCAATTTTGAGGCCATATTGGTTAACACGAAATACGTTTAACACGAAGTGATTTTCCATGTCCCCAGAAATTCGTGTTAATCGGACTCCAGTGTACATGTTAGACATAAGGGCTTTGCCTTTCTTGTTAAGTCTATGATTTGCCAGCTCTAGGTGTAAACAGGTCTGCAGGTGTTTTGTTATGTCCAAAGATCACTGTATTAGAAATCGAGGAAGAGAGCCTTTTTAAACTCGCAATTGCTGTGTACAAATTCATGTCGGTAATGGAAACCTTCAAGTGTCTTTATTGGTTCACAGGCCTGACTGATACCATTGAAAATGTTTGGTGTTTTATAGGAGCAGCCATTACATGCAGTGATGCAGGAGGCCCTGGCGAGACACATGGTGGGAGTGAAGTTCCGTGAAATCGGGGCTGGCCGAGCACTTGACGAACATATGACAGACGAAGGTCGGTTGCTGGTGCAGATTGTCTGATGAATTCCTTGACATCAGTACACTGCAGAAATGCTAAAAAGTATTGAGATAATTGAGTGCAGTGGATTGTTTGAAGGGACTTGAAAGGTACAAGGTGAAACTATAAAAAGATGTCTCGTTCCTGTAAATATTATAGACTTAAACGTAGCCTGGCAGTGAAGGTTTAAATTTAATCCATTCAGCACTGACAAACTGAAACCTATGGATTGACCGTGATAGTTCAAGGTTGGTGCCATAATTGCTTGGTGCTAGACACCAAGCTATTCTAGCATTTCTCTCCAACTACTATGGTCAGTCAATCTGTCTCCTAAACTATATGAAGTCTTCAGAGGACAGCTTCCGAATTTGGGAATTTCAACCATAGAGTTAAGTGTGAAAGTAGCCTGACAGTTAAAAAGTAAACCTGAGAAGCTTATTAAAAAAACGACACACACACAATACACATTTAAACATATTTTGTGCAGGCTTCAATGTGGAGATTGGTGTGCGGTGGCCACAGGGTTTTGTGTTTGGAGGCAACGTTCACAACAGCGGCACCTGGATGGACAAGATGGGCAGCTCTGAGAAGGCTGGCAACAAGGGCAAGCCCGCCACACCCAGGTATATGGCTGTCTCATTTCTACAGCTAAATATGGTATTTCACCATATACATGTCACATGCCAGTTGGTTCACATGTAGCCACGATTAACACTAAGATTATTTGCACACTGGACTGTTTCTTGAGAACTACAGCCATGCACCTTGCACTTTGAACTGGCTTACATTTAAGGAATTGTGAAAGACTCTCTAGCACCTCCAATAATATCACTTCCGCATTCATCCCTCACCTGTTTTCTTTCACCTCTGCTGTTGAAACAAGTGGGATGCTTGCTGTTGTTGGGGTTGTGTTGTTGGGGTTGTGTTACACTGTATCAAATACTGAGGGCACATTTTGACTGGGCATGCATGTTATTGAATGTTCTCCATTAGCAAAAACATGTACTAGCTTGCTGTTGTCTATCAGCCTTAACCATAAAGTTCTAACTTTCACTCAGCTAAGCTCACTGAAACAAGCAAAAGCCACCTCTTAGATGTCTCTGTTTCTTTGAAATGTTTCCCATAGAAAGTGAAAACCTGAAATGTGTATTTTCAAGAGGATACAGAGGAAGTTAGTTTTACGTTTACCTCAGATCCATCCTTCACATCCTCGGTGCCAATTTTCAGCTCATGTGCGAAGCAACAGTGAGTATGTTTTGGGCCAGTGGTCGCCCGTCCTCCATTGTCTGTGGTAAACTTTAACGTTGGCATTTTCTTGGAGACCATTCAAGTCTCGGTATTCAAACTGGCCCAAAGATACTTTGTGGCAAGACCTTTTTAAACATACCAATTTGAGTGACCTCTCACAATGGTCAAGGTCACAGGGGATCAGAAAATAGTCAACAATAGCCATATTATGACATGTATTTTTTCACAACTTCAAACTTAAACTTGGCACAGATATCAAATATTGCAAGATCTTTCTATGCATACTAATTTGGTTGACCCCTCAGAAAAGTCAAAGGTCACAAGAGATCAGGAAATAGGTTACAAAATAGCCATATTTTGGCAAAAGTTTTTTTTTTTTTTCTCAAATACTATTCACAACTTAAAACCCCAACCTGGTACAGTGATACCTGATGGTGAGACCTATCTATGCATACTAATTTAGATGACCAAATTTGGAAAGGTCAAGGGTCACAAGAGGTCGGAAAATGTGTGTAAAATGCCAATCTTTGATAGAATTGTAGTTATTATTATCAACATTTTTGCAAACATTTCAATCAAATTTGTCATGAAGGTAGCTGATGATAAGACCGTCCTATGTATACCAATTTAGTCGACTCGTTGCAAAGGTCAAGGGGGTTTGACAGATGTGTGAAAACTGATTAAATTTAGAGAAACATGTATTTTGTTGGTGCAGAAGCCATCCCTTTACTTACTGTAACGTGTGGATCGGTCATACACTTGAGCCGTAAGGGCTTTGCCATTTTTGTTGATAGAATTGTAGTATCAAAGTTTTTGCCAACTTTTAAATCAGAATTGACACAGCTGAAAATAAGACCTTTCTATGCATACTAAGTTAGTGATCCCCCCCCCCCCCACACACACACACACACACAAAGGTCATGGGTCCAGAAATAGGTCCAAAATAGCCATATTTGTGACCCGCCACCACGAAATGAGTCGTAATGTCCCTGACCCGATTTCCCGCTATTGGTGAAAATTGTCGGGTGGCATGGTCGGGTACATGTGCGGGGTCCCCAGTTTCTAAAAATCATAACTCGGTGACCAATCGTCTGATTTACATGTTATTGGCACCATTGAAAAGGGTTTTCTTTCTAGTTTCTGCTGATATCAATATATCAAAATGTCCAAAAAGTGACTTTAGACTCATTTTGAAAATTGTCGAGTGGCGTGGTCGGGTACATGTGCGGGGTCCCCAGGTTCTATAAACCATAACTCGGTGAGCAATCATCTGATTCACATGTTATTGGCACCATTGAAAAGGGTTTTCTTTCTAGTTTCTGCTGATATCAATATCACAAAATGTCCAAAAGGTGACTTAAGACTCATTTTGTGGTGGCGGGTCACATTTTGACAAAAACTATTTTTTTCAAATACTATTTTCATGATAAGGCCTATGCGTAATAATTTGGATGAGCCCTTGGAAAGGTCAATGGTCACAGGTGAGCAAGTGTGTGAAAAATGCCAGTTTTTCATAGAATTGTAGTTTTTATCGAAGTTTCAATCAAATTTGGCATAAAGGTAGTTTGTGATAACACCTTTTTATGCATGCTTAATTAGAAAACTCAGATTTCACTGATACAAAAGCAAAACCGTTACTTATATTTAGATACTTGAACACTTGCTCATTTCAGTGACCTTTTGGAAAGGTAAAGGTCACACTTATTATTTGGACTGGTTATACACATGGGCCACAAGGGCTTTGCATTCCTTGCTGTCTTGACGATTCCTGCAGGTAACATCGCAACAAAAAAGCACTAGTGGCAGCCAAAGAGATACCTGATCCCAGCATGTCTGCTGTATGTACCATGTACACATATTTGATAGATTGTGATAGTTCAAAAGTAGTGACTTATTTGCTTGGTTTCATGGAACTGGAATTCAGACCAAAAGGCAACTGTCAGGCATATAACCCAATGCGCAAAAGGCCATTGGGGTACTGTTGGCCTGTGCATGGCCATGCGCTGGCCAACAGCAGCCGTCATAGGCCAAATGGCCTTTGCACACTGGGTAAAATACAATGAAAATCACAGTGAAGAAAGAAACATAATTAGAAGAGACAGCTGGAACACAATTGTGTTGTAATTGTCTTTTGTAAGTGGTTTTCTTTCTTTCTTGGTATGTCCTTACACGAAACTGGCTGGAATGATGTAAATCCCGTGTTGCATACAGAGATGGCTCGGCAGTAGAACTTGTTGGACTGTGTGCGTCCACTGTGCGCTGGCTGGCTCAGCTCAGCAAAAGAGGCGTGTATCCCTACCAGGGTGTCAGCAAAGTACAAGATGGTAAGTATTCTTTTTTCTTGCACACCTCCTTCATTGCGCCTTAAACATGGAATTCACACAGCTTGAGTGTATCACACGTGTGTTAAAACCTGATGCATGAACAGCCATGTGTGCACAAAATGTGTACAATAAATAAATCAGTGTTGATTCTAGAGCGCGTTTTGCGCGATTTCTCGCAATATTATGCTCCAAATCGCAAAAAAAACACCGATAGCGCGGCCGAAGAATTGCAGAAAAAAACTGGATGCTTTTTTGCACGACCAGCGCGGCCGCACCGCTGCTGCGTAAAAGCCTGCTCGAGCGTCTTGGAGCAGTGTGGCCTGAGTCGAGCCAGGGCAATTTCACTATTATTCACCTGTTTAACACGAACACAGATTCCATTCACAGAAAACCAATTCATGTGTCGCTCTCGCGCTGTGGAAGTACACATGACAGATCAGAGCGAACTCTAGTCTGTGATTGGATGAATAGCCTTCGGCTGTTGTAATCTGTCTTCTCATTGGCTAGCATTTCTGTACTGTATTCATGTTGTATCATTCGTGTACCAACACAACCCTTTTACCGATGTGGGATTGTACTTCAGCCTGTGTTGCTTTTACCTGAGGATTGTAACTTAGTATGGATTTTACCTGATGGATTTAGATTAAATACTCGAGCTGTACACGTTTCCTTGTATTTTCCTAGCGAGCTGAAGGTATGCATAGAAAGTACGATAATGTCGTGCACTTTTAACCTGGTACTCATTCACGCACATGTCTTACACACTTTCTCCTTGAGGGCCGTGATCAATTTTGAGGCCATATTGGTTAACACGAAATACGGTTAACACGAAGTGATTTTCCGTGTCCCCAGAAATTCGTGTTAAGCGGACTCCACTGTATGTATGAATGTGTGTATATTTGTCGTTTTAAAGTAAGCAGTGCAACGCGATTTGAGGGCCTCCCTTTTACACCTTGAGGGGCTCCGTTTTTTGATTAGAGGGAGCCTTTGGGCTCACTTTTCTGAAATCCTAGAATCAACACTGATAAATTGTCTTGTATAAAGTCTGGTCAGCAAAAAGTTACGAGTACTATCTATCTATCTATCTATATCCCGTAGTCTTGCCGACCGTTGGGGCACCACTGATGACTTGGCAACCAGCTCCCTCCATTCCTCTCTGTTCTCTGCCATTCTCAGCGTATCGCCCAGCTTCAGTCCTGTCCACTCTGAGATATTGTCCTCCCATCTTTTCCTCTGTCTTCCTCTCCTTCGTCCACCTTGCACAGTGCCTTGCAGGATTGTTTTGGCAAGCCCTGCTGAACGTGTGACATGCCCATACCACTTCAGTTTGCGTTTTCTCACAATGGCTAATAAGTCTTCATAGGGCCCGATGGCTTGCCTGATTCTGCTTCCCACTTCCTCGTTTGTGATGTGATCTCTGTATGAAATGCCAAGCAGCCTTCGAAAACATCTCATTTCAGTGGCTTGTATCCTCCTTTCAAGGTCTGCTGTGAGAGTCCATGACTCGCAGGCATACAAGAACACTGAGATGACTAAGGAGCGCATCAGTCTGATCTTGGAGCAGAGGGTGATGTTTCTGTCCTTCCATATGGTCTTTAATCTTGTCAGTGCTGTTGTTGTCTGCGCAATCCTGGACAGTATTTCTGGTTTTGATCCCTCATCTGTCACAATGGCTCCTAAGTATTTGAATTTCTTAACTGTTTCCAGTTTTTGGCCTCCAACCATGATTTCAGTGCCAATGCCACTGGCGTTATTGGTCATCAGTTTGGTCTTCTCTGCACTGATTTCCATCCCATATGCAATGGCTGTACTATACAGCTTTTCCACCAGCTGAGCTAGCTCCTTCTCTGTTCCTGCAAGACCATCAATGTCGTCCGCAAAGCGCAAGTTCGTGATTGTTCTGCCTCCAATACTGACAGTTCCTTCATGATTTTTCAGAGCGTCCATCATGATTCTTTCCAGGAAGATGTTGAAAAGAGTAGGTGAGAGCAAGCAGCCTTGTCTGACTCCAACTGTAGTCCTAAACCAGTTTCCTATTTTGCCATTGAAGCAGACTGCGCTAGTGGCCTTGTTGTAAAGGTTTGCTATGACTTTGATCAGGTTGGCATTGATGTTGTATAGCTTCATGGTGGACCAAAGGGCTGCATGCCACACCCTATCAAACGCTTTCTTAAAATCCACAAAGGCATGATAGAGGTCTTGCTGGTGCTGGAGGTATCTCTCACATAGAACTTTCAGGTTGAAGATCTGCTCAGTTGTGCTGCGCCCTGGTCTGAAGCCTGCTGTTCCTCAGCTATGATTTCCTCTGCCTGTGGCTTCAGCCTGTTCAGTAGGATCTTTAACATGACTTTGCTTGGGTGGGATATAAGACTGATCGTGCGATAGTTCTGGCATTGATGTAAGTTGCCTTTTTTCAGGAGAGTTATTATAAGTGATTGGGTCCATGGTGTGGGCCAATCCCCTGACTGCCAGATCTTGTTGCAGATTGTTAGTAAGGCGCTTATCGTGTCTTCTCCCCCTTCTTAGACTAGTTCTGCAGGGATGTTGTCTGCTCCTGCTGCCCTCCCTTTTTTCAGCGACTTCACTGGAGCCTCTACTTCTTCTCGGAGGATGGGATAGTTGCCATTGTTGTTCACGGGTGGGTTGACAAGTATGCCTGGGTCCCCTGCAGCTCGGTGGTTGTACAAATCTGAGCAGTACTCTGTCCATCTCTTCAGTATGTCATGGTCTTCCGTAAGACAGTTCCCTTCACTATCTTGAATGATCGAGGAGCACGAGTACACGCGATATTTAAACTTGGCTTACTTTAAGCTCACGTACAGTGACATTTGTTTTCTCAAAACTCTTACCGATGGCATTACTAATAGAAAGTGCCCAGAGGCCTGGGTGTGATTGGGCCTGCTGACGTGTCTCCCGTGCCCCCGCCGATGCCTGCAGGGTCTCCAGTCGGCGGGAGACTAGCTCTGCACACGCTTTTTCAGGACGACCCTTGGATTCTCTTGACCATCTCTGAGGGCCTGCGGATCCTGTTTCAGTCTCCCCCTCCGTTGCGGCACTCTCCCCTTTGGACATGGGTTCCGGGCGACCAGCTCAAGGCAGAAACTCTTCAAGGCGAAGTGGTCTCTCTGCTCTGGAAAGCGGCCACGGAGGTGGTCTCTCAACACTTTTCTACAGCCGCCTCTTCATCGTCCCCAAGCCGGACGGCAGGTGGCGGTCCATCATAGACCTCTCAGCACTAAACAGGTACATTTTGGCTCCATGCTTCCGGATGGAGACAACCAGAGCCTTGAGAGCGTCGGTGCAACCACTGGACATCGCAGTCAGCCTTGACCTAGCAGATGCGTATCTACACGTTCCCGTGCACCCAGCCTCCCGACGGTGTCATTGCTTCGCCTTCCGCGGAGTCATGTACCAGTTGCGTGCCCTGCCCTTCGGACTCAACCTCAGTCCTTGGGTTTTCACCAGGATAATCGACGGGTTTTGATTGATTTCCAACTACCTGGACGATCTGCTCCTCCAGAACCAGCTGCTCTGCTCACCCTCTTCCGCCAGCAAGGATTCCTGGTCAACGGAGGCAAGTCAGACCTCAAGCCGTCCCGCAGGTTTATCCACCTAGGCATGGAGTTCCTGACCGACCTCAACCGGGTGCGGCTCCCCGAGGTGCGGATTCAGAAGTTAGCAGGGCTGGCGCATCAAGTGTCTCACACGGAGACTTTACCGGCCAAGGTCTGGTTACAGCTTCTGGGACGAGTGCAGCAGCAGATCTCCTTTCCCTTGGCAGGCTCTACTCTCGACCGATCCAGTTGCATCTGCTTCTCTACTGGCGCCCGTCCTCCGGCGATCTGGCAGTGTCTCCTTTGGTCAGGCCTCATCTCTAGTGGTGGACGGACCTGTCCTGGCCTGAACAGTGAGCGCCACGCGCCGCTGTGTAGAGCTAGCCTCCCGCTGACTTGAGACCCTGCAGTATATTTACATCATGTCTTAAGACCTTTCTTTTAGTCTGGCTGACCAGATTTTTACCCTTCCCGCCGTGAGATGGCCTTAGTTGCCTGCTCGGCGTTAAACCCAAATAACTTGAGACCCTGCAGGCATCGGCGGGAGCACGGGAGACAAGTTAGCAGGCCTGACCACACTCGGGCCTCCGGGCGCTTCCTATTAGTAATGCCATCGGTAAGTATTTTTTTATATTTTAGAGAAAAATACATTTTATGGTGCCGACTGGCACTCTCGCATCACATCAGGTGACCCAGTTACTGTCATTATTAGTTTAACCCATATCCATCGGTATACGCCCGCGTGCGTACACACCCATTTCCATCGGAATACTCCGCCGCGCGTAGGCCCCCCTTTCCGACGGTATACTCGCCGACGCGTAGTTTAGGTGGTTCCCCTGTGTCCCTCTGTGTACACGTAAACCCCTACTTCCCATGACATCACAGGTTAGTGCTCTAAACGTCATCGAAATATGTGCACTTTTCCCAGTTCCGACCGAGAATTTGCCGGAAGTTGTAAGCCTTTTTTACGCTAATTTTCGCCGCGTGTTAGAGTGAATACATCGAGCATGATTGCCAAGCCAGGTGAGAGAGAGGATGTGAGCGATACAAGCGGCGATTTTGAATTAGATTCTGACGACAACATATTAGGGGAAGATGAAGAGTTGGTGGAGATTCGAGATGTACAAGTTTACGATGAGTTGAGTGATTTAGTTCATCAAATTTTCAGCGATAGTGAGGAAGACGATGATTTTCCTGGGTTTCAAGATGGCTGGCAACGTGACAATTTTATTCCTTGCGTCAATAGAAAATGTGTAGTTTTCAAACCACTTGATGGATTTCATTCATTCTTTTTTTATTAGGCAGAAAATAGAAGTGTGTATATTTTACAGGCATATATGCTGCAGTGATTTTGGATCCTTCTATTGAAATAATGTATTTGAACACAAGGTATGTGAACATTTTTGCAATAAACTCACTTTTACACTAAAATATTTTTTTTCTGTTTTCTTTTTCTCAGTTTATTTTTACATGGATAGCTAGTATATTCAATGCTGAATCTGCTGATATGCAACACGTAATGTTTTAGGGTGGGGTTGAGACTGTTTTAAGCCTTTTATACAACTACCACTCGTGCACTAAAATTTCCTAAAAAACGGTCAGCTCTGAGCAGGCACTCTCTGTAAGGCCTCTTAGCTCACACAGTGCCTGACTGGAAGTGTCTTCCAGATGGATATGGGTTAAACCCACGACAGAATTATGGCTTTGGTCACATTAAGATGTAGCTAGAACACACGAGCGTTGAGATGTGACCAGAAGCCATAATTTTGTTGTGGATCTAAACAATGAATTTGTCTCGATTCACTACCGCATAAGAGTCATTTTGAAAGCAAAAGCGACACTTACTTGCGACTGTCCAACATGTCTTGGTGCCAAGACAGCTTCACGCACACACATGTCAAGCCCATCCCCGCAAGAATTTGGAACATAGAACTGCACCTCCAAACCACTGAAGCACTTCAGAAAATCACCCCATCCGTTCAACTCTTTGTTCACATTTGTGCATTTTTGGCTCATGTGCAAAGCAAAAGAGAGTCTATGTTCTGGGCCAGTGGTCATCTGTCCATCATCAGTCGTCCGTCTGCCGTTGTCTGACGATGGCTGTCGTCCGTGGTAAACTTTAACGTTGGCATTTTCTCGGAGATTATTCAAGCCATAGTTTTCAATCTTGGCCTAAGGATTCTTTGTGGCAAGACCTTTCTAAACATACCAATCGCAAGTAAGCTATTTTTACCAAAAAATTTCTTTTTTTAAATACATGATGTATTTACAACTTCAAACTAAAATGTGGTCCAGAGATATCTGATGGTAAGATCTTTGTTTGCGTGCTAATTTGGATGACCTTGGATGACCCCTCTGAAAGATCAAGGGTTACAAAATATAGGAAATGATATGAAAAAGTAGAATTTAGCTTTTATCAGCACTTTTGCAAACCTTCAACCAAATTTGAAAGAAAGTTTGCTGATAAGATCTTTCTGTGCATACTAGATTTACTACTCGCAAAGGTCAATGATCATTGGAGACTGACAAAAGTGTTAAATTTTGAGAAAACATGGATTTCGCAGGTACAGAAACTAACCCATTACTTACGTTAGAACTGAATCATTCATGCATTTGAGCCTTCAGGGCTTTGCCATTCTTGTTGTACTGATTAAAGTACCATTGGTTGCATGCACAAGGGATTTCTACCACTTTGTTGATTTATCTTTTGTTGCTGACTTCCTTAGACTACACGGACACGTTTGTGACATTTGAGCAGTGGCACAGTGCCATCATGCAGTTTTTTGAGCGTGACTTCTACATCGCCAGTGAGCCGGACCCCTCCAATGAGCCCAACCCCGAGCTGATCGTGCGTCGTGGCATGTACAAGGACTCGTATTATGCCACACAGTTCTGGGCCAATTTCCAGCTCAGACCCAACTTTTGTGTGGCCATGGTAGTGGTGAGTAAGGACTTGTAATAAGAATGACATTGAGAGAGTGATAAATGATTTGTGGTGTTGTCTCCCTCAAAAAAAATGTAGGTTCAAAGTTAATTCCTGGCAATTGACTAGACTTCACCCACCTTCCTCCAAACTCCCCCCACCCCCACCCTACACACACACACACACACACACACACACACACACACACACACACACACACACACACACACACACACACACAAATACACAAACACACACACACACACACACAAATACACAAACACACACACACACACACACACACAGCGCCTCCTCAAAACTTGACCCAAATAAACTTGATGTGAAAATTTTTGTGATACATGTATGTACACTGGATGGTTAGCTAGACACAGTTCATATACCGCAGATTCAGAATGGTTCAGTGTTCAGGTTCATCTGGTCACAGGCAGCCTGACAGTTGAAATGAGTTTTGCAGAAGGTTAAGGTGCTTGCAGACAGTTCAACTTTTGGGCTTAAAACAGCGCTTAGAGGGGATTGAAACAAAGTTGAACGCCACTCCAAGAGTTGAATTCAACTCCATATGCAATTCCAAGCCAAACAAGAACTGGTCCTATTTTCTCAAAATACATTACGGATGGCATTACTATATGGAAGATATCCTTTAGCCCACTAATTTCAGTCTAAGTATAAGTTGTGTCCCCTGCACAACTGGGGAGGAGACACCGGGGATCCATGCCTAGTAGCCCCGGGTGGCCTCCCCTTCCCTCTCTATCCGGTTACGTGTTGGGCGGAAGCCCGCCAGTTACACCCTTGGATCGACCGTGTGTGGTTGTGTTTTGGCCTAGCTCCTGTTTTGCGACCGGCTTTGTCTTGCTTCGTTCTCGGACTCTACTGCCTTTGGACTTGTACGTTGGCTTCGGCCTCGTGTGTGCTTGTGGCGAGAGAGAAGTCTTGCTTCATTCTCGCTCTTGTGGTTTCGGCTACCATTGGACTCTGGCGCTGGCTCCGGCCTCGTGTGTGCTTGTGGCAAGAAGAGAAGAGTTTGTGCCTGCCGGTGTGGCGTTAGGGCGAGTATGCACTTGAAGACCTGCCTTCGCTGCGGGGACTTTCAGTGGCCTTCGGACTCCCACGACGTCTGCCTCCCATGCTTGGGCTGCGCTTCGGGTCGGACTTGTGATGTGTGAGCCGCTTGGAGGGAGGAGCATTGGTCTCGGCTCTGGGGCGTTCCAGCTCGGATGTCGTCGCTTCCTCGGCTCGTCGGGCTTTCCTACGTTCCGTTGTTCGGGCTGTGCGTCCCGGTAAGTGCGTTCCTTCTACACAGACTTTAGAAACGCGCCCCCCCCCCCCCCCTCGCTTTGAGTCTACCGAACAGGGCCGGCAAGCCTTACTTTCATCTCCGCTACCTCCCCTCCCGCACCCCCCACCCCGCCCCGCTCCGATTTATCCGGGTGGGCCCAGCGAGACTTGGTCACGCTCCGATTCGTCTGAGAGTTGTTCCCCCCCCCCCCCTCCCGCTCTGATTCATCCGAGCGGGGCTGGCGAGCCGCACTTACGTCCCCTCCCCCCCCCCCCCCCCCCCCCCCCCCCCCCGCTCCAATTCGTCCGAGCAGGTCTGGCGAGATTCAGCCATGCTCCCCCCACACTCCAATCCGTCCGAGCGTGGCTGGTGAGCCCACGCTATGCTTCCCTCCCCCCGCTCCTATTTGTCCGAGAGCCCACAAAGTCTGGAAGGCTGTTCGAAGAATTAGGGGCAGGGGTGGCTCGGCTTCTGTCGGCCATCTTAGAGATGGTGCCAGTTTGGTCACAGATAAAAAGGCTGTGGTCAATTTGCTTGCCTCCACCATTGCCCATAATTCTTCAACAGAGCATTATCCACCTTTCTTCCAGAGAGAGAAGGAGAAGCGAGAATCTTGTACTTGTGATTTTATATCGGATAACTCGGAAGACTATAATGCCCCTTTTACGTTTTCAGAATTGCAGCAAGCCATGCAGAAATGTACTGACTCTGCTGCTGGATTAGATACCATCCACTATCAGCTCCTAACACATCTGCCTGAGGATTCACTCCTTGTACTTCTCAAGGCCTTTTACCATATCTGGATAACCGGTTTTTTTCCGCCATCTTGGCGCCAGGCTGTCGTTGTGCCAATTCCCAAGCCGGGTAAGGATCCTTCCGACCCGGGCAACTACCGGCCAATAGCTTTGACATCATGTTTATGTAAAACTATGGAACGCTTGGTCAACGCTTGACTGGTGTGGCATCTTGAGTCACAGGGTCTCATCACAGACCTCCAGTGCGGTTTCCGGCGCTTCCGTAGTACAACTGACCATCTAGTTCGCTTTGAGTCTTTTATCCGAGATGCTTTTGTCAACAAGCAGCATGTTTATGCAATTTTCTTTGATCTTGAAAAGGCACATGACACTACCTGGAAGCATGGCATAATGTCTGATTTGTCGGACATGGGTTTTAAAGGGCATCTGCCCGTTTTTATTCACAATTTTTTGTCTAACCGGTCGTTCCATGTCCGTGTGGGCTCCACCCTCTCCGACTCCTTTGAGCAGGAGATGGGTGTCCCGCAGGGCAGCATTTTATCTCCTGTTTTATTTAGTATTAAAATTAATAACATTGTAAAGGCCGTCGAGGATGATTCTGAATGCTCTTTGTTTGTGGACGACTTTGCTTTGTGTGCACGAGGTCGAGGACTTGCGTCCCTTGAGAGACGCTTGCAGCTGTGCGTTGATCGCATCCAGGGGTGGGTGTCTCTCAATGGATTCAGGTTCTCACCCTCCAAGACAGTCTGTGTGCATTTTACTAACCAGACGAAATTTTTTCCAGAACCTAGCTTGAGCATAGAGGCAAAGTTTTTGGGGGTCATCTTTGACAAAAGATTGACCTTCTGCAACCATGTTAACTATCTTAGAACCTCTTGTCGGAAGGCCCTCGACATTCTTCGTGTCGTTGGTCGTACTGACTGGGGTGCAGACCGCATTGTCTTACTTCGACTGTACCGGGCCCTTGTTCGGTCCAAACTGGATTACGGCTCTGTGGTATATGGCTCGGCTTCAAAGTCTGTTCTACAGCATCTGAACACATTTCACCATCAAGGTCTGCGCATATGTCTGGGAGCCTTCAGGACATCTCCAGTTCCTAGTCTGTATGCAGAGGCAGGGGAGCCTTCTCTCAGGCTCCGCCACATCCGCCTCATGCTCAGCTACGTTCTGAAGCTGAAGGCCCATCCAGACAATCCTGCCTATGATTGTGTTTTTAACCCGTCGTTTGCAGAGATTTACGATGCCCATCCAGGAGCTGTCCGTCCACTTTCCTTCCGTGTCCGACCTCATCTGCAGGCGGCCGGAGTGGACCTGGACAAAGTTTCGGAATCTCTGCAACACGCCTCCTCTCGCCATCCTAGACGCCCATTTAAGCACCGCCTCCCAGACCACTCATCTGTATTTAGTGCGGAACTTCAGGCGGTTCTGCTGGCACTCAGGCATGCTTATCGATCTAGAGAAAGGAACTTCCTGATTCTGTCTGACTCTATTTCTGCCCTGCAGTCTTCAGGGCACGGGAAATGACCACCCACTGCTGGTGCAGATCGGAGAGCTCCACGCGGACTTGATGAAGGAATATTATGATATCATTTTTATTTGGGTGCCAGGGCATGTGGGCATCGAAGGCAACAGGATCGCAGATTCTGCTGCCAACGATGCCTGCAATGACCCTGTCCCTGACACACAGACTATTTATAGTGATTTTAGACATGTGGCTAGTGCGTACTTAGCCCGTGAGTGGCAGTCCGAGTGGGACAAAGAGGAAGCTCAAGCTGCATGAAGCCCTTCCTAAGTTGTCCGACGGTCTACCTTATCGCTGCGGCAGCCGCCATGAGGAGACTGTCCTGGCTCGGCTCCACATCGGCCACACGTATGCTACGCACTCTTATTTACTTAAACAGGAGGAGCGTCCATGGTGTTATGCCTGCGACGAGCAGTACTCTGTTCAACACTTTTTGTTGTCTTGTGCTGATCTAATCGACACAAGGTATAAACATTTCACGGCAGACTCCTTGAAGGTTTTGTTCCGGGATGTACCCCCGGACAAGATCTTCAGTTTTCTGAGAGAGTGCCATATTTTTAATAAGATTTGAGCGTTTATAGATTATGATGTTTCTATTATTTTGACCTTTTTGAGAGTCTTCCGACGTGTTCTTTAAAGACCTGTGCGACATTTTAGCCTGACATATTTTTAAGGTATATTTACATCATGTCTTAAGACCTTTCTTTTAGTCTGGCTGACCAAATTTTTACCCTTCCCGCCGTGAGATGGCCTTAGTTGCCTGCTCGGCGTTAAACCCAAATAACTAACTAACATGATTGCGGACACTTACCGCTACCTGGGCCTCCCAGATCCGGGCGCTTGCAAGGACCTCTCGGACCTTATGGCCCACCTTGAGCTCCAACGGTCGGTCTTCCGTTTGCTCATCCCTCGGTGGGACCTCACCTGGGTCCTGACGTGGCTAAACTTGGACCGCTTCGAACCCCTTGGCGTGGTTCTCCGACCTAACCCGGAAAATGTGTTTCCTCCTGGCCCTCGCCACGGCATCCCGAGCGAGTTACATGCGCTCTCAGTGCGTCCCACCTGTCAGCAGTTTCCTCCCGATGGCTTGGGTCAGCTCCTCACCAACCCGTCCTTTCTGGCCAAGAACCGGCCTCCCTCAGCTGTGCCCCAGGTGCTGACCATCCGTCCGCTTACCTGCGTCGCACAAAGCCGCGCCACCAAGGCTGCTCTCGCCTCTTCCTGCCCCTCTCTCCGGGCAGGTCTGATATCTCGGCGCAGACCATTTCGTCCTGGCTGCGGTGGGTCATTCGGTCGGCCTACAAAGACCTCTCCCCTGATGGGGATAAGAGGCTGCACATCCGGGCGCATGAGGTGAGAGCAGTAGTCACCAGTGTGGCTTTTGACCATAACTGCTCCGTTAAAGACATTGTTGCGGCGGTCGGCTGGCGGGCCGAATCCACCTTTGCCCGCTTCTACCTCCGCGACCTATCCGGCCAGCGTTACTCCCTGGCCCTTGTCGGGGACATCTGAGCATTGAGTTATATTATAAATATGAGAAATGCGCCATATAAATGCTATGTATTATTATTATTATTATTATCTCAGCGGCCCAGCACTCACTCCTCAGGTACCCTAGGTACTTCTTACCTCAAATCGTCGGGAGCGCTCCGTTGCGGGCCTTCGGGGCATTTAATTCGCAGGGTGGTATAGGGCGGCACCCTCCTCCTTTTTGCTATTCTTCCATATAGTAATGCCATCGGTAATGTATTTTGAGAAAACAAATGAATTTTTCTCTAAAATGTAATTTTTCAAAAAATACTTGCCAAAGGCATTACTCAGAGGACCCTCCCTCCTACCCTGCTTGCCGCCTTTCGGCTAAGGGTAAAACTGGCGGGCTTCCGCCCAACACATGACCGGATAGGGAGGAAAGGGGAGGCCACCTGGGGCTCCTTGGCTTGGATCCCCGGTGTCTCCTTTCCAGTTGTGCAGGGGACACAACTTATGCTTAGGCTGAAATCAGTAGGCTAAAGGGTATCTTCCATATAGTAATGCCATCGGTAAGTATTTTTCGAAAAAATACATTTTAGAGAAAAATTCATTTTTTGGCTTACATGCAAAGCAAAAGTCAACTCATCGCAAAAGTGAGTATGTTTTGGGCCAGTGGTCCGGCCGTCAGCGGTTGTCCATGGTATACTTTAACGTTGGCATTTTCTCGGAGACTATTCAAGCCACAGTCTTCAAACTTTGCCCAAGGATACTTTGTGGCAAGACCTTTCTAAACATGCCAATTTGAGTGATCCCCCTTAAAGGTCAAGGTCAGAGGGGATCAGGAAATAGGTAAAAAAGTTGCCATATTTTGACAAAATTGTTTTTTGGGCATACGTGTAAAGCAAAAGTATGTTTTGGGCCAGTGGTCTGGCCGTCGGCCTTGGTAAACTTTAATGTTGGCATTTTCTCGGAGACTATTCAAGCCACAGTCTTTAAGCTTGACCCAAGAATACTTTGTGACAAGACCTTTCTGAACATACCAATTTGAGTGATCTCTCACAAAGGTCAAGGTCACAGGGATAGGAAATGGGTAAAAAAATAGCTATATTTTGACATTTATTTTTTTCTCAAATACTGTTAACAACTTCAAACCCAAACTTGGTACAAAGATACCTGCTGGTAAGACCTTTCTATGCATACTAATTTGGTTGATCCCTCGGAAAGGTCAAGGGTCACAAGATCTCACGAAATAGGTCCAAAATAGCCACATTTAGACAGAAGTTGTTTTTTTTCAAATACTATTCTCAACCTCAAACTCAAACTTGCTACAGAGATACCTGATGGAGAGATACATGATGGTAAGACCTTCCTATGCATGCTAACTTAGATGACCTCTTTGAAAGGTTAAGAGTCATAAGAGATCAGCAAATGATGTGAAAAATGTCTATTTTTTGTAGAATTGTAGTTTTTATCAGGATTTTTGCAAAATGTGTCAACAAAATTTGGCAGAAAGGTAGCTGATGATAAGTATGCATACTAATTTGGTTCACTACCTGTACTGAGAAAAGGTCATGGTTGATAGGTTGATAAATTTTGAGAAAACATGGATTTTCAAGGTACAAATGCCAATCCTTTCCTTACTGGTATGTTATGTTAGAACACTTACTCAAGGTCACAAGGTCATTAATTAGGTGGATCGGATGCACGTGAGCCTTGAGGGCTTTGCCATTCTTGATTTCAAGGCTCTTTCAAGTTTAAACACGACAGCCAGTCGCCTGCAACGTTAGGGCCCACATGGTGTCGCTATGCAAACAGCGCCGCCAGCAAAGCCAGTTATGGACCGGATGAGTGTGCGAAGCGTGTGTTGAGATGTAATCATATTGAAGGCAATTTACTGTTGAACTTGCTCAAGACATTGATGCGTCTCCCATCACATTTAGCTGCGTGCGTCAGGCTACAGGGACTCAAGAGGATCTCTACATCTTATATTGTATGTGCAGGCACCTGAATTGTTCACTCCAGAGAATGCATGGGCTGCTCTCCTTCTGGCTGAGAAGGTTTTGCTAGGACCTCTGGGCATGAAAACTCTGGACCCAAGGTGAGCTGATTACATTTTATCCCTCACACATGCAGACTCTCTCATTTCAAGAGGATTAGCTTTTATTTTCTCAAAATCATTACCGATGATATTACTGCTGGGAAGCTTTGCTTTGCATGTAAATTTTAGCCCAAAAAGCTTACTGTGATGCCCTCTAAGAGAGGCAACCACTGGTGTGCCATTACCAGGGCACTCCCGAGTGGCCTCCCGTACTACCGTATCCGGTGGCGCACTCACCCTTACTCGCCAGTATCTTCGCCTTGCTGAGTCAGACCTGTGTGGTAGTGACCACTTCCCAGTAGTCCTGTCATCGGTCAGCTGTGAGGAGGATTCGCCGGTGGGGCGCTGGAATCTCAAGAAAGCTAACTGGTCTCTGTTTGCCTCTCTCTGTCAGTCTCGTCTTACAGAGGAGGTGGTCATGTCAGCTGAAGAACCTGTTTCTTGTTTTACTTCTATTTTGTTGGAGGTTGCAGGTGAAACCATCCCTAGAACTTCCACATCACTCCCTCGGAAGCCAAGAGTACCATGGTTCAATGAAGAGTGCCGCAAGGCCCAAACAATGCGCAAATCTGCTCAGCGACGTGCATTTCGTAATCCGTCGCAAGCAAATATTTTAACCTTTAAAAGACAGCGGGCGAAAGCCCGTTATATTTTTAAACGTGAACGCCGTGCTTCCTGGAGACGCTTCGTCTCATCTTTATCTTCTAGGACTCCGTCCCAAAAAGTCTGGAAGGCTGTTCGAAGAATTAGGGGCAGGGGTGGCTCGGCTTCTGTCGGCCATCTTAGAGATGGTGCCAGTTTGGTCACAGATAAAAAGGCTGTGGCCAATTTGCTTGCCTCCACCATTGCCCATAATTCTTCAACAGAGCATTATTCACCTTTCTTCCAGAGAGAGAAGGAGAAGCGAGAATCTTGTGCTTGTGATTTTATATCGGATAACTTGGAAGACTATAATGCCCCTTTTACGTTTTCAGAATTGCAGCAAGCCATGCAGAAATGTACTGACTCTGCTGCTGGATTAGATACCATCCATTATCAGCTCATAACACATCTGCCTGAGGATTCACTCCTTGTACTTCTCAAGGCCTTTAACCATATCTGGATAACCGGTCATTTTCCGCCATCTTGGCGCCAGGCTGTGGTTGTGCCAATTCCCAAGCCGGGTAAGGATCCTTCCGACCCGGGCAACTACCGGCCAATAGCTTTGACATCATGTTTATGTAAAACTATGGAACGCTTGGTCAACGCCCGACTGGTGTGGCATCTTGAGTCACAGAGTCTCATCACAGACCTCCAGTGCGGTTTCCGGCGCTTCCGTAGTACAACTGACCATCTAGTCCGCTTTGAGTCTTTTATCCGAGATGCTTTTGTCAACAAGCAGCATGTCTATGCAATTTTCTTTGATCTTGAAAAGGCATATGACACGACCTGGAAGCATGGTATAATGTCTGATTTGTCGGACATGGGTTTTAAAGGGCATCTGCCCGTTTTTATTCACAATTTTTTGTCCAACAGGTCGTTCCATGTCCGTGTGGGCTCCACCCTCTCCGACTCCTTTGAACAGGAGATGGGTGTCCCGCAGGGCAGTATTCTATCTCCTGTTTTATTTAGCATTAAAATAAATAACATTGTAAAGGCCGTCAAGGATGATTCTGAATGCTCTTTGTTTGTGGACGACTTTGCTTTGTGTGCACGAGGTCGAGGACTTGCGTCCCTTGAGAGGCGCTTGCAGCTGTGCGTTGATCGCATCCAGGGGTGGGTGTCTCTCAATGGATTCAGATTCTCGCCCTCCAAGACAGTCTGTGTGCATTTTACTAACCAGACGAAATTTTTTCCAGAACCTAGCCTGAGCATTGCTGGAGTGCCAATTAAGGTGGCTGAAGAAGCTAAGTTTTTGGGGGTCATCTTTGACAAAAGATTGACCTTCTGCAACCATGTTAACTACCTTAGAACCTCTTGTCGGAAGGCCCTCGACATTCTTCGTGTCGTTGGTCGTACTGACTGGGGTGCAGACCGCATCGTCTTACTTCGACTGTACCGGGCCCTTGTTCGGTCCAAACTGGATTACGGCTCTGTGGTATATGGCTCGGCTTCCAAGTCTGTTCTGCAGCGTCTGAACACAATTCACCATCAAGGTCTGCGCATATGTCTGGGAGCCTTCAGGACATCTCCAGTTCCTAGTCTGTATGCAGAGGCAGGGGAGCCTTCTCTCAGGCTCCGCCGCATCCGCCTCATGCTCAGCTACGTTCTGAAGCTGAAGGCCCATCCAGAAAATCCTGCCTATGATTGTGTTTTTAACCCGTCGTTTGCAGAGATTTACGATGCCCATCCGGGAGCTGTCCGTCCACTTTCCTTCCGTGTCCGACCTCATCTGCAGGCGGCTGGAGTGGACCTGGACAAAGTTTCGGAATCTCTGCAACACGTCACTCCACCCTGGCTACTACCAGTTCCTGACATCTTGCTGGACTTGACTGCCCACAAGAAGGATTGTACTCCACCAGCCATATACCAACAGAGCCTCAATGAACTCCTTTCAATTTTTCCTGGCTATTGTCGTCTTTATACGGATGGGTCCAAGTCTGAGGATGGAAGAGTGGCTGCGGCTGCAGTGTCCTCTCGCCATCCTAGACGCCCATTTAAGCTCCGTCTCCCTGACCATTCCTCTGTATTTAGTGCAGAACTGCAGGCCATTCTGCTAGCACTCAAGCATGCCTATCAGTCTCGGGAAAGGAACTTCCTGATTCTGTCTGACTCTCTTTCTGCCCTGCAGGCCCTTCAGGGCGCGGGAACAGACCATCCACTGCTGGTGCAGATTAGAGAGCTCTACGCGGACTTGATGAAGGAATATTATGACATCATTTTTATTTGGGTCCCAGGCCATGTGGGCATCGAAGGCAACAGAATCGCAGATTCTGCTGCCAACAGTGCCCGCAGTGACCCTGTCCCTGACACACAGACTGTCTATAGTGATTTTAAACCTGTTATTAGTGCGTACATAGCCCGCGAGTGGCAGTCCGAGTGGGACAAAGAGGAAGGGAACAAGCTTCATGAAGCTCTTCCTAATTTGTCTGACAGTCTACCTTTCCGCTGCGGCAGCCGCCGTGAGGAGACTGTCCTTGCTCGGCTCCACATCGGGCACACATATGTTACGCACTCTTACTTACTTAAACAGGATGAGCGTCCATGGTGTTTTGCCTGTGATGAGCAGTTTTCTGTTCGACACTTTTTGCTGTATTGTGCTGACCTAATTGACACCAGATATAAACACTGCACAGCAGACTCCTTGAAGGTTTTGTTCCGGGATGTTCCCCCGGACAAAATCTTCAATTTTTTGAGAGAATGCAATATTTTTAACAAGATCTGAGCATTCATAGACTATGTGAATTTTTTTATTTGCCCTTTTTGAGAGTCTGTAGACGTTTCTTTTCCAGACATGTGCGACATTTTAGCCTGAGATTTTTAATCTATATTTACATCTTGTCTTAAGACCTTGCTTTTAGTCTGGCTGACCAGATTTTTACCCATCCCGCCGTGAGATGGCCTTGGTCGCCTGCTCGGCGTTAAACCCAAATAACTAAACTTGCTGAGTCAGACCGGTCGTGTGCACTTGTGCTCCGACGGTATTTGGTGAACTCTGCTCACAAGGACTTACTGTGAAGGAAGAAAAAAGAGGAAAGTAAGAGAGAGAGAAGGAAGGAAGGTTCCTCTGTGTGTGTGTGGTTTGGTGCAAGGATTGCTGTTTGGTGTTGGATCTTGGGGGTTACGCACTTGGGACATGACAAGGTAAAGCCTCGTTTACTTTAGCCTCACAGACAGAGACCTGTACGTCAGGTGGGCATTATGTTTTTTACCGGGTTGCATCTTAATGATAATAAGCGCATTAATAGGCACTTTATCCCATGGATATTCGGCTCTAAGCGCCGCCGCAGTCTGTACACAACAAGCATGCTCACGTCAATCACGCGCATTCACTCACCCACTGTACTTAGACACAGAACATTCACGTGGTGCTAGGGGCAAGCTCAAGTGAGATCCTGAAGATTGGGGGAATTCAAAATCGTTTGTATTGACATTTGATTCCGTGGGGAAACTGATACTAAATCTTGGCCCTTGCTTGTATGTACAAGGCTGACCAGGAATTCGGATCTTCGGAGGAGGCTTTGAGCTCTCGTTTTGGCCTTTTGTCTGTCCTATGTTACATTGCTTAGGTGAGGACCGGCACCGTTTTGTGGCGTTCTCCTATGGCCTTTGATGTACACGATGTCCCTCCAGTCGACCTTGCATTCGTTGGGCAGCCTGGAAGGAGGAACTTGGTCGCAGCTGTGGGCCTGCTACCGCTATAGAGGACTCGGGCAGCAGGAAAGAGACCTGTACGTCAGCTGATATCGACCACAGCCATAGAGATGAAGCAAAGAGGAATGAAACTTCGGATATCGTGTGCTTGTCGGGCGCAAAGAGGGGACTGCTGCCCCCTCTGGTGCTAATAATTGAGCTGCCACGTTCCCCAGCAGGCGTTGGAGATTATTAAAAACAGGCAGCAGATGAGATTCACACCGGGCCGGCGGACAGCAAAGCATCTCGCTTAGCACCATTTGAGCTCAGCCGCCTGTTCCTGGGTGCCACCTTGTGGCAAACAGGCATTTTGGGAGCTCAGTTCCCCGCACAGATTGGGTCTCTTCTTGCCCCCCAGGCAAGGATAAGGAATAAAGAGAACTCAGGCAGCAGTCGCGGGGAACCACCCCCTGAGCCCTTTGGACCCTACGGCCATTGGATGAGTCGGCGCCGTTATATGGAAAGGAAGGAAGAGGGTTGCAACTTCGAGGCAACGCTCAGGGGGGAATATGGTTAAGTCGTTGACAAGACAGGCCATAAGGATTAAGGGATAACCTTCGGGGTTCCCTTTTCGAGAGTGGAGCCGTATAGAGCCCTCCACCAGCACGGACAACCACTTCCGTGGTTTGGATGGAGTGAGTGAAATTTTCTTTATATGGAAGGATGAAAGCCGATCGAAGGATATCACAGCGCTCGGATTCGGCGCGTGTAGGACACCATACTCGTGGTGCTGTGTCATCTTCCCTTTTCTCGTCACCGGACTGGCGGACATTTTTCTGACAACCGCCTTCGGATGGTATGAGGTTAGTCAGTTCTTGGCTGATAGACAGGTGGTTCCTGCCTAGGGCAGACGCTGGTGGTTACACCCCCCCGTTGGCAGACACAGAGATGATGGGAGGAAGATCAGGCCAAAGGAATACCCGTTCGGGTACCGTCTTCAATGGTGGACCCATAGAGAGCGCTCCACCAGCACTGACAACCGCCTCTGTGGTATAGATGGAGTCGGTGATATGGCCGACTGGACAGGTTCCTGCCGAGGGCAGACGCTGGTACTTACACCCCCGTTTGGCAGACACAGGGAGGACTGGAGGACGATCAGGCCAAGGGATAATCCTTCGGGGTACCTATTTCTAGGGTGGAGCCATAGAGAGCGCTCCACCAGCACTGACAACCGCCTCTGCGGTATGGATGGAGTCGGTGAAAATGGCCGATTAACGGGGAGGGATGTACACCCCCGTTTTGCGTACACAGGAATGGATAAGTTCAAAGGAGCGCTCACGGCGCAGGGAGACGGCGCGGTTGGACTCCGTGTTCATGATGTCTCGTCTATCCTTATTCTCTTCTCCGGAACAGCGGACAAGTTCAAGTGTGTCGCGGCAACGGACCTCGTTCGACGCCGGGCATCAGGGCATCGGACCGGACTGGCAGGGACCAAGCTTCCGTGGAGACGCAGTTCGACGTCACCTCTAGGGTCGAGCGATGACAGCTGTGGGACGGAGCCTCCTTTCCCGGGACACCGATGCAGGCCATGTCGACGGACTGCAGCAGTTCTTTGGGCTGGATTGACAGGGACCGCTCTTCAGCGGAGGCGCAGTTTGAGGTCAGCGCTGGTGTAGCGCGGTGGACAGACAGCTGTTCAGGGACACCGAAGCAGGCAGGGTCGGCCGACCGCAGCAGATCTTCGGGCTGGATTGACAGGGACCACTCATCCGCGGAGGCGCAGTTTCGTCGTCTGCGCCGGAACTAGTCAGCTGGCAGCCGATGGACGGAGGCAACGGTTCTGTGACACCCGATGGCGTGGTCCTGGGAACGACAGTGGTAGCCACTTCCCAGCGTGCGGCAGATGGCGAGGAGGTAGGCAGTCTACCTTCATAGGACTAGGTGTCAGCGCGGGGAGAGGACGTTGTCCGACCGACATCACTGCGTGGGCCGACATCACTCTCCATCGTGTTGATGGATGCAGTTTAGACTTGCGCACCTGGTTGGACGAGGCGTCCCGTCTCTTCGCATCCTTCTCCCGGCGGAGCGCTGCCCCGCCCCGCCCCCCCCCCCCCCCCCCTCCCCCCGCCTTTCCCCCGTCGTCACATTGGCTTTGGTCTTCGCTCCGCGGCGGCCAAGCATTACAAGTCTCCTCCTCAGCCGACAGGTTCGGGACGTAACGGAGGCGGTACACACTTCTGTGTGGAGACAACTTGGAGAGCTGGTGTTCTTCTCGGGCATCTGACCAGAGAAGATGGATTCACTCCCACCGGCGTTGTGATGCAGGTACACACCCGGCGGTGAACGAGAGCAAGCTGGTGCAGGCAGGGCGCATCCAGTGGTCTCTGACGAGGATGATACAAGAGCCTTCCTGTTTCCACGTCTCGCTGCTGTGAACGGGGTTCTTGGACGTGACGGATGATGCTGTGGAAGCACGCAGCCTGGGGCGCGAGTACCGGGAGATGGGACATGACAGCGTGGCAGGACATTACAGTTGCAGACCTTAGAGGTGGTCCTGCGTTCCGACTCCGCGGCAGTACAGTCAACTCTTGCTCGTACCCAAGCCGTCGGATATGGCGGCCGATCTTCGACCTGTCAGCCCGGAACAAGTTCTTTCGGCGTCGCAGCAGAATGGAGACAGACAGAGCCCTGAGGGCAGTGGTGCGTCTCCAGGACTTTGTTACAGCTGGATGACCGACTGTTCGGAACCAGTTGGCAAGTACTTGGCGGACAGCAGAGGTTCCTGAGTGCGATTCTTCGTCGACTAGGTTACTTAGTCTATGGGGCAGGTCCTACGTGGTACCTTCACGCGGATTCCAGCGAGGATGGAATTCGTGGCCGTCCTATTCGAGTAGGACTTCCTGTAGGACGGGAGCAGTGCAGAGTAGGAGCGACCCTCAGAGCCTTACATTCGGGTTGACTGTTAGGACTGCTAGTACGCCAGCGGATCGTCTTCCCCAGGCAGACACTTCATCTGGTTGGAGAGGAAGCGCTATGGCCGGTTCCTGGGAAGATTGACGTACACAAGGGATGTGCTAGTGCTCTTCGAGGCCCGGTTGCACTTGGAGTCGTCGCTACGGCCAAATATCTTCCAGCTACCCTGCTCGCCATCGAGAATCGAAATTCTGAGGTCATACACGTGGTTGTCCGGCAATCCCTCTCTGCTAGAGGCTTTGCGGGGGCTATGGTGGAAGCGAGTTCTGCAGCCATGAGGAGCGCCTCTCGTTATGTCTATGATGGTAAGTGGGCTTTCTCCAGGCTCGGTGCGCCTCATAGCCGTTTCCCCACGGACCTTACCAACCCAGATGGCCGCGTTCTTCGTGGGATGGTTCTTCTGCCAGAACTGAGCGCCGTCCCCTCCCGGGTTACCGGGTGGGGGCAGACTCTCCTGTAGCCTGGGACGGTCACGCCCAGGAGCGTGCTACGACTTGGCAGATCGACTGTCCATTGGATCTGCAGTGGCAGGCCTCATTTAGTTGGGCCCGCGCTGGGACTTCCCCTGGGTGCTCGCCAGGCTCTACGAGAGGTTCGAGCTTCTTCCATTAGTGCTTGGAAGACATTACCAGGAGAACTGCTTCTGGTTGCTTGCCACAGCTCCGTTCAGTGAGTTACATGCCTTCGGTATGTCCCTCATGTCGCCATGGAGGACCTATGGCGCTTCACAGCTGCTTATAGACACTGCCTTCTTGGCAAGGAACCGCTCTCCGGTGACGGCTCCACAAGTCGTCTTCGTCTGACCCTCAGGACGACGAATCAGGCACGGGATTACGGCCACAGGACCTTCAGGGCCCTTAGTGTGCCTATACAGATCTAAGCCGCTACGACTAAGATGCTTGCGCTTCCTGCCCTTGGCTCCGGGCAGACGAGGTATAACAGGCTAAGAACCGTCTTCCAGGGTCTGCGCCACAAGTTCTTGTCTTTCGACCTCTCAAGGCTACGGGTCAGCAAGGGATGACCAGCTACAGGACCCGGTCAGGGAGCTTAAAGTATACCTGCGCAGGACCAAGCCTTTAAGACAAGGATGCTCACGCCTTTTCCTGCCTTTGGCTCCAGGCAGAAGGGACATTTCGGCACAAGACATCTCATCCTGGCTATGCTGGGTAATTCGGTCAGCTTACAAGGAGCCAGAGCAAGCTAAAGCAATGTGGATCCGGGCTCATGAAGTCCGTGCAGTAGCGACAAGCCTCGCCTTGACCGAAACTGTGCCGTGAAGGATATTGTGGCAGCCATGGGTTGGCGGGCTGAGATGACGTTCGCCCGCTTCTACCTACGAGACCTATCTGGCCAGCGTAACAACCTTGGCCTTGTGGGAGACATCTTGGCTGCGCAACACTCCCTCCCATAGGTTCGCCTAGGTAAAATTGTCGGGAGTGGGCGCGTAGGGAGAGGTCTCGATGGTGCGGTTGCACGGGCGATGGGAGGGGTTGCTAAGTGCGGTACCCGTCTCCTATTCGTTATTCCAGGCAGTAATAGCATCGGTAATGATTTTGAGAAAATAAATTAATTTTTCTTTAAAATGTTTTTTTTTCCAAAAATACTTACCGATGATATTACTCGGAGGTCCCTCCCTCCTACCCCCTTGCCACTTAGAGCTAAGGCTCAGATACTGGCGAGTAAGGGCGAGTGCGCCACCGGATATGGTAGTATGGGAGGCCACTCGGGAGTGCCCTGGTAATGGCACACCAGTGGTTGCCTCCCTTAGAGGGCATCACGGTAAGTTTTTTGGGCTAAAATTGACATGCAAAGCGAAGCTTCCAGGCAGTAATATCATCGGTAAGTATTTTTCGAAAAATACATTTTAAAGACAAATTAATTTTATGAGGTCCTACATCTGCATCTCTTCAGCAAAAAATCAAAGTTTAGGGTATGGCCATGCCTGATCAGCCTCTCAAGGCTTCAAGTTTATTGAGGTGCGATGCTGAAACTTTTTGACCAGTCTATCTTCAACACTTGAAGCTTGTAGATGATGACTGTTGCTTACATGCTCATTATGCAGTAAAATCATTGTGTGTGCAAATTTGACTTAATATTACTGGTATGTCTCCTTCAGGGACTGGGCATACCGTGGAGACTACGTTGTCTCTGATGATTCGATGGATCCTACGGTAGCACATGGCTTCAACTATCACAATGGCCCTGTAAGTGTGCACGTTTCTGTATCATGGTGTTATGCGATTACTTGCTGACATGTGAAGCAAGAGTGAGCGTGTTCTGGGCCAGTGGTCATCCATCCCGCGTCTGACATTCGCCGTTGTCTCTGTTGTCTGTCGTCCATGATAAACTTTAACATTGGCATTTTCTCAGACGCTGTTCAAGCCACAGTCTTCAAACTTGGCCTAAGAATACTTTGTGGCTGGACCGTTCTAAATATACCAATTTCATTTACCTCTCTCAAACGTCAAGGTCACAGGGGATCAGGAAATAGGTTTAAAAAATAGCCATATTTTGACTTTTTTTTTTTTCCTCAAATATTCACAACTTCAAACCCAAACTTGGCATAAAGATACCTGGTGGTAAGACCTTTTTATGCATACTAATATGGATGACCCATGAGATCAGGAAATAGGTTTTTAAAAAAAATAGCCATTTTTGGCTCGCATGCAAAGCAAAAGCGAGTCTATGTTTTGGGCCATTGGTTGTCCATCCATTGTCCGTCCGCCGTCATCTGTGGTTAACGTTTAACGTTGGTATTGTCTCGGAGACTAGTCGAGCCACAGTCTTCAAACTTGGCCCTAGGATACTTTGTGGCAAGACCTTTCCAAACATACCAATTTGAATGACCTCTCACAAAGGTCAAGGTTACATAGGATCAGGAAATAGGTCAAAAATAGCTATATTTTGACATAATTTATTTTTTCCTCAAATACTATTCACAACTTCAAACCCAAACTTGGTACAAAGGCACCTGATCCTGATGGTAAGACCTTTCTATACATACTAATTTGGTTAATCCCTCGGAAAGGTCAAGGGTCACAAGAGCTAAGGAAATAGGTGAGAAATAGCCATATTTTGACAAAAATATTTGTACTGTTCACAACTTCAAACCCAAATTTGCTACAGAGATGGTAAGACCTATCTATGCATACTAATTTGGATGACCCATCAGAAAGGTCAAAGGTCACAAGAGGTCAGGAATTAGGTCAGAAATAGCTATTTCTTGACAAAAATAGTTTTTTTCTCTAATACTATTTACAACTTCAACCCAAACTTGGTCAACAGATACCTCTTGGTATGAGCTTCATATGCATACTAATTTGGATGACCCCTCAGAAAGGTCAAGGGTCACAAGAGGCTGGCAAATGTGTGTAAAATGCCATTTTTTAAAATAAAATTGTAGGTATTATCACCATTTTTGCAAATTGTTCAACCAAATTTGGCACATAGATAGCTGATGATAAGACCTTCCTATGCATACTAATTTAGTCAACTCATCACAAAGGTCAAGGGTCACAGGAGGTTGACGGATGTGTGAAAATTGCATACATTTTCCAAAAACTTGGATTTTGCTGCTGCAGAAGCCAGCCTTGTCACAAAGGTCACACATAATTATGTAAATCGGTCATACATGTGAGCCATAATGATACTGGCTTTGCCTTGCTTGTTTTTTTTTTGTTTTTTTTTACAAAGAGTTTTTTCCCTCAAAAACTGTTTATAGCTTCAGACCCAAACTTGGTACATAGATACCTAATGTAAGACCGATCTTTGCATACTAGTTTGGATGACCCCCTTGGAAAGGTCACAAGAGATCAGGAAATAGGTCACAAATAGCTATTTCTTGACAAAAAATTTTTTTTCTCTAATACTGTTTACAACTTCAAACACAAACTTGGTCGAGAGATGACCTTCATTTGCGTGCTAATTTGGATGACCCCTCGGAAAGGTCAAGGGTCACATAACACTGGCAAATGATGTGAAAAAGCAGAATTGTAGCTTTTATCAGCACATTTGCTAAACTTTTCAGCCAAGTTTGGCACAAAGGTAGCTGATAAGACTTTCTATGCATACTAGTTTAATTCACTACTGGCAAAGGTCAAGGGTAATTGGAGATTGACAAAAGTGGGGAAAATGAATACATTTTGAGGAAACATGGATTTCACTAGTACAAAAGCCAATCCTTTTCTAGCGTTAGAACTGGACTATTCATGCATGTGAGCCTTCAGGACGTTGCCATTCTTGGTTTTCCTTCTAATTTTAACAGTCGGATAAATTACTATATGTTCCCTTTTACGGAAGGAGCATTTCTGTGCCCTTACTCAGGAGTGCCAATGGATGCTAGTCTAATTATTGAAATACAGGTACAGTAGAACCTCCAATGAACGGTCACCCCTGTTGCCAAGAAAAAGTGGGCATAATCAGCAGGTGACCGTTCACTGTAGGTATGATTAAACAGACCTAAAACAGAGTCGGAATGTCTTCCACAGGCCTACAAGTCAATCTCGGTGCTGTTATACAACACACCGTATGTTGTACAAGTGCTGAGATGGATTCAGAGGCCTGTTGTATTGACATGCACATTTCCGCACGTATGCACTCGTTTCTCATGAGCCCCTTCTATCGCACAGTAAACTGACTTGAAACAGAGATGTGGACATGGATAGATATATCGACCTTTGTTATGGACCGCATACACAGCTGGTGAGCCGATGGCACGTCCATTATTGTGTAATGACACGTCTGGGCTTTGAGTGTATGGCAGCTGGCTAGTTGTCAAGCAAGCAGTCATTGACCCATCCCACATGACAGCTTTACCGCGCCAGTCTGGCAGTGGCCGTAAATATAAGGTATATTTGCTGCTATTGGCCCCAATACGCTGATCGTTGGCCGCGTTCGGCATGTGGGAATAGAATCGAGGTACTTTACAGTGGAGTCCGCTTAACACGAATTTCTGGGGACACGGAAAATCACTTCGTGTTAACCGTATTTCGTGTTAACCAATATGGCCTCAAAATTGATCACGGCCCTCCCGGCAAGGAAAAAGTGTGTAAGAGATGCGTGCATGAATGAGTAAGAGGTTAAAAGTGCATATTATTGTACTATATATGCTTACATTACGTTCAGCTCGCTAGGAAAACACAAGGATATGTGTACAGCTCACGTAGTTAATGTAAAATCCATCAGGTAAAATCCATAGTAAAGTAAAAGCAACACGGGCATCTGGCATCGGTAAAAGCAACACAGTCAAAGTCATTTAAAAAACGGGCCATGATCGAAGTCGGTCTTGCGTTATTGACAGCCCGTGTAGAGAGACAATCGTGGATCTCATTAATCTTGTTTTTTCACTTCAAGCGTAGTCGACTTCTGTTTTACCTTGGGGGTAGCCGTGATCGGTAGTTAACTGAATTGAGGGAGTGTTGGTACACGAATGATGCATGAATTCAGTTCAGAAACACTAGCCAATGAGAAGACGGATTACAACGACTGAAGGCTATTCAGCCAATCACAGGCTAGAGTTCGTTCATGTGTCGTGTGTACTACAGCACGAGAGCGACACGTGCAGTGCCCCTTTCATGAGTCGGTTTTCGGTGTTTGAGACTGGAATGTGTGTTCGTGTTAAACAGGTGAATAATAGTCAAATTGCTCTGGTCGGGAACCGAAAACAGCTTCGTGTTAAGCGAAATTTCGTGTTAAGCATTTCGTGAAATTTTAATACATAATAAGAAGGCCGTCAGCCGGGAATGCAAAAGCGGTTCGTGTTAACCGGAAATTCGTGTTAAGCGAGTTCGTGTTAACTGGACTCCACTGTATATAGTAAACAGCATCCGTACATCATATCATGAAAGTGACCATGAACAGCAGATGACCATAAAATTTGTGACCATTCAAAGGAGGTTCTACTGTAATACTCTGAATCTGGGACCTGTGGCGGAAGTCGATACTGAAAGACATAGTGAACTTTGGATTTTTACTCTAAAGATCTTGTGCACATAAAAAGCGTTTGAAGTGTTCTTTCATTGTAGTGTTTCTTCACTCCTAACCCTTCACTGATGAACATTGTAACATCTAAATGCAAGAGGTATGCCTCTTGCTGACCTCATTCGTATTGTCATGTCTACCCACTGGCATGGAGGGGGTTAAAAAGTACGTGGGGCCATCAGCCTATATCCTCGACAAGTTATTTTGAAAGGGGGTGGCAGGGGGAGGGGGGAGGGTCCAGCAGACAGCATTACTTTATTCACTGTATTTTGAACAGCAAGAGCTATAAATCATGTGCCACATACCTGTTTTGTTACTGTAAATTATCTTCTGTTCTTTTGCTGTTAAAATAGTGAATAGGCCCACTTGCATCTTCTGCGGTGATAATCTGTGTATTAGACCAGCCTACAGTAGCAGGGGTGGAGAAAAAATTTAGGTATCCAGCTAGGCTGTCAAGCTTCAAAAGTTAGTAGCCCAAAACAAAATTCATCTGCTTGTCAAAAGAAAAAAGTTCACACACACCACACCACACCACACGCGCGCGCGCGCACACACACACACACACACACACACAAGTTTTTAGCACCCATGCAGTAGACTTTCGGATTTATGCCTCCTGTGATGTTGGTTGTTTTACTTCTGCTCAACATAAATTATGATGCCTTTACAGGAATGGTTGTGGCCACTAGCCTATTTCCTGCGTGCCAAGCTGTACTTCGCGGCCAAGATTGACCGTCGGCAGAAGGGTGTACTTAGAGACACTGTGGACTTTGTGAACAACGTGCTTTGTCGCCACTACCAGGAGCTCATGCACTCCCCATGGAAATCCCTGCCAGAACTCACCAATCATGATGGCTCAGTAAGCAGTAACCCCTGTTGATACATGTTCAGGCGGTGATGTCACCAAAGAATTTGTGAAGTAACATCTGTAGTTCCTGTATCTGTAGTTACTGTATGTCTAGACAGTCCAGCATTAATTCTTACACACCTACCACAGTCAGCACAAAGTCCTTAGGCTTGAGGGTTTTATCTTACCCACCAATTTTTGGCTCATGTGCTATAGCAAAAGAGAGTCTATGTACTGGGCTGTCCATTGTCTGTTGTGTGTAGTACATTTGTGGTAAGCTCTAATGTTGGCATTTTCTTGGAAACTAATCAAGCCAGTCTTCAAACTTTCTCAAAAGTCAAGGTCACATGGTATCCAGAAATAGATCTAAAAAGACAAATTTTGCCAAAATATGTTTTCGCAAAACTTTTCCTTTAAATTTGTCGCAGAGATAGCTGATAAGACCTTTCTATGCATACTAATTGATTTGACCCGCTAAGGTCAAGGGTCATGGGGGTGACAAATAAAAATGTATAAACTTTGAGAAAACATGGTTGTATTGCAGAATTTGAAGCCATGATGTCAGTACAGTTGTATGGATGGATTGCATGTCAGCAGAATTTGAAGTCGTGATGTCAGTACATTTGTATTGATGAATTAAATCTACTCTTTCTGCTTCCAGTACTGTGCGGACAGCTGCCGAGCCCAGGCATGGAGTGATGGCTGTGTTCTGGAGGTTCTGTATGATTTGGAACGCATCGAATGCGCTGAGAGGCCTTCCCTCATCAATCTTCAAGCCAGCGCTTGACAACTTTTGTGTTGCTTTTCCAGTGCTGGCTGCACGAGATGGGTCATTTCAGTTCACGTTTATGCATACCACACCCAGTCAACTAGGCACGTGGACATTTGCTAAGCCGATCATGCATGACCCTTGTGCGATCACATTGGATCCATCTCCTGTTCGGTTTTCTGGGCAGAACTTTGTTACAACCTACAGCTGAAATGTGTGGGATGTGCCCATGAGCTACTGTGTAAGAGCTCTCAGAACTCTTATCCTGGAGGTAGCTCATAGGGTGGGATGAGAGTGCTGAGGTAACTCTTACTTGATAGCTCATGGGGATATGTCATGCTGAGGTGAGCAGATTATATGAAATGTTGAACATTATGGGGCTGAAAAGTGGAGTGGTTCAGTGACAACTGTGGATTTATCCTGTATTTCATTATTAGAGTTGTAGTCAGTGCTGAATCTGTACTGGATTGTCATTAAATGTGGATGGTAGTATATGCAGGGGGCAAATCATTTCAGATGTGCTCACACATTTGGGGGCTGTTAGCTAGCTCAGTAACTCTACCTTCTCAGACTATGTCCATGATTTTTAAAATGTGAACACCAACTGCAGTTAAAGCTAGTGTTGGCTACTGTATCGCGAAAGATTCATTTTCGGCCACAAAAAGGAAATAGTACAAGAATAGTTTGGATATGGCTGTATTATTGGGCTGTATGGCATTAAATGTACATAAGTACATAGTGTGTTATTAAATGAAGCAAAGCGTGTCACTGTCTTGCACATAGGGTACAGAAACACAGTCGGGAAGACTAGAATCAACTGAGGAGCGCAGTTCTGAAGTGTGAGAAATAATCTGGAATGTTTTATGACCATGCAATGGAAGCCTGTTCGTGAGTTGATTGGCTATTTCATAGGATCGGGCTTGGACACTTTGTGAACGCAGTGCACCAATTTAACCCATTGGCTGTCGGTAATCCTTTTTTTTTTTTACAATGATTCCTACAGAATCATTGTGGCAAAAGAGCACAACTGACAGCCAAAGGGTTATTTCACTTTGGGAGAGACAGATCTGAAATATTCAGGCACCATGTGCCTTGCTGGGTGTGAACTTTGGCCGCTCCTGTGTTGCTTTCGCAATTGTGATTGACTTTGTCTTGTTTCGTAAAGTTTTGTTTTGTTCACCACCTTGTGCATGCTGCCACCGCTAAACAGCATAGCCCCCTTGCATGTTTGTAGTAGACTGTAAAGGCTATACAAGTTGTAAGTAATTCTCTTGAACATGACTCTAGCAAAGACACGTTCAACATTTTCCCGTACAGCCATCATTTGCATTACTTCAACAAGTACAAGTAGCTACATGCACATGAGCTTAGTCAGTATGTTTACCATCACAGGTCAGTATAACCGTAATGAATTTGATAGTGAACATGTTCCTTTTATGTATGTTGATCATTTACAGTTTGACCTCAACTGTTTGGTTGTGTAGTTTTATACACGCCAGTGTGTATAAACGTGCTTTCAACTTTTTGGCTTCTAGTGCAAGAAGGTACTCTGAAATTGTCAACCTGGTCTAAATGTGCTGTTTCCTCCACGATATCTGATCAGTAGGCCAAAACGAATTTTTTCCTTAACTGTTCATGCTGAACAATTTTTGCTGTCGGTAGCCAAAGGGTTAAGAATGGGAGTGGGTTTCCCATTGTTTGATTTGGCTTCAGAATCGTGCAAGTGTCTTCACAGCTGTGAGGTCATCGTGCAGTGTTCATGCATTCCTAAACTGTGGTAGGGCCTTTGATTGTCCACTTTCCTACTAGTATCCAGAGCATACAGGCGTGTGAGAAATCGCCACACACCTGATTTTTTACTTCTGTTTAATAAAAAATAAGTTTTATTTCTATCAATACAACAAGATGTTATACTGACCAATAAAAAAGATACAACAGACATTCTCTTCTGCTTCATGATTTGCTGTGTTAAATCAACTAAACATTAATGTATGAAATCTGTTTTTGGCTCACATGCAATAGCAAGAGTGACTCTGTGAGGGCCAGTGGTCATCCATTTGCTTGTCGGAAAATAATCTTAAACTTTGGCATTTTCTCAGAGGCTATTCAAGTCAGTCTTTAAACATGACCCAAGGACACTGTGGCAAGACCTTTCTAAACATAAAAAATTTCAGTAACATCTCTCAAAGGTCAAGGTCACAGGACATTAGAAAATGGGTCAAAGGTATTTTGACTTTTTGGCTCGCGTGCGAAGCAAAAGTATGTTCTGGGCAAGTGGTCGTCCATCCGTCATCTTGTCGTCCGTGGTAAACTTTAAGATTGGCATTTTGTCGGAGACTATTCAAGCCACAGTCTTCAAACTTGGCCCAAGGATACTTTGTGGCAAGACCTTTCTAGACATACCAACTTGAGTGACCTCTCACGAAGGTCAAGGTCACACGGGATCAGGAATGGGTAAAAAATAGCTATATTTTGACATAATTTATTTTTCCTCAAATACTGTTCACAACTTCAAACCCAAACTTGCTACAGAGATACCTGATGGTAAGATCTATCTATGCACACTAAATTTGGATGACCCCACGGAAAGGTCAAGGGTCACAAGAGCTCAGGAAATAGGTAAAAAAATAGCATATTTTGACAAAAGATTTTTTTTCTCAAATACTATTAACAACTTCAAACCCAAACTTGGTACAGAGATACCTGATGGTAAGACCTATCTATGCACACTAATTTGGATGATCCTCGGAATGGTCGAGGGCCACAAGAGCTCTGGAAATAGGTCAAAAATAGCCATATTTTGACAAAAGATGGTTTTTCTCAAATACTATTCACAACTTCAAACCCAGACTTGCTACAGAGATACCTGATGGTGAGACCTATCTAGGATACTAATTTGGATGAGCCTTAAAAAGGCCAGAGGTCAGAAAATGTGTAAAATGCCAATTTTTGGTAGAATTGTAGTTATCAACAGTTTTGCAAACTTTTCAATCAAATTTTGCACAAAGGTAGCTGATGATAATAAGACCTTCCTATGTATACTATTTTAGTTGACTTATCGCAAAGGTGAATGGTCACGGGTGTTTGACAGATGTGTGAAAACTGATTAAATTTTGAAAAAACATGGATTTTGCTGGTGCAGAAGCCACCTACTTATTGTCACAAAGGTCACGCATGTAGCTCGGTCATACACATGAGCCATAAGGACTCTGCCTTTCTTGTTTTGATATAATTTAATCTTTTATTACATTTTTTTTTTCAAAAGGTTTAATCAAATTTGACACACAGGTAATGACAAGACCTTTCTGTGCTTACTAATTTGGTTCACCCCTTGGAAAGGTCAAGGGAGATTGACAAAAATGTGAAAAATGCATTCATTTTGAGAAAACATGAATTTGGCAGGTACAAAAGCTAGACCTTTTCTGATTTTGGGATACTTGAAAACTTGCTCATTTCATTGACCTGTCAGAAAGATCAAGGTCACAAAGGTCAGATTAATTATGTCGATCAGTCATGCGTGTGAAACTTAAGGGCTTTGCACAAGCAAAAGTGAGTATTACTTAGCTCGTAGACTATGCACATGCCAAGGAACAGCGCTTGGCATCCCTATTATGTTCAAAACATGTAGGAGTTGTGGCGCGGTGCTAAATGACTGAAATATCAAAAACGAAAGGAAGGAACTAGAAAAGCAATCTACCTGTAGCTCTTATGCCACCATATCATCATGTAGAAGGTTCTAATCGATGCACAAGCCACTGTCGGCTACTGCAGTGTGAAAGATTACAGACCTCCTGCCATTTTGTCCACAAGAAATTGAATGTGGGATAAATAGATTCCACGTCATTAGCATATAATGATAGTAACAAGAAAACATTTACATCACTCGACGACTTATTCTTGTTCATAATTTTTTTGATGCCTCATTCTTGCATTACGTATGGAAACCCCATACTCTTTAAGAAGGTTCTTTATGGAGAAACAGAAAAATACTGACTAATTCTGCACCACCATCTAATACTTTTACTAAAGCAAATCTGCGACGGAGGTAAAAGCATCACATATTCAAAAATTGGAGATTTTTTCCAGTAACAATGAAAACAACTTGCCCCAAGCAACAGATCCACGCCAATTCCATTATGCGCCATTATGTCTAAAGGGATCTTGGGTGTTTCGAAAGCATGAGGATCCAAACTACCGGTAAGTTAATGCGTCAAGGATTCTTTGTGGTTGGATTCGGGGGCCTCGGTTCTAGAGTCGCCACCCCCCCCCCCCCCCCCCCCCCCCCCCCCCCCCGATTAATATTATCTTGCTTTTATTCCACTCTTGTTTATTCGACAGAATAGAAGTCATTTAGTTGTGGGAGTTTAAGAGTTATATTTGCTTTTGTTTCTTTCTTTGTGGACATGTATAGTTTAACACTTTCACTGTTGGCTGGGTTTATTGGCGAGGTGATTTCTGCAACTGACAGGCAAATGGTTTACAGGCAACCGGGACAACTTTACGTTTATTTATATGATGTTACAGATGTTCACATCTTGTTCTTCAGTGGTGCCAGCATTGTGTACGCATTCCGTTAATCCCCATACATATACCAATTAAACCTATAAAAGTTATCAGATTGATAAAGTTTATCAGGATACATTGTAATTTGTATTCAAAGACAAGAACCAAAGACCTCATGCTACTAGATTTGCTCCGGTTGTGAGCGTAGCAGTACAAATGGGGATTTACTTTTTTTTTTTCCATGTACTCTGTTGCATGATTCTGTTGTACTGTTATTCTTGTATTGATGCACAGTTATCCAGGTTTGTAATTAATTTGGAATTCATTTATACATGCCGCCTTGTCAAACTAATTGATACATGTACGTTTATTTGCACTAAATTGCATGTAGTTGTATTCTTCTCAGAATATTTTGCTGTATCTAACCCTTTGGCTGTCCGTCTCAGAATATTTTGCTGTATCTAACCCTTTGGCTGTCCGTCGCGGTTTTTGTCATGATGATCCCTGCAGGAATCATGGCGACTAAAACTGCTACCAACAGTCAGAGTTAAAAGCTATCTGAAATGAATGCTATGGCCATAAAACAAAACGTAACCAGAATAACTTGCCCCAATCTGTGGACGTTAATGGACCTGATCTCTGTCAGCCAGAGGTATAAATGGCCATTAGCCCCTGCAGACACAGCAACTTATGAGACTAGTCATCTTGCAGATGGTAAGTGACTGCTAAGGAACTGGGGTCCTTGCATGAGTGAGCATAGTCCTGTGCGAGCCACTAAGCAAGACTCTGTGCTATAGCTAGTACAGGACTAAGCTCACTCATGCCACTGGCCCCTGATGGCATGAGTTATTTTTCACTTGCAGTTTTTATGTGCGTATACTTTTTTTTTACAGTACATGACTATTTAGTCACCAGGGTATTCCCTCCCCCCCCCCCCCCCCCCCCCCCCACATAGTAGTTAACTCATTCAGCCCGACAGCCGTTATTTTCCAAATTTTGGAGGCATCGTCTAACGACTATGCACCTGTTGCAGGAGATGGATTGATCATGATAATTCAAGGGTAGTGTCAGATTAGCTTGGCGCCAACAGGCACCAAGCTAATCTGGCACTACCCTTGAATTATCATGGTCGACCCATCTCCTGCTGTAGTGCGTCAGGGCTGAATGGGTTAAAGAAATGAAATGGTATGCTACCTCTTCATCTATATTGAAAAGAATCAGTGTACCATGAGGGTGGAAGTAACCGACGGATCTGAAATGCTAGCCATGCAGTCATGAAGTGTATGTGGCATTTCCAGCAGTGTAGCATTCGAGCCGAGTAGACCTCTGTCTACCCCTAGTGCGTACATGTATACATCCCACCAGGCACTATGTAATCCTGCATGTCAAGTCATATGGTGATTATTGTTTATATTTTGTACACATTTATATCCTAGTCTTTCAACATCTACCCAGAGAGCTTATATTTGATATCATTGTGATATTTTGTTTTGTTATGGGTGCTGCTTTTCTGCTCCTGAAAATAAGTGTTTTTTATTTTGTTCATTTCTTTCAGATCATAAAATTATTGTTAGTGAATGCTTTGATACAAACATGTTTCAGATATGTTTCCTTCAGATGCAAATGACTGATAGTGAAGGATGTTTTGAAAACCTATTAGACGTACATGATTGTCACGTTAGTTTTCATCCACCCATATTTTATGTATGGTGGTTGTTTCCTGACCTGAAATTGAAGGGCTTTGTTTTGGGTGTGCTATTTTGCAGGTAATATTTATGAAACATTTCTTTGTTTTATTTTCTGACCCAAAATTGAAGGTCTTTGTTTTGGGTTTGCTGTTTTGCAGGCAATATTTACGAAATGTTTCGTTTTGTTGTGCTGTTTTGCAGGTAAAATGTAAGAAACATTTCTTGTTTTATTTTGCTCTTTGTGCATTAAATTTTGGCCAAAATGTTGAAATAATTGAATTTTTGTTTGGCATGTGCATGGTGGTGTTTGCATAAATTTTTTTCGGATCATAAAATTGTTAGTGAATGCTTTGATACAAACATGTTTCAGATATATTTCCTTCAGATCCAAATGACCGATAGAGAAGGATGTTTAGAAAACCTATTAGGCATACGATTGTCACGTTAGTTTTCATCCACCCATATTGTTTTACGTATGGTAGTCGTTTCCCAACCTGAAATTGAAGGATTTTGTTTTGGGTGTGCTATTTTGCAGTTCATATTTATGAACATTTCTTGTTTATATTCTGGCCTGAAATTGTTTGCAGTTTTGCAGGTAATATTTATGAAATGTTTCGTTTTGTTGTTGTTTTGAAGGTAAAATTTACAAAACATTTGTTCTGTTTTGCTCTTTGTGCATTAAATTTTGAAAATGTTGAAATAATTGAATTTTGTTTGGCATGTGCATGGTGGTGTTTGCATGAATTAAATTGTTGGAGCTGATTTGGCTGTTACTATGAACTTGACAAAGGGGCCCCACATGAATAGCCTTGAAGTGTTGCATACCGTTGCCGCCTGCAATGCTATACAACACTTCCGCAGCTATTGATGCAAGGCTGCTTTGAACGAGTTCAGTATCCCCTTCTGACAACACCCTTCTGCATGTAGCTACCAGCACTGCTACCAGTACTGGTGGATACATGCCCAAGGGGATAAGGTTTATTATCAAGAGATCACTCAACCCAACATGAATCGGCGCCTGGTTAGCTTTAACAGGCACCAGTCTAAGTTAACCCTTATCATTCGGAATACACCAGTGTGTGAAATAAGTTTGACTAAAATAGTTCAAGGGTAGTGCCAGAACAGCTGGCACCAAGCTATTCTGGCACCACCCTTGAACTAAAGCCATTGGTCTATATCCTTATCTGTAAGTACTATAATGTAGCTTGCATATGGCAGTGTACAAAATTTGAAGCTTTTAGCCTCGGTATGATATGGGTTAAACCGCGAGTGGTGGTGATTTACAGGTACGAACCAAGACATGCTTTGGACACACAAGTTCCGACTCCAAAGCTCTGCATAGGGGCCAGAACTCTGTATCAAAAGCATGTTGAGGCTTGTAAATCATGACCACTCATGGTTTAACAAATTTATCTCACTGATATTTGTTTCATGTCATGACGGTTTGATGGTAGGATTGACTTGATAGAGCCTACATGAGCATTTTGTTTCTTTGGTTTGTTACAACCACCTTACAATGTCTTCCTAACACAAAGTTCCATCGCTGTGATGTCAACAATTCAGGTTCCACAGCATGCTGTGCCAGAATTTACGTCCAACATGGCCCTGGTCCGAGTGTTAAATTACGCAACTTTGAGCTGAGACAAGACTTGGCTAGCCACAAAATGTGTGCAACTCTGCTAGCCGTTACGCTTAGCCAATACTGTTTTGCTGTGAATCACAAGTAATTTGCCGCGAAATGTAAGCTCATGTTAAAAAAGGACTGTGGACGATTGCTTCCTGGTCATAAAGTTGCTGCAATACAACCTGATTTTGTCTACCGTATTGAAAATACGGTCGACTTTAGGATGGGGCTGGTCGGAGTGCGTTCCGTAGAAAGCAAAGGACATAACGGGCGGGTGGGGCTCATGATCTGGCAAAGAAGCAACAAGATATAAATGGCGTCACGTCTAGCCACTCTAACCTTTCTGTTGAACGGCGTTTTGGCGCAAAGCGCCGTATATATGTGCGTGTGTCTGTATATAAACACAAGAATCTCTGCTATTACAGTACGCACAAACTTGAAACTTGTCAAAATACTGTATTAAGTGGGTGGCTAAGAGAGTCTCTGAGCATATTGTAAATGGATGTCTCATTGAAGACAAAAGATCGTTGATAGAAAGTCCGTTGACCCAGATTAGAGTGCGCAATTTTGATTATATGCACTTGAAATTTTGGATATGGCTAGTTTGTAGAAAGACATTAGATGAGTTTGTTAGCCAGCTTTGTACCTCATCAACTTTTTCGAAAATAAAGTTCAATGCGGAAACAATGTCAGAAGATTCCTTGATTTCATCAGAAGAATCGGATGGCGACGTAAAAGCACCAAACACGTCAGTGTTTTAAACAATGTTCCTAATTGATGCAAATCACCAGCACATCAGTGTTTTACATGTGTATGAGCTGGCGCGATATTCTCCTTCGGTTTATTTTTGTACGATATTTGCAAACGTATTGTGGAAAAGGTGGAATATGCATACACAAGCTCATACAGAAGAGGCTTTGTGGGCATGGGCCATTCCACCTTATTCTTCAAAATGGCTGTGGCTACGCCAGCCCACAAAACGTATAACCGGTAGGAAGCATCATGTGTCTGCCGTTTGTGTGTGCCATTGCCGTGGGGGGTGGGGTGGGGGGGGGGGGGGGGGGGGGGGGGGGGGAGATTAAAGGGAGATACTGAATGAGTTCGTAATTCAGCGTTGTACCTCTTCAACTTTTTCAATAATAATTCATTTTTGCAAATCTTGGAGAGACTATATACTCGCATCGAACCATCAGTCCTGGAAGAGGCTGTGTGAAACTAAACAGTCAGCTCTAGAAGAGCATGCCTATCGGATAAGTGGCGAGAAACATCAAATTCGTCACGGTGTGCACGGCATCGTGAGACCAGCGATGCCATGACGTGAAGCTTATAGTGACGTCATTTTGCTGCTTGTGCTATTCTTCTTCAGAATTCCTGTCGCTACTCAAGCCCACAGAGCGTACTAATGGCGGGAAGCGCTGTGTGTCCCCCCATCTTTATTTGTGTGTGCCGGCATGTGTGTTGATCAGAGGATGGCTTAGAGAGGAGGAAAATGAATCGGAGGGATAAGCTTAAAAATATGAACAACTCTGAATGTTCCTAAAAAAAAAACACACATGAGCTCCAAACAATACAGTAGACTTTGGGATGAAATCCTCATCTTGTTATCTTTGTGGAAATAATGCTGAGGAAAAAGATTTCTCAATGTACATTAAAAATGGTGAAGAAGCCAGTCACGATGGCTTCGGAAAATGGTCTGTCATGTTATTTCAATAGCTATATGTAGTATAATTATTTAACTTTGTCATACCAACAGTAGATGCATTTTATTCATGAAAACTCTAATATTGGGCGATTTCATGGAAATAATTTGTTTCTGTACAGTTTTCCTGCTTGCACTGCTGATCGTCCATAGTGTGACACACTGTTCTGCCCACAGCCCACTGCGCTTTCTCACCTCTTGCGCTAAAGAGGACGCTAGTTCGAGGGGAACTCGCAACCTCGGTATTGTATGCAGTGAATGTAAGAGTAAAAATTTAGCACTGTGCATGCTTAGTTGCAAATTAAATCAAATACTGCAGATCTAGTAATCCACAACCAAACTAATGCAATGGGCAAAGCGGTGAAAGTAACCGTCATCTTGATGACATAATGATCAAAATTCCTGATGTATATTTTCCGCTTTCACCAACATTCTCAATGCCAATGGACCTACACTCCGATCAGGTCCACAAGGTTGCAAATTTCCAGAATGTAGGGAATGGTTGCGGAACACGATAAAGAACTTTTGACATCACAGCTGACATAGGCATGGGTGGGACTTTTCCGACTACAGCCAGATTTCCGGATCCCCCTCCCAAAAAAAATTTTTTTTTTCACTTAAAAAATGCCCCAAGACCCTCGCTTCAGGATTCAACTTTTTTTCAGTCCCACCCATGCATAGGCAACGTAAACTGTACTCATGTGACCACCATGCAGAAAAGAAGTGTAAAGACAAAAGGAACTCTGCCATGGGTGGGATAAAGCTAATTTCACATTACCTTGAAAGTTAAACCATCAATCCATCTGTAGCCAAAAAAAAAATCATCATCAAACAAAGAAAGCTGTCACTATATTTCTTTTTCTCTAGTCATACATCGATTCCACACACAAAATTCACCAAAATTTCCCACTTGTACGCACACACATAAATGTACAAACAAGAAAGGCAAAGCCATTATGGCTCACGTGTATGACCGATTTACATGTGTGACCTTTGTGACAAGGGCTGGCTTCTGCAGCAGCAAAATCCATGTTTTCTGAAAATGTAAGCATTTTTCACACATCTGTCAACCCCCCCCCCCCCCCCTCCCCCATGATCTTTGTGACGAGTCGACAAAATTAGTATGCATAGGTAGGTTTTATCACCAGCTATCTTTGTGCCAAATTTGGCTGAAAAATTTGCACAAATGTTGACAATACCTACAATTTTATCAAAAATTGGCATTTTACACATTTGCCAGCCGCTTGTGACCTTTGACTTTTTCAAGGGTTCATCCAAACTAGGTCTTACCATCAGGTATCTCTGTAGCAAGTTTGGGTTTGAAGTTGTGAACAGTATTTGAGAAAAAACATCTTTTGTCAAAATATGGCTATTTTTCACCTATTTCCTGAGCTTTTGTGATCCTTGACCTTTCCGAGGGATCAACCAAATTAGTGTGCATAGAAAGGTCTCCCATCAGGTACCTTTGTACCAAGTTTGGGTTTGAAGTTGTGAATAGTATTTGAGGAAAACTAAATTATGTCAAAATATAGCTATTTTTTACCTATTTCCTGACCCCCTGTGACCTTGACCTTTGTGAGAGGTCACACAAATTGGTATGTTTAGAAAGGTCTTGCCACGAAGTATCCTTGGGCCATGTTTGAAGACTGTGGCTTGAATAGTCTCCAAGAAAATGCCAACGTTAAAGTCTAATACAAAAGGACAAGACCACTGGCCCTTGGAAAACATACTCACTTTTGCTTTGCACGTGAGCCAAAAAACCACTGCCCACATAAACACAAAGCACCAAATAAGATCACTCAGATAATGGTGTCAAATAACATCCATACCTCCATACTCTCCCTTTAACTTGTCAGTATGACAACTAATAACCCTCTTGCTCCAATCTCTGTTGAGTCAATTCTGCTATCTCTGCTGCCACCTCAGCTTTCAAAAGATTCTTGCTTTCGAATCTAAGCGATTCCTCATAGGCATACATAATACATGTGTCATACAGCAGCATGCTGTGGTCAGCCAGTGCAAGAACACAGTTCCGCAAACGAGCGATGGCCTCACGATCACTGCGAATGACTGATGTCAAGTCAACGGTGTATCCACCTGTGTTTTCTGAGTGGACAGTTGGGGCAAGCCACACATAGCCATTGTTTCCAAGGACAATTGAGACGCCACACGGCAAGTTGTGGAAATGGGTCTTTCGTCGCTTGATCAGGGATGCTGGTACCTGCACATGAACCAATATATTCAAGAGATTTAGCTAATAACTGCCTTCCTAGTATGCAAAATATATCATGAGTGCTCCGGCTGATAGATAAAATACAAGTTTTTAATCCATTGAACCGGAACACCCTAAAGCAGGAGATGGACCAACCATGATAGTTCAAAGGTAGTGCCAGATTATGTTGGTGCCTATGTGCCATAGGCACCAAGATAATCTGGCACTACCCTTGAATTATCATGGTCGATCCATCTCCTGCCGCTGGTTCCTAATCGTTACAGAACACCTCTTAAAACTGGCCATGGGGTTAATGAGCATTTTAATTTGTATGTCAATCTGAGCAAGAGCAATTTATTTTGCATAATCTATGTATACAAAAAGCATACCTCAGATTTCAGTACCAATGTCCTAGTAAAGACTGCTCACACGAGTCTGACATGTTTGTGTTTCTCTTCCACACTATTCTTTAACTCTTTCGAGATGTGCCGCATCCAGATTCACGGCGTAAAGCTGCGAATCCGCATGTGGCACGTCTTGAAAATGATAAAATGTTCGTCCTTTATTGTTCCAATACTGAGGATGCAAGTTTCCCCAAACCAGCACGCTCTTTAGCGCAAGAGGCTAGAAGCGCAGTTGTAGAGAGTCTCACGCGTACACGCGTGATCACATTGAATAAAGATGCGTTTTCAAGAATGCATGGTCGGCAAAGTATGTAATTGTAAGATGTCGGAGAATGTATTTGTATTCTATATGTGTAGCACTACATTGTTGCTAAATCTGAAGTAGTTCAGACAATAAATGTGGAAATCATGGCGAAAATGGACAAAATAATGATTTTGTCAAACTTGGACTTGGATAAATTTTGGGTGGCAATGACGAAAAGTTTAAATAATGTAGAACTCTAGTTATGTTTGGATTTTGAAAATAGCATCATAAAACACAAGAAACAACAAAACATCCACCGTACACTTTGTAGGATGACAGGCAGGGCAAAAAGGACTTGCTAATCTGCAGTACAAAACGTGCAGCACTCCCATCCCTCCTCTCTCCCTTACCCACCACTACTACCCCCCACCCTCTTTCTAGGCAATGCGTACGGAACCTGCGGCGGACGTGTGTCCGTCAACATGAGCGCACGTTTTGAGCACTAGTAGTAGATTGAAAACAGTGGATAGTCTCAGCCATTGGTGAGGCAGATCGGACCGAGGTGTGAAAGCTAACATGCTGTCATTCAGGCGTATTAGCTGTTGCGTAACAGAGTTTGTGGGTGCTTCTGTAAACTAAGCTTCCGAGTGCAGTGTTACACAGAGGGCGGCATCATTTTGGTCTGTGGGATGATTGTTCATGTTAAACAGGTAAAAATACTATAAAATGTTCAGCTGGGGAAACAAAATCATCATCTTGTTAAGCAGGAATTTCGTGTTAAGCATTTCGTGTTAACCATGAAATTTAATAGAAAACAAGAGGGCTAGCAGAAATTAACCAGAAATTTGTGTAAAGCATGTTCATGTTAACTGGACTCCACTGTACACAGCTACAGTATCAGCCGCGTATCCGTACAGCCGCGTATCCATACAGCCGGCCGCGTATCCGTATCTCATGTCTGGAATGAAAACCTTTTGTGCAGGTTGTTATTGGTACAGCAAGTGCATGCACAGGGGGAATTGGGGTGGGGTGGGGGGGGGGGGGGGTCGAGCCAGCTTCCTTCCGTCAATTTAAGCGCGAGTACACCGAGTACCATGGGCTTCATGCACAGGGGGCTAAGTAATCATGTATGCCAATCTCACCTGCACAAGGACCCCCTGACCCAGCTTGCCATACTTGAGGCTACGGGTGTGGAGAGACAGTGTTCCGTCTGACATGACATTCTGCACCTCTGCGCTGATCAAATCCCCCTCCTGCAGGTATGTCCGCATCATTCGTTCATCCTCCTCTGATCTCCGCCGTAGTTCTCCACCAGGCAAGTTGACAGAGGACAACATAAGAACGGCGTCCAGTTTAGCATGAACATCTACTTTCCATCGTCTGGCAACAACCTCCAAAATGCGCCCAACCACCACGTCGCCAATCTCTCCTGAGTACCGAGCCTGTCAATCACACAGAAAATTGAACAGCATCAAGAAGAACAAAAGGTCTGTTTCAACTTTCTATATATTTTTTATTATATATATATATATATATATATATATATATATATATATATATATATATATATATATATATATATATATAAATGTGAAGAAAGGATCCACAAACACCACGTAGTTTAGAAGGAGTTACACTTTTATTCTATGCACAAATTTTCGCCCTCTCAGCGAGGGCTTCTTGAGTTCTTCAGGGGAATGCCCAGGTAACAGGTAACTAAACATAATTTACGTGTGAGAATGTAGTGCGTCAAAATAGATACAGAATGTACACGCATGCACTTTCAAATTCTAAATTATCGTAATACTTTTACATATTATAGACTAAGGTACAAAAGCACATGCACAAGTTTGTTTTATTAGTGTGTCATTACTGATGACATGAAATTTTCATGAAACACGAGTATTGACATGCAGTGTGCGGAGGAAGAAATGTTGCAATGAAACATTTATAATAATAACGTCATCATCAACATTGACACAATCATCATTAGTAGAATTTTCAAACGTGCAGTCAAGAAAAATCTAAAAATCACACACACAATTACAATGTTCATATTATGCTTACGGTATAGTCCAAATTAAAATACACGTGCATAAATTCAAGTACGTCATTCCTGTCAGTCCGGAAGACAGCAATAGTTAATGACTCATTAGCATGACGTACTAAGTAGAAAATGCATCTAAAATATAACATTACTATTTTTACTGTTACGTACATCATTATCGTCATCAATATCGGCAACATACTCAGAACTCACACACAAACAAAACTGACAAAAACATCAAATGTCGTAAAAACTCTCATGCAAATCATGGGAAGGGGCATAGATTTTCTAAGTTCAACTAGTCACGAATCTCTCTCTCTCTCTCTTTCGCACACCCACACATATATTATACTAGTACTACAATTTGTTTTTCCTACAATGTTGACACAATCGCTGATGGCAACATTGTATTCTTTTCACTAGAAACGTTGCTCATTCCAACGTATTACTTGATTCACAACACAACCTTCTCCAGCTTCCATGATGAAAAAAAAAAAAAAAAACTACGATTATGACTCGTGGCAGCGACTCCGGCAGAGATATACCTTAAGAGGACGCACGCTGACCAGTTTGTTGACACGCTCCACAACACCGGCTACTGTGGCGTGCAGGCGATCTTCTTCCATCACCGTGCCATGTCCTCGCATGAAACCTGTGTCAGAGGTGATAACATCACCCGGAGTGACAAGATTGATGGCTTCATCGCCTTCCTTTACGCCCAAACGACCTCGTGGAGCCGCCAGTCGAATGTCGATGTCGTCCATATTGGAAGTTTGGATTATAAGAGTAGCCTCGCCTCGCTTGAACATGATACATGGTGTCCCCGATGGTCCACTGTCCGCGCATTTGATGATTTTATATATATATATATATATATATACATATATATATACATATATATATATATATATATATATATATATATATATATATACATATATATATATATATATATATATACATATATATATATATATATATATATATATATATATATATATATATATATATATATATATATATATATATATATATCCCCCACCCGGGTCTGCCCTGGGGGACTTGGGTGGGGTTAGGTACTTTTTAGTTCCCAGGGTCACCCTGGTCAGCCCCACAGGGTGAGTTTTTCTCTCTATTCTGGGGCATGTGTTTCTGTCTACCCGAGGTCCATTCTCCTGTATTTGCCTTTTTAAAACTCTCCCTACTGTCTGCACTGCCTGTAGCTCTTGATATTGGATGTGTGTTGCTAAATGGTCTTAGCTTTATTTAGGCCCCATGTGTTAGGTTTATTTAATGTATTTGACCGGCTGGCGACATACATTCAATGTTCTGTTTAGTTTTTTTTTTCACAAGCAGTGCAGGCACGTCCTGAGAAAGCCTTGTTGCTGTCGGGACGTTAAGCAATGTACAATCAATCAATCAATCAATATATATATATATATATATATATATATATATATATATATATATATATATATATATATATATATATATATATATATATATATTTTTTTTTTTTTTTTCAAGCGACGCGGATGACTGAATAATAATGAGAAGAAGAAAGAATGCATTTAAACCACGTTCTGGCGTTGCCTATTTTTATCAACTTCAGTTTTCAAATTTGTGTCCTCTCATTTCTCATTTCTTCTTACCTGGGCATTCCCCTGATGAAGCCCTCGCTGAGCGTGCGAAAATAGTTTGAGAAATAAACTGAAAATCAAAACGCAACTCCAAAGCCGCCCGGGCAAAAGTGACGTAGTGGTTTCAAGTAAATGGCCGGATTCTTTCTCAAGAATCTCAGTCCTTATCAGACCTCTCTCAGTCTCTCTCTCTCTCTCTCTCTCTCTCTCTGTCTCAGTCTCAGTCTCAGTCTCTGCTCTCTCTCTCTCTCTCTCTCTCTCTCTCTCTCTCTCTCTCTCTCTCTCTCTCTCTCTCTCTCTCTCTCTCTCTCTCTCTCAGTCCCCCCCCCTCTCTCTCTCTCTCTCTCCCCCCCCCCTCTCTCTCTCACTCCGGCGCTCTCAGTCACCTCTCTCAAGGCATATACATAAACACCACCTGTCTGACTACTTAGAATCGCGAAAGTTTCTCCATTCCGGTGTCTCAGTCAGGATTTCGCCCTCGGCACTCATGTCATACGGCTCTAAGCAGATTAACAGGCACGTGGCTTTCAAATATAAATAATTCGCAGCTGACAGGTGTAATTTATCTTGACATTAAAATGGCTTTCGACTTAGTTAACCTTATAATATTGATTTCCAAACTTGAGCATTATTTTCGAAACGACATGGCTGTTTCGTTGTTTACGTCATACCTCGAAAACAGGAAACAGAAAGCAATTGCTAATGGCCGCTACTCTTCTACTAAACATGTTAAACTCGGAGTTCCGCAGGGGTCAATCTTAGGTCCTCTTTATTTTATATTTACATAAATGACTTACCTCTAAGTTTCACCTACGAAGCAACACAGTGTGATATGTTCGCCGATGATGCCTCAATCCACACAGCTAACAAAGACATAGTGTAGTTGAAAACGGCCTTCAACAAAGTCTCGATGATATAGCAGCATGGTGTAAAGTCAACGCTATAATTCTGCATCCTATTAAAACAAAATCTATGATTATTGCAACACGCCAAAAGCATCAGTTGAAACCATTAAAGCTTAATTTATCACTCGGCAACGAAATCCTAGAACATCGTCTATTGGGGGGTCACATTGATAATCAGCTGAGGTGGCAGATGCACATTGACAATGTCTGTAAAACGGTCTCTAGAAATGTCTTTATGTTATCGAAATTAAAGAATTACACAGACAGTGAAACCAGAAAATTGTTCAGTAATGTCACTCATCATGTCACATATAAACTACGCATCGACGGTGTGGGATTGTTGCAGTGATGTACACTTAAAAAGACTAATTCTTTACATAGGAGAATGGCTAAATTAATACTTCCCGACCCGCACTTGACGACCGAGGAAAAACTCAGTAAAGCTGGATTTCTACCCCTTCAAAATCACTTTAAATTTAACAAAGGGGTACTAATATTTAAAGTGTGGAGCTATAGCGCTCCAGAATATCTAATAGAGCTGTTTAACAAATCAGACTCCTGCTATGGGAATATGAGGGGTCCGACTTTATATTGTTCCAAAACCCCGAATAGATATATTTAAATCTACTTTGTCATTCCTCGCGCTGGGACCATACGGCGTTGAGGCGCGTCCCCTGGGTGGTGGATAGGGGGTCCCTCGTGAGAGGGGTGCACCGAATGAAATAAGGTGCCGTGAACCAACATGGTCTAAGGGAAGGTGACCCCGACAGAAAACCCCTGGTCCTCCTAGTAAGGGGGTTGGGCGTGGGGGTAGCTTCCCCACCCTGCAAAAAAGGAAATAGCTACAAAAACGCCGACGTGAAAAGACTAACAGTAATTCCTTTCCTGGAGGAGGAAGGTTCTTCTACTAGAAGACTTATGACGTCCTGTGGTGAAAGCCGGAAGTCTTCGGAAGCCACAGGACCGAGCCGCCTCTCTCTATCCAGGGATACAACCATGGGCACATGGAACGTCAAGACCATGTACCAGAGCGGCAAGGCCGCCCAGATAGCAGCGGAAATGCAAAAGTACAACCTTTCCCTGCTAGGCATCAGTGAAGCCAGATGGACGCAGTCTGGCCAGAAAAGGCTGTTAAGTGGGGAGATGATTCTGTATTCAGGTCATGAAGAGGAGAATGCCCCCCATACAGAAGGAGTAGCACTCATGCTGTCACCAGTGGCACAGAGAGCGCTGATGGGCTGGGAACCTCTTGGGCCAAGAATTATAACAGCAGCCTTTAGAACCGGCCAAGAAAAAGCTCAAGCTGAACGTCATCCAGTGTTATGCGCCCACCAATGACAGTGACGAGGAAGAGAAACAAGAGTTCTACGACCGACTCCAGAGTGCCTTGGACAAATGTGCGGAGCGAGACATCACCATCGTCATGGGCGATTTTAATGCCAAAATAGGGGAGGACAACACCGGATACGAAGAGGTGATGGGGAGACAGGGACTAGGCTCGGAGATGAGTGAGAACGGGGAGAGGTTTGTAGACTTTTGTGCTCTAAACCGACTTGTCATTGGAGGCAGCATCTTCCCACACAGAAGAATACACAAAGCAACTTGGGTCTCACCTGACCATACAACAGAGAACCAAATAGACCATATCTGCATTAGCAAGAAATTTAGAAGATCCCTTCAAGATGTTCGAGTGAGGAGGGGAGCAGATGTCGCCTCAGACCACCATCTGCTTACCTTAAGAATGAAGCTCAAGCTAAAGAAAAGCCGCACAGAGACAACAAGAAGACAGCGCTATAATGTAGGCCTCCTGAGAGAAACTGGAGTTAGAGAAGAGTTCAAACTGGTGCTGTCCAACCGGTTTCAAGCGCTACAGGAGCTAGTAAATGAAGAGGAGGCGGTCACCACAGAGCAGCAGTGGAAGGCAGTTAGAGAGGCGCTGAACTCAACATGCAAAGACACTGTAGGGTTCAGGAAACACCACCACAAGGACTGGCTGTCGGCACAGACCTTGAAGAAGATAGAAGCGAGGAAGCAGAAGAAAGCAGCGGTCAACAACAGTCGCACGAGAGCAGCCAAAGTAAGGGCACAGGGGGAATACTGGGAAGCCAACCGCGAGGTGAAGAGGAGTATCAGGGCAGACAAGAGGGCCTACACAGACAGCCTGGCAGCAGAGGCAGAAAAGGCAGCAGGCAGCGGCAACATGAAACAGCTCTACGACATTACCAGAAGATTGTCGGGTAAGTATGGCCATACAGAAAGACCAGTAAAAGACAAAGAAGGCAAGCCTATTGCAGACAGAGCAGACCAACTCGACAGATGGGCCGAGTATTTTGAAGAGTTACTGAACAGACCTAGCCCACCCGACCCCCCCCCCCCCCCCCCCCCGACATCCAGCCGGCAGAGACCGACCTACCCATCAGCTGTGACAGACCCAGCCGGGAAGAGATCAGAAAAGCAGTGGCATTTTTGAAGAATGGCAAAGCAGCAGGGCCAGATGGCATCCCAGCGGAGTCTCTGAAAGCAGACCTAGAGACAACAGTGGAGATGCTGTACCCACTGTTTGGAAAGATCTGGGAAGAGGAGGTGATGCCAGCTGACTAGAAGGAGGGGTACCTAATCAAGCTTCCCAAGAAAGGCGACCTCAGCAAGTGTTCCAACTACAGAGGAATCACCTTGCTGTCAGTACCAGGAAAGGTCTTCAACAGGATCATCCTAGAGAGAATGAAGAGCTCCGTTGACCCCCAGCTGAGAGACCAGCAAGCAGGATTCAGGAAGAACCGATCATGTACAGACCAGATCGCCACTCTCCGCATCATCGTGGAACAGTCTCTGGAGTGGAGCTCCCCGCTGTACGTCAACTTTGTGGATTATGAGAAAGCATTTGACAGCGTGGACCGAGAGACTCTGTGGAAACTCCTACGACACTACGGTGTACCCACAAAGCTCGTCCGCCTGATCAAGAGCAGCTATGATGGCATGACATGTCGCGTGATCCACGACGGGCAGTTCACCAGAGAGCTCCAGGTCAGAACTGGTGTCAGGCAGGGGTGTCTGCTGTCTCCGTTCCTCTTCCTACTGGCCATAGACTGGGTCATGAAGATGACCACAGAGCACAGACGGAGTGGAATACAGTGGACACTGTGGACACAGCTTGACGACCTCGATTTTGCAGACGACTTGACATTACTGTCCCACACTCATCAACAAATGCAGGACAAGACCACGAGGCTTGCTGACATCTCGTCCCAAGTGGGCCTCACCATTCACAAACAGAAAACAAAGACAATGAGGCTGAACGCAACCAGGGAAGAACCAGTCTTGCTTGCTGGCACCCCGTTGGAGGAGGTGGAGTCCTTCACCTATCTCGGGAGCATCATAGACAAAAAAGGCGGCACTGATGCAGATGTCAGAGCACGAATCGGTAAAGCCAGAGCAGCCTTTCTCCAGTTGAAAAAAAGTGTGGAGTTCCAGAGAGCTGTCACAACACACCAAAGTCCGGATTTTCAACTCCAATGTAAAAGCAGTTCTCCTATATGGAGCAGAGACATGGAGATTGACAAAAACCACAGTCAACAGTGTCACGACACGCCTGACGGAGTCAGGGCGCCGTGGACAATATGAGTGCAGACACTCGAGAAAACCCACCCACTCTAAATAAATAACGCAACGCCAGTGATAAACAACAAACAAATCCTTTATTTCCTACCCTTACTCTAACTCCCACCCCAACCCACTAACGCCCCACACACTCACACATACCCACACATGCACTCATAACGTATTAACACAAAAAAGATTAACATATAAAAAATGACTAACAAGTGAAAATGACTTAACAGGTGAAAATGACTAATAGGTGATAATGACTAATATGGCCAACGGCTATACAAGGCGGGTAACTTTGTCTCTGTACAGTGTCCTCTGTCCCCCACTAGACAGGGTGGCTCGTAACGTAAGAGTACTACCCCTACACCACAGAGCACTGTAGCCGCGCTTGCCCACGCACGCCTGTGACCGACGCGCAGAACGTAGAATCAACCCGCTGTAGCCCAACGTACTTGTCCAACAGGACCGGCTAGCGAAGGCGTTCCGACTCCCGATGATGCGTCACCGTTGGTCGTGGATGATGAAGAGATCGAAGAACGACGAAATCTTCGAAGCCAATCTTCGAAGCCAGTGCACTGGAAAAGGGCGCATTGTCAGTCAAAGTGCCAACACAGTTAATTCTGGCCTATTTGACACGCACCTACTCACAAACCACGTGAGTTGTGTCTCGTCTCACCCTAATACCTGCCTTGGCCATATTAAATATACAATCATGGATATGAAAGCTTCCTATGTACATTCAACATTCACCAGGTCTGCACTATTCCATTACACTAGCATTAAGCTAGCACAACCACTTTTGTATAATAACATTGCCACTGCTAAAACCAACATTATCAAAATATCCAGATGTACATACAAAGATATGAAATAATCACCAGCAACCACCCAACGTGACAATCTTATTACATTACATCTAGGACTTAATACCAATATATTTGAAAGGATACCCACTTTAATTCATTTTACAACATGGCCCTTTAAATATACTCACTCGGCGACAGCCGAATATAAACAACTAAATCCGACACCCACCGCATTACAACCCAACCTAAAAAAACATGGTTAAAGACTTGATTAAAACATCACTAAAAAACTAGACGAACATACACTTCCGAACCTATGTACACATTCAAACACCCGAGAGCACAGCAGCTAACTGAGGAAAATGGCATGAATTTACCTGTCACTGGTGAGTCCTCCGGCAGGACGAGACAAACAAGACGAAGACGAACCGGAGGGGTCTTCTGCTGAGTAGCAGCCGTGGTCGCTAGTCTCTCGGACACCCACACCCAGGAACACTGGCCGTGGTCTTGCAGGGAGGGTAAAACAACCCTCACACAGCTTGTCAAGGGCTCCAAACGAGGCCGCACCCTGACCCAGACTCTCACTTCGCTGGCTAACTCCGCTGACTGACTGTAATATCCTACTGCTACCTCGCAGGTTAACTTTACTTCTGAACACTGTTCGGTTAAAGCTACTTGGCTAAAGCGTGCAACCGCTGTAATCGCTCACTGTTAAGCTTGCTGCACGGGCTTTACGATTACGCTCACACTACATTTATTAACTTCCCTAAACTAAGGCTATTTACAGAATTCGGCGATCTACATTTATTAACAAGAAAACGACTTGGCGAAAAAAATAAAACATCATGTCACATCCGTTACGTGACAAACAGAGTACAGACCTTCATGAACAGTTACTTACTTACTTACTTACGCCTGTCACCCCTACCCGGGTATAGGCCGTCGACGAGAGACCTCCAGCAACTCCTGTCCTGTGCTTCTCCTTCGATTCTACTCCAGGTGGTTCCCAGTCTCTTGATGTCTGCTTGGAGGTCTCGACGCCAGGAGTTTCTTGGCCTACCTCTTTTCCTCTTTCCCTGGGGGTTCCATGACAATGCCTGCCTAGTGATACTGGAAGCTGGCTTTCTCAGACTGTGACCGATCCATCCCCATCTTCTTCGCCCAATTTCATTCTCTGCTGTTATCTGCTCTGTTCTCTCCCAGAGTCTGACGTTGCTGATCTTCTCTGGCCAGTGGATTTTCAAAATTCTTCTAAGGCAACTGTTCATGAAGGTCTGTACTCTGTTGACTGTGGTTTTTGTCAATCTCCATGTCTCTGCTCCATATAGGAGAACTGCTTTTACATTGGAGTTGAAAATCCGGACTTTGGTGTGTTGTGACAGCTCTCTGGAACTCCACACTTTTTTCAACTGGAGAAAGGCTGCTCTGGCTTTACCGATTCGTGCTCTGACATCTGCATCAGTGCCGCCTTTTTTGTCTATGATGCTCCCGAGATAGGTGAAGGACTCCACCTCCTCCAACGGGGTGCCAGCAAGCAAAACTGGTTCTTCCCTGGTTGCGTTCAGCCTCATTGTCTTTGTTTTCTGTTTGTGAATGGTGAGGCCCACTTGGGACGAGATGTCAGCAAGCCTCGTAGTCTTGTCCTGCATTTGTTGATGAGTGTGGGACAGTAATGCCAAGTCGTCTGCAAAATCGAGGTCGTCAAGCTGAGTCCACAGTGTCCACTGTATTCCACTTCGTCTGTGCTTTGTGGTCATCTTCATGACCCAGTCTATGGCCAGTAGGAAGAGGAACGGAGACAGCAGACACCCCTGCCTGACACCAGTTCTGACCTGGAGCTCTCTGGTGAACTGCCCTTCGTGGATCACGCGACATGTCATGCCATCATAGCTGCTCTTGATCAGGCGGACGAGCTTTGTGGGTACACCGTAGTGTCGTAGGAGTTTCCACAGAGTCTCTCGGTCCACGCTGTCAAATGCTTTCTCATAATCCACAAAGTTGACGTACAGCGGGGAGCTCCACTCCAGAGACTGTTCCACGATGATGTGGAGAGTGGCGATCTGGTCTGTACATGATCGGTTCTTCCTGAATCCTGCTTGCTGGTCTCTCAGCTGGGGGTCAACGGAGCTCTTCATTCTCTCTAGGATGATCCTGTTGAAGACCTTTCCTGGTACTGACAGCAAGGTGATTCCTCTGTAGTTGGAACACTTGCTGAGGTCGCCTTTCTTGGGAAGCTTGATTAGGTACCCCTCCTTCCAGTCAGCTGGCATCACCTCCTCTTCCCAGATCTTTCCAAACAGTGGGTACAGCATCTCCACTGTTGTCTCTAGGTCTGCTTTCAGAGACTCCGCTGGGATGCCATCTGGCCCTGCTGCTTTGCCATTCTTCAAAAATGCCACTGCTTTTCTGATCTCTTCCCGGCTGGGTCTGTCACAGCTGATGGGTAGGACGGTCTCTGCCGGCTGGATGTCGGGGGGGTCGGGTGGGCTAGGTCTGTTCAGTAACTCTTCAAAATACTCGGCCCATCTGTCGAGTTGGTCTGCTCTGTCTGCAATAGGCTTGCCTTCTTTGTCTTTTACTGGTCTTTCTGTATGGCCATACTTACCCGACAATCTTCTGGTAATGTCGTAGAGCTGTTTCATGTTGCCGCTGCCTGCTGCCTTTTCTGCCTCTGCTGCCAGGCTGTCTGTGTAGGCCCTCTTGTCTGCCCTGATACTCCTCTTCACCTCGCGGTTGGCTTCCCAGTATTCCCCCTGTGCCCTTACTTTGGCTGCTCTCGTGCGACTGTTGTTGACCGCTGCTTTCTTCTGCTTCCTCGCTTCTATCTTCTTCAAGGTCTGTGCCGACAGCCAGTCCTTGTGGTGGTGTTTCCTGAACCCTACAGTGTCTTTGCAGGTTGAGTTCAGCGCCTCTCTAACTGCCTTCCACTGCTGCTCTGTGGTGACCGCCTCCTCTTCATTTACTAGCTCCTGTAGCGCTTGAAACCGGTTGGACAGCACCAGTTTGAACTCTTCTCTAACTCCAGTTTCTCTCAGGAGGCCTACATTATAGCGCTGTCTTCTTGTTGTCTCTGTGCGGCTTTTCTTTAGCTTGAGCTTCATTCTTAAGGTAAGCAGATGGTGGTCTGAGGCGACATCTGCTCCCCTCCTCACTCGAACATCTTGAAGGGATCTTCTAAATTTGTTGCTAATGCAGATATGGTCTATTTGGTTTTCTGTTGTATGGTCAGGTGAGACCCAAGTTGCTTTGTGTATTCTTCTGTGTGGGAAGATGCTGCCTCCAATGACAAGTCGGTTTAGAGCACAAAAGTCTACAAACCTCTCCCCGTTCTCACTCATCTCCGAGCCTAGTCCCTGTCTCCCCATCACCTCTTCGTATCCGGTGTTGTCCTCCCCTATTTTGGCATTAAAATCGCCCATGACGATGGTGATGTCTCGCTCCGCACATTTGTCCACGGCACTCTGGAGTCGGTCGTAGAACTCTTGTTTCTCTTCCTCGTCACTGTCATTGGTGGGCGCATAACACTGGATGACGTTCAGCTTGAGCTTTTTCTTGGTTCTAAAGGCTGCTGTTATAATTCTTGGCCCAAGAGGTTCCCAGCCCATCAGCGCTCTCTGTGCCACTGGTGACAGCATGAGTGCTACTCCTTCTGTATGGGGGGCATTCTCCTCTTCATGACCTGAATACAGAACCATCTCCCCACTTAACAGCCTTTTCTGGCCAGACTGCGTCCATCTGGATTCACTGATGCCTAGCAGGGAAAGGTTGTACTTTTGCATTTCCGCTGCTATCTGGGCGGCCTTGCCGCTCTGGTACATGGTCTTGACGTTCCATGTGCCCATGGTTGTATCCCTGGATAGAGAGAGGCGGCTCGGTCCTGTGGCTTCCGAAGACTTCCGGCTTTCACCACAGGATGTCATAAGTCTTCTAGTAGAAGAACCTTCCTCCTCCAGGAAAGGAATTACTGTTAGTCTTTTCGTCGGCGTTTTTGTAGCTATTTCCTTTTTTGCAGGGAGGGGAAGCTACCCCCACGCCCAACCCCCTTACTAGGAGGACCAGGGGTTTTCTGTCGGGGTCACCTTCCCTTAGACCATGTTGGTTCACGGCACCTTATTTCATTCGGTGCACCCCTCTCACGAGGGACCCCCTATCCACCACCCAGGGGACGCGCCTCAACGCCGTATGGTCCCAGCGCGAGGTCATGAACAGTTGCCTTAGAAGAATTTTGAAAATTCACTGGCCAGAGAAGATCAGCAACGTCAGACTCTGGGAGAGAACAGAGCAGATAACAGCAGAGAATGAAATTGGGCGAAGAAGATGGGGATGGATCGGTCACAGTCTGAGAAAGCCAGCTTCCAGTATCACTAGGCAGGCATTGTCATGGAACCCCCAGGGAAAGAGGAAAAGAGGTAGGCCGAGAAACTCCTGGCGTCGAGACCTCCAAGCAGACATCAAGAGACTGGGAACCACCTGGAGTAGAATCGAAGGAGAAGCACAGGACAGGAGTTGCTGGAGGTCTCTCGTCGACGGCCTATACCCGGGTAGGGGTGACAGGCGTAAGTAAGTAAGTACTTTGTCATTTGCGGGTTCCACACTGTGGAACTCACTCCCACATCACGTTAAAGCCACTCCTACATTATCTCGTTTCAAGACAAGTCTTTATAGATACCTGATATCACTCAAATAACAGTATCTATGTATACGTCGACACACGAATGTACGTGTATATTCTAACAACCATGCCGTGTATGTGCATGTGTGCGTGCGTGCGTGTGTGTGTGCGGACGCGCGCGCCGAGTGCGTTTGTGCGTGTATGTTTGTGTTTAGTGGACTATATATTTTGTATCACTGTGCTTTGATGTCCCTGTTTTATGTATACTTTGTACTTCGTTAGTCGTAGTTGTAGCAACGGCAGGTACTGACGAAAAATGACATAGTCACTGACTGTGTTAATATCTTCACCGTTGTAAAATAAAGATTCATTGATCCTCTCTCTCTCTCTCTCTCTCTCTCTCTCTCGCTGCCTCTCTCTCTCTCTCTCTCTCTTTCTCTCTCTCTCTCTCTCTCCGGCTCTGCGGCTGTGTGTGTCAGTGTGTGTGTGTGTGTGTGTGTGTGTGTGTGTGTGTGTGTGTGTGTGTGTGTACGTGTGTGTGTGTGTGTAGCCGAGCATAACAGAGAGAAAGGAATCGCATAAGATAGCCAGTATGTTAATTCATCTCCAGCAGATTTACATACGGATGATATTTAGACGGCAATCTGACTGACTATGTAGGCTGACGACTGACTCAGTCACGGACGGACGCGGACTGTCCAGGCTCGAAGTGACCTTATTCAGTCAGGCCACCGGCATTATAGCACGCGTTGTGTGTGTGTGCAGGGGCGGATCGGGGGGGGGGGATCGAGGAGGGGGGTTCCCCCCCCTCCCCCGCCAAATGCCCCCGACCAAAAATTCTTTAACTCATTCAACACCACTGCCGTATTTCCCAAATTTTGGAGGCCGTGTCATCTAACGACTATGCACCAGTTGCAGGAGATGGATAGACCATGATAATTCAAGGGTAGTGCCAGATTAGCTTGGCGCTTGGCGCCGACACTATTGAATTATGGTCGATCCCGGCCAGCTCCTTCTGTAGTGCGTCGGGGCTGAATGGGTTAAAATGCTATAACAAAGTCCGTCAGTTTAGGGGGAGTTTGGACACCCCCACTGACCCCACCTCCCCTCGTTTGATATTTTGGCGAGTGGTGTTCGTCACACTGATTCACATGCGCCTGCGTCGCGGTGGCAGGCATAATGCTTACCACCGAGGGGGGGGGGGGGGGGGGGGGGGGACCCACTAATGTCAATAGTTATAGGCCCGGACAGTTTTGTGAGGTAACGCCGAGTTACTAATAGGGCAATGTCACTGAAGAGTGGGTCGGCGAGTGCTGACGTATAAGTACTCGCACACCGACTCGCTTCTGACGGTCATGATTTATCCGGCTATGCGGGGTCTATGGTCTACCATGTCACATTGGCTGATAATAATAATAATAATAATAATAATAATAATGAGTATTTATATAGCGCTTAATCTTACTCAAAAGCTCTAAGCGCTTTACAATCTGTACACAAAAATAAAAATACAATGACATATGCACATAACAAACAAAGCACAATGCCCGAACACACCACTTTTACAATAAACTAAACAACAATACATACATAATAATTTATATTCTAATTAACATTCAGTCTAAACAAGGAGGATTGCAGAACTACAACTAAGGCATCAAACACTGGCAGTTATTCAAAGTAAAGCTTGAAGAGGTGAGTTTTCAACGACCTCTTGAAGTCAGAGACAGACTCACTGTTTCTGACCTCAAGAGGAAGTGTATTCCATAACAAAAGTGCGCTGACCAAATGTTTTAGTTTGGACAGAAGGTACACACAACTTCCGTTTATCAGAAGAGGAGCGGAGCTCACGAGAGGGTGTATACACATGCAGCAAAGAGGACAAGTATTCTGGGCTGGTGCCTGAAAGGCAGTTAAAACAGATTGACATAACTTTATATTGAATACGTGAGGACACAGGTAGCCAGTGAAGGGACTTCAAGATGGGTGTGACATGCTCAGTCTTACGGACTCTCACAACAAGCCGGGCTGCATTGTTCTGAATTTTTTGGAGGCGATCAATGTGATGGCACTATGTGAGCGATTTGATGGTGACCCCTTGATAAGAGGGGAGGGCATAGGAGGGGATGATAAGAACATATGATTTCATACAATTTTTTTGTTTGTGTTTTGGGAGGGGGCAAAGGGGTATTATTCAACCCGCTAGAGGCAATTAAGATTAGTCCGACAATCTAAATGATAACAATTAAAACCAACAAAAAATAATGAACATCCTGAAAGTAAAATCTAACTGTACGATTTGGCTTTGGATAACACTGCTTCTTGCCCGGGACTCAGCCTTGGAGTGTGTGTGTGGGTGGCCGCTGGGGGCGGGGGGGGGGGGGGGGGGGGGGGGGGCTCTGGAACTGACTCGGCTTCGATTCTATTCGTATAAAATCGATGACGCACAAACTTCCCGGATAATGTGGCGGTGATGCATAATTATGTTGGATCCTTACGCTATTGGAAACTCTAATTTAGAGGATGTTTCAGTATTCACCTCTTTTTTCTTTTCTTTTTTTCGCGGGAAACACCACACGACATTTTTTTCAGGCAATCTTACAAACATTACCGCTTTCAGATTCCGCAAAGAAAATAAGGGGTGACCGCATTTTTTTATTTTAATTTTTATTAATTTTTTAATTATTTTTATTTTTATTTTTTATTTTTTTCAGTATATTTTTTTGCACTTCGACTGTTGGTTTCTGGAACATTTTTCAGCGATCGGTCACTTCATAAAACCACATCAAAATGAACATATCTAAATTGTAGAAATTATAGACATTCCACGGGAATTATAGTTCACAGATAAGCAGAAACATAACAACACTTGATGTTTGCTATAACGCTGTCCGCAGCAGAGGACGAAACTTTAGTCACGATGTGTATTTTTCTTATACGCCATTTTTACTTTACTTTTGTGAAAAAGCGGGAAAATGTATGCTGAAAATCTGTACATGCAACGTGCTCTGTATGGCCTTATTTTAGGACAAAAATAATAAAGTCATATGTAATGGATTTTTTTCTGTACAGACGTTTTTCTATCCCACCCTCCTACTTTTTTCACGTTTTTCGAGCGATTAATTGTAGGTTTAAAATGGCTGCCTCAATTTTATAATGCCTTTTATAAATGTACTTCCGCATATACGTTACTGAGAAGCATCCTACACTGATAATTGTTTGTCATCCGTAATTTTTCTCATGACGCTACTATATGGCCCGAAGCATACAGAGACAGCCTTATGAGAAATCAAAACTGCGATGAAACAGGAAAGTTGCACTATGTATGACTGACAATTACGATTATTCATACAGAAGAACAAAACAAGTAGCAACAAATGCCGTCTCTCCGCATATACAACTCCTGCTGTTGCACAGACTATGGTTTTCCTGTACCGCAATAAAATAACAACTAAAATAATACACAGGAAATGATCACTTTCAAGTAGTTTGAGCTAATTACTAGTTATAATGTACGTGTGGGGTGGGGTGTGGGTCAGTGATGATGGGGGGGGGGGGGGGGGTTGCGTTCGCGTGTGTGTGTGCATGTGCGTTTTGTGTGTGTATGCGTTTGTGTGGTTGTGTATGTATGTGCAGGTAGATGGGAATGGGTGAGATTTTGTTAACATAGCAGGGACTCCAAGCGCTGTATTTTGGTACGCGCTTGGTATACTATGAACTACCTTCCCCCCACCCACCCCCTCCCTCCCCTTCCTGTAGCATGGTAGTCAAGCTGGGCTGGCTCAGTTAAAAGCCTGTACAAGCCACTACGCAAAGGTGGTCTTCTACAGCCATGGATCCCGTGTACTTAATGGCTGCAGCCGGGAGCACTTTAATTGCGTAGTCATGGACCCTGTATACTCATGGCGGTTGTAGCGGCCGGAGCACATTCCCAATGCCCAAAGGCCATTGGACCGACGTCAGCCAACGTCGGCCCGATGGCCTTTTGCGCATTGGGTTGCGCAGGATGTAAGTTATCTCTGGCAACTGAACTGGTCCAAGTAAAGGTTGATAATATACAGTGTCATCGTGGTCTTCCTAATATTAAAAAAATATTAAATTAAATTAAAAAAAAAATGATTGTTGGGCCCATACTTGAGATAACAACCGAATGTAATTCCATCTTCTGTCCAAACTGTGTACCGATTATTTATGACATCACTCGGCCGACCGACAGCTCCCTGTATCCATATGCAAGAGGCATAGATTCTCATGGGCGGCCTTTGCAATCGCTGGTGTTCATGATAATCTCCACTTAGATAAAGATCCAGCGCCACTTTATATCTTCTGGCGAACGAGGCTGAGGCCACGGAGTTTGTTAATCTGTTCAGTGCCAGTTAACGCAGGTCAGGCTGTGTTTCTGCAATCTTCGCCGAGTATATATACTGAACAACAAAAGAAACGCGAAGTAGCCCCTTCAAATCACATTTAATCCAACATTTGAAAGTCGATTTCGGACAAACCATACAACGGATGTTATCGACATTTTAGGAATGAAATCATGGACACCAGCGTAATCAGCGCGGAAGTTTATTCTGTATTTGGAGCAAGCGTGGCACAGCACAAAGTCAATATGGCGTGTTATCCCCATTGGCGTTGATGTCGGCTTGGCGGCGTCGGCGCATAGAGTGAATCAGGCGGTTGACAGCTGCCCTGGGGATTCTCCAGTTCTGCGGCTGTCGTTGGTCTGGGGCGTACCCTTTGCAGTTGGTCCCAGAGCGGATGTTCGACTTTTGGATTGAGGTCCGGGCTGAGGGTAGGCCAGGGCACGACTGGGATGTTGTGCTGCTGCAAGAAGTGCTGGGTGATACGTGAAGTGTGTGCACGCGCATTATCTTGCTGCAAGACTGATGAAGTTTCTGCGTCCCTGAGAAATGGCAGGACACTGATATGGGTGTACTTCAACTTGGTCAATGTAGCGCTGACTACGTGTGATGCCATTTCCGTGACCTGGTACTGACGAGTCCACGGAAGAACACAGGTCCTACTGTCTGGTTCAGGGTAATCCCACCCCAAATCATCACGCTTGGCCCGCCCGCCGGCATCCGTGAACAGGACGTTCTGTCACTGTTGCCAGGTCCAGTCGACATGAGCCATTATAGGCGTGCACGGCGATGACGGTCAGTAAGAACAGGTCCACGGGCTGGACGGCGGTTGTGCAGATTATGCTCATCTAGCCGTCGTCGCACAGTCTGGCCACTGATGGGTGCCTGGTGGTTGCCGATAACTTCTCTTGCTGTTTCCTCGGCAGGCTGAAAGCGATTTCGCACGTGAGCCCGGAAAATGTGGTGGCCGTCTTGCCGTGGAGTTGTCACACGTGGTCGTCCGCTTCGGGGAGCGGCGTCAGCAGAAGACCCGTTGGCATGATAGCGTTGCTGCAGCGGTCTGTAAATGGTCGAAATGTGACATCTAAAGGCCACTGCCACAGCTTGTGGATATCAGTTCTCCGGCTTCCAAACGCCCAATAGCTCGTTCTCGTTGGGGAGCACTGTCTTGGCATGGTTGATGTGGCAACGGCAAAAGTGACAATGGAAGGCGTAACACTGCTATTTTAAAAAAAAAAATTATTGCCTTGCATTGCTGAACACAGTTCATGACCCAACATCACTCTGCAGTGTATGCACGTGCGTGGAAAGCATACACCGCGCGTCCTAACCAATACGGGTGCCTCGTGCACAGGGAGGGTAACACGGTTACTACAGTACGGTGACTGCGTGCTTACATGTTGTTGCTCGTACACTGGCTATAAAAAATAGTGTAACTTGTATTTTCGTGGATTTATCATACAAATACAACATACACTCGAATTTCGAGTTTCTTTTTTTGATCAGTATAATTCAACACACACACACACACACACACACACACACACACACACACACACACACACACACACACACACACACACACACACACACACACACACACACACACACACACACAAAACAACAACAACAACACTAGGTGTCCTAGGAATACGGATTCAAAATGGCGTGTCAGCAAGAGTATAAATCCTCATGAGTCCCCGCAACTGCGGGGGAGGGGGGAGGGGGGGTCGAGCTCATGAGAATCTGTGCCTCTTGCAGATGGGTAGTGTTCAGATTTTCTCGGCACTGAACGGGTTAAAGCCTTCCTTTGTTGGCTTACTGCTCTGTTTTCTGGGCAACTCGTAAAAGAAAAAAAAAAAAAACTTTAGAAACAACAACAAACATACATAAAACTTCAAACAAACGAACGTAAGAAATGGCGTGGTCCGGAGATATAGCTGAACACATGAGGCTGAACACGTAAAGGGGGTGGGGGGGGGGGGGGCGGACATGACCAGCCTCGGGCCGACAGACCCGGCGGCTTGTGCTCACCGCCTGGGAATCTGATAATTATGTCGTGACCGACAGTCGTCAAAACGACCGATGCTAAGGACAATACGCAATTTCAACGATCTACAAAGATGGAAGTACGATCATAGTAGTGATTATTTACAGCATATGTCATCTGTCGCACACTGTTATGCAGAAACCAGGAACAACAAGCTTGACTCATATCAAAGACAGTACATTATTGTCTTTGTTCCTATCAGTGACGTTTGGGTGTGCACAGATGAGAGTAGGCTATCAGCCAAATGGGTTGGGGGGACGTAAGTGCCGCATTAACCCATATCAAACTGAGACTAAAAACTTCAAATTTGTACACTGCCACCAATGGCTTTAGTTCAAGGGTGGTGCCAGAATAGCTTGGCGCCAAGCTAGCTACTCTGGCACTACCCTTGAACTATTTTAGTCAAACTTATTATACACACTAATGTATTCCAAATGATAAGGGTTAATCCTTTGGCTGTCAGCACTTTTTGTCGAGGCGATTCCTTCACGGATTTCCTCGACAAAAAGTGTTACGCCAGTCAAACGGTTAAAAAGAATGAACAAATTGAAACGATTCGGAATATATGTCAGTGTTTGCCGCTTGCGTGGCGTTCTACTACAATATCGTCAAGGTATGAAGCGGACCCTTCAGTTTCTTCAAGCCGGGATCTCTGTGTCTCGGAAAGGTTCGTATGCGCTCCAGCCTGTCCCCTGTGAGAAGCCTTTCCAGAGTTCTTTTCGATATGGTGTGGCTGATTTTATAAACTGAACTTTTTTTTCGGTCAGCAGAGGCCCGATGGATCAGTTCAATACCTCCTGAAGGAAGGAGAAGGAATTTCAACTTTTTGTAAACGGAAGGCACCAAGTGGCCAAACCTTTATTCTACTTGCCATAAAATAAAAAATAAAAAATGAAGGCTGGGGTTGACAGTGCTGTCAAGACCTTTCCCCAGCCACTGGCTAAACTGAACATCGAAAAGTGGAGGGGAGGATGGATGGCGTGTGCGTGTGTGTGTGTGTGTGTGATCACTGGCGGAAGGAGGGTCCAAATTCCAAAAAAGAACTTTGATATAGCATTTCAGTTAGAGTATTTTTGTGCCGGAGGCGAATTCCCGTACTACCCCTCCTCCCGATTCACCCTTGCAGCGGATATGGTCACTGTTGCCAAGCATGTCGTTTTATGACAGTGGTATACGAAGTATTCTTCTTCATATACTCTTGGACTGATCTACCAATAAAGCCGTGGTCTCTCAGACTACTGGCTTATCGGAACAACCTCTAGAGTAACTGTCAGTTCAGTGCTGGCGAACAACAAACACGGAGTGGTACTGTAGATACATTATGATGAGTGCAGTGTTGGGCATTATATGCTTGCTTTGTGTCCTACGTCAAACAAATGGTGCGGTCTTCCGATATCTTGGTATGTAGCGCGTGGTCAGTTTTCATATAAATGTGCCTTATTTATCTACATGTATACAAACACAAATGCGCACACAACCACCCACACCCATTAGATAATACATACGCTATTGTGAAAATGTCAGCTCATTACAATTCAGAAGTGGTATTTCTAGGTTACTGACGGCGACATCAGTAGCACTTCTACCACAACTGACATGATCAGAGACCGCATGCAGCAAAATCAATAGGTCCTCCGTACTACCCCTGCGCGTAGCTGTGCGCAGGCCAGCTGCGGAGGACCTTTTGATTTTGCTGCGGTAAGGAGTGAAGGGTGAGCCTGACGACGTTTCAAAGTATTAATACTTGACAGACTAGGAAACTGGTTTGGATTGCGTCATGAAGTTCTATATGCTTTGACTTACACAAGCCACATCTGCATATAGGTATAAATAGGTGATACAGATTTACACATGTGATGTTGCGTCTGTGCAGATCCATGCCCAGATGACGTAAGCCCTGGAGAAAGCTGGGTACCACATGACATGCAGTGTTCAAGATGTGACTGCGACACCCATCCACCTGGGTATGCTTGTTCCAGGTACGAACAGATCTTCTGGGGACCTACTCCAGGCAGTATATATATATATGGTTAATAGATTGCAACATCTTTATAAATGTTCTTAGCATGTCTTCCTCGCGCTGGGACCATATGGCGTTGAGGCGTGTCCCCTGGGTGGTGGATAGCGGGTCCCTCGTGAGAGGGGTGCACCGAATGAAATAAGGTGCCGTGAACCAACATGGCCTAAGGGAAGGTGACCCCGACAGAAAACCCCTGGTCCTCCTAGTAAGGGGGTTGGGCGTGGGGGTAGCTTCCCCACCCTGCAAAAAAGGAAATAGCTACAAAAACGCCGACGAAAAGACAAACAGCAATTCCTTTCCTGGAGGAGGAAGGTTCTTCTACCAGAAGACTTATGACGTCCTGTGGTGAAAGCTGGAAGTCTTCGGAAGCCACAGGACCGAGCCGCCTCTCTCTATCCAGGGACACAACCATGGGCACATGGAATGTTAAGACCACGTACCAGAGCGGCAAGGCCGCCCAGATAGCAGCGGAAATGCAAAAGTACAACCTTTCCCTGCTAGGTATCAGTGAAGCCAGATGGACGCAGTCTGGGCAGAAAAAGCTGTTAAGTGGGGAGATGATTCTGTATTCAGGTCATGAAGAGGAGAATTCCCCCCATACAGAAGGAGTAGCATTCATGCTGTCACCAGTGGCACAGAGAGCGCTGATGGGCTGGGAACCTCTTGGGCCAAGAATTATCACAGCAGCCTTTAGAACCAAGAAAAAGATCAAGCTGAACGTCATCCAGTGTTATGCGCCCACTAATGACAGTGACGAGGAAGAGAAACAAGAGTTCTACGACCGACTCCAGAGTGCTGTGGACAAATGTGCGGAGCGAGACATCACCATCGTCATGGGCGATTTTAATGCCAAAATAGGGGAGGACAACACCGGATACGAAGAGGTGATGGGGAGACAGGAAACACCATCACAAGGACTGGCTGTCGGCACAGACCTTGAAGAAGATAGAAGTGAGGAAGCAGAAAAAAGCAGTTGTCAACAACAGTCGCACGAGAGCAGCCAAAGCCAAGGCACAGGAGGAATACTCGGAAGCCAACCGCGAGGTGAAGAGGAGTATCAGGGCAGACAAGAGGGCCTACACAGACAGCCTGGCAGCAGAGGCAGAAAAGGCAGCAGGCAGCGGTAACATGAAACAGCTCTACGACATTACCAGAAGATTGTCGGGCAAGTATGGCCATACAGAAAGACCAGTAAAAGACAAAGAAGGCAAGCCTATTGCAGACAGAGCAGACCAACTCGACAGATGGGCCGAGTATTTTGAAGAGTTACTGAACAGACCCAGCCCACCCGACCCCCCCCCCCCCCCCAGACATCCAGCCAGCAGAGACCGACCTACCCATCAGCCGTGACAGACCCAGCCGGGAAGAGATCAGAAGAGCAGTGGCGTTTTTGAAGAACGGCAAAGCAGCAGGGCCAGATGGCATCCCAGCGGAGTCTCTGAAAGCAGACCTAGAGACAACAGTAGAGATGCTGTACCCACTGTTTGCAAAGATCTGGGAAGAGGAGGTGATGCCGGCTGACTGGAAGGAGGGGTACCTAATCAAGCTTCCCAAGAAAGGCGACCTCAGCAAGTGTTCAAACTACAGAGGAATCACCTTGCTGTCAGTACTAGAAAGGTCTTAAACAGGATCATCCTGGAGAGAATGAAGAGCTCCGTTGACCCCGAGCTGAGAGACCAGCAAGCAGGATTCAGGAAAAACTGATCATGTACAGACCAGATCGCCACTCTCCGCATCATCGTGGAACAGTCTCTGGAGTGGAGCTCCCCGCTGTACGTCAACTTTGTGGATTACGAGAAAGCATTTGACAGCGTGGACTGAGAGACTCTGTGGAAACTCCTACGACACTACGGTGTACCCACAAAGCTCGTCCGCCTGATCAACAGCAGCTACGACGGCATGACATGTCGCGTGATCCACGAAGGGCAGTTCACCAGGGAGCTCCAGGTCAGAACTGGTGTCAGGCAGGGGTGTTTGCTGTCTCCGTTCCTCTTCCTACTGGCCATAGACTGGGTCATGAAGAGGACCACAGAGCACAGACGAAGTGGAATACTGTGGACACTGTGGACACAGCTTGACGACCTCGATTTTGCAGACGACTTGGCTTTACTGTCCCACACTCATCAACAAATGCAGGACAAGACCACGAGGCTTGCTGACATCTCGTCCCAAGTGGGCCTCACCATCCACAAACAGAAAACAAAGACAATGAGGCTGAACGCAACCAGGGAAGAACCAGTCTTGCTTGCTGGCAGCCCGTTGGAGGAGGTGGAGTCCTTCACCTATCTCGGGAGCATCATAGACAAAAAAGGCGGCACTGATGCAGATGTCAGAGCACGAATCGGTAAAGCCAGAGCAGCCTTTCTCCAGCTGCAAAAAGTGTGGAGTTCCAGAGAGCTGTCACAACACACCAAAGTCCGGATTTTCAACTCCAACGTAAAAGCAGTTCTCCTATATGGAGCAGAGACTTGGACAAAAATCACAGTCAACAGAGTACATATCTTCATAAATTCATAAACAATTGCCTTAGAAGAATTTTAAAAATCAGCAACGTCAGACTCTGGGAGAGAACAGAGCAGATAACAGGAGAGAATGAAATTGGGCGAAGAAGATGGGGATGGGTTGGTCACAGTCTGAGAAAGCCAGCTTCCAGTATCACTAGGCAGGCATTGTCATGGAACCCCCAGGGAAAGAGGAAAAGAGGCAGGCCGAGAAACACCTGGCGTCGAGACCTCCAAGCAGACATCAAGAAACTGGGAACCACCTGGAGTAAAATCAAAGGAGAAGCACAGGACAGGAGTCGCTGGAGGTCTCTCGTCGACGGCCTATACCCGGGGAGGTGTGACAGGCGTAAGTAAGTAAGTTAGCATGTCTTCCAATAATGTTGGACAAACTTACGAAGTTTGAATGTCAAAAAATGTAAGACCTGCTCAGTCTTTCTCTCCTTTGTACACAGGAGTGTTCCTGCCATAATGCGCAAAAGGTAGTGGAAAGACTCTTGAATGTGTGTCTACTCAGATGGATTTAATTGTGAAAAAAAGGGTACAAACGTCTGTTGAGGCAAGACAACATTGATAACTGGCTTATCAGCACATTTTATCAATTGAAGCCTGCCACGGAGCAGATCTTTAATTGTGGTAGCAGTGCAGGTGTTTGTCAATGTGTGTTTGTTTCACCAGGCCCAAATCAATTTTGCTGAACCAGAGAAACAGCGACTCTGGGAACTCAACATATGTACTGTGATCGCTTTCACTGTTAGGACTCTTGGCAGCATCCACACCAAAGTTTTTGTAGTCTGAAGCTCACAGTCATGACAATCTTGCTAAGTACTGTTCAGTCAATGCTATGAATGATAGTTGATAGGCTCCAGAATCATCTGGTCACAGAAATGCATGGTTATCATTTCTCCATAGACTGTCAGTGGCAATACATGGTGAAATGCCACCTCTGCAAAGTGCAGCATGTGTACTGTAACTTGGCGATGGTTTCTTCCTTTCTCTTTTATTTGTATCAATGTAAGTGTTTTGAAGTTAGCGTCTATGGGAGTTTGAGGAAGCAAGTCAGTGTAACTTCTATGTTTCATTGGATGTTGACACTAGTTTTCTCTGAAATGTATGTTTATTATACGAATAAATTCAGAAAATAATGTCATAGATGTGTGTCCCAAGAATACATTTAACAGTTCTTTGTGTTTCAGCCAGAAGTCAACAAGTAGACATTAATATTTGCACAAAGTGAATGCCGAGTGTTTTCACCGCTTGCGGGAAAAGCGAATCCCAACAGCTGTAGAAAGATGAAATGAATAAAGTTTATACTCCGACTCACATATTCTGCACTTTATTTTCAGTCGGCCATTCATTCAAAGAAAACAAATTATTTAAGCCTTTTCATATTGCTTAAAATTAATTTGACTATGACAAGAGTGGTGCCAGAATAGCTTGGCACCTAAGGCGCCAAGCTATTCAGGCACTATCCTTCAACTAGAATGGTTGATCTATCTGATCTGTAATGTTGCCTTCATGGGACAATACGCAAATTAAAGAAAATCAGCCACAGGATGCAACAGCTTAATAAACCATTCCCCCCCCCCCCCCACCCCTTTTGGCGTTTGATTTGTCTCAGTTTGCGTTTATTTCAGTTGTGGCGTTGTCATGCTGCCCCTCCAACCTGGTTGCTATATGGACAAGGAATCGCCTCTTGAACCATACCCCGACTGCTGTAATGTGAAAGAGTTTTGTCCGGGAGACGAACGATTTAATGCTTCCTTGCTGACATTGCCTGTGGGATGAATTAGAGTCTTAACACTTCTAAATAAATGCACCCAACGCGCATACAGAGGCTTATAAAGACACATGCCTCTTGCTGGCACCATTTGCGTCATGACGCATTGTAATTTTGTTTAATTTCTGATCCGTTATCTTTGATCACAGGGAGTGCAGAACATCCTGATCTTTGCAATTTATCAAATATTCATTTGGCTGAATAAATATATGCTATGAGAATTAATTTTTTTTGGGGGGTACAGGTATATAATGTTCACATTTGGATTGGTAGTTAATTTTCTCCGTGGAAATGGATGTCTTGTCTCTGCATGTACAAGAGGTGGACAGAGGTGTGAAAAAGAGTCTGCATGTGCGATGTGTGTGTGTGTGTGTGTGTGTGTGTGTTAGGGAGAGAGAGATTTGTGAGTTTCTAGCATTATAAAAAATTCTTTCAGTGGCACACAATTTATGCAGCTCTGCCTAGTGAAAGCAAAAGACAGCAAGTCAATTTTGTGAAAAGCAAGATTTTCATTGTTTTACAAAGAAAATCTCACCTTTCACTAAAATTGACTTGTCTTTTGCCTTCACAGGGCACAGCTCTGCAGAATGACAAAACACATACAATTTGAAATTCTGAGTGACATATTGAATGCTGAGTGACATATCAACTTATTTGAATGATTTGTCATCAACTATGTGAACAAGCAACAAAATATACATAAGATTGTACCATGACCTGAACGTCGTCCAGTGTTATGCGCCCACTAATGACAGTGACGAGGAAGAGAAACAAGAGTTCTACGACCGACTCCAGAGTGCCTTGGTCAAATGTGCGGTGCGAGACATCATCGTCATGGGCGATTTTAATGCCAAAATAGGGGAGGACAACACCGGATACGAAGAGGTGATGGGGAGACAGGGACTAGGCTCGGAGATGAGTGAGAACGGGGAGAGGTTTGTAGACTTTTGTGCTCTAAACCGACTTGTCATTGGAGGCAGCATCTTCCCACACAGAAGAATACACAAAGCAACTTGGGTCTCACCTGACCATACAACAGAGAACCAAATAGACCATATCTGCATTACCAAGAAATTTAGAAGATCCCTTCAAGATGTTCGAGTGAGGAGGGGAGCAGATGTCGCCTCAGACCACCATCTGCTTACCTTAAGAATGAAGCTCAAGCTAAAGAAAAGCCGCACAGAGACAACAAGAAGACAGCGCTATAATGTAGGCCTCCTGAGAGAAACTGGAGTTAGAGAAGAGTTCAAACTGGTGCTGTCCAACCGGTTTCAAGCGCTACAGGAGCTAGTAAATGAAGAGGAGGCGGTCACCACAGAGCAGCAGTGGAAGGCAGTTAGAGAGGCGCTGAAGTCAACCTGCAAAGACGGCTGTAGGGTTCAGGAAACACCATCACAAGGACTGGCTGTCGGCACAGACCTTGAAGAAAATAGAAGTGAGGAAGCAGAAGAAAGCAGTTGTCAACAACAGTCGCACGAGAGCAGCCAAAGTAAGGGCACAGGGGGAATACTGGGAAGCCAACCGCGAGGTGAAGAGGAGTATCAGGGCAGACAAGAGGGCCTACACAGACAGCCTGGCAGCAAAGGCAGAAAAGGCAGCAGGCAGCGGCAACATGAAACAGCTCTACGACATTACCAGAAGATTGTCAGGCAAGTATGGCCATACAGAAAGACCAGTAAAATACAAAGAAGGCAAGCCTATTGCAGACAGAGCAGACCAACTCGACAGATGGGCCGAGTATTTTGAAGAGTTACTGAACAGACCTAGCCCACTCGACCCCCCAGACATCCAGCCGGCAGAGACCGACCTACCCATCAGCTGTGACAGACCCAGCCGGGAAGAGATCAGAAGAGCAGTGGCATTTTTGAAGAACGGCAAAGCAGCAGGCCCAGATGGCATCCCAGCGGAGTCTCTGAAAGCAGACCTAGAGACAACGGTGGAGATGCTGTACCCACTGTTTGGAAAGATCTGGGAAGAGGAGGTGATGCCGGCTGACTGGAAGGAGGGGTACCATGACATTCAAAGTCAACTCAGAAGTACTAAGAGCTGAAAATACTCAAGATATATGAACTGCACATGTAATATCAAACTCTGTTCAAACCTTTGGCTGTCGATGGTGCTTTTTGTGTCGGCGATTCCTGAAGGAATCAACTGAACTAAAAATGCTACCGATAGCTATATGGCTAATATGCCATGTGTGTATAAGGTACCTACTGCAACAATGACAAACTAAACAAGCTACATTTGTAAGCTGTTCTGTGATTCTGTACCCTGTTACTCTAGGACATATGGACTGTCACGACTAGGGAGGGACAGACGAGAATGGAAGATAGAATAGAAGTAGAACCCCCAAATGTCCTGACTAAGAGATAGACGAGAATGAAGGTTGGGAGTAGAAGAGAAGGAAGAGATAGATAAAGGACCCTAGCGTCTTGCCTCAAGACAGGTTACAGCTCAGCACAAGCAACACAACACATTTACTTTACACGTACACTCAATCTTTATTACTATTATACTACCTATTCCCCCTTTCCTTCCTTCCCACCGACACTTCCCCTCCCTGCCCCCTACTCCCCTCCCCCTCCCGAAAAAAAAAAAGAAAGAAAAGAAAAACAAAAGGGAAAAAACTAAGCCAAGGTTAATACTACGTCCACAGCATCAGCATTGCATCGAGTGGTGGAAACAAACATTCCCCCATGCTACGCAGCACTGTTGCTCCACAATAATAAAAAGTCAGGTTACAGCCCTCCGAACTGACGGCTGAAAAACGTTATTTACAATATACTGTTCATATACAAGATTCATGTAACTACACCACGGCAGAGTGAGTGACGCAAAGCTGAATAAGAATGGGACCACCGTGGCAAGTCGACGAACGCCTGTGGATCCCTCCCGTCCGGCTTCCTTAACGGTCGTACAGCTTCGCGGGTCTTCTCTCCCCTCTCTCTCCCTCCCCCCTCTCTCTCTCTCCCCTCTCTCTCTCCCCCTCTCCCCCCTCTCTCTCTCCCCCCCCTCTCTCTCTCCCCCCGCTCTCTCTCCCCCCGCTCTCTCTCTCTCTCCCCTCTCTCTCTCCCCCCCCTCTCTCTCTCTCTCCCTCTCCCCCCTCTCTCTCTCCCCCCCCTCTCTCTCTCTCCCCCCCTCTCTCTCCCCCCCCTCTCTCTCCCCCCCCTCTCTCCCCCCCCCCCCTCTCTCTCTCCCCTCTCTCCGTTTCCCTGGCGCGAGTTCTGGTTGCAATGGCGATACGGCAGCATCGGCAGTACAGATGACCGCGTCCCTTCCACGCCGACACTCAGTCCAGCGAGGCGTGGTTGGTCCTGATGCCCGTCGGCCCTCCAACCGGTCCCGACCCCAAACGTCAAAATGCAAAACAAAAGCAGAAGCCTAAACGGCCCCGTAAGCAACGTAAACCAGAGGGTCCTAAAAATAGCTAACCACCATACCCACCCTGCTTGGTTTACAAAAACACTACCACTAGCCATCCAAGCACTTGACCTTCACTCATGTGACTCTCTCTCTCTCTCTCTCTCTTGGCTTGACTTCGCGAACGAAGATTTTATAGGAGTTGCCCACGACGTCTGCAGGCTTGTTCGTGGCTGCGGAGGCCAATCCGAGACAGGCAGGTTCGACCGCAGTGGCTGCAGGGGAAGGTATGGCCAGGCTCCTGAATCGGCTGGTACCTGCCATCGCTGAAGACCAACTCCCAGAGGGCCAGTGTGGCTTCAGAGCAAACAGGAGCACCACCGATATGGTCTTTGTGCTGAGACAGCTACAGGAGAAGTGCCGCGAGCAGAACAAAGGTCTGTACGTAACATTTGTCGACCTAACAAAAGCGTTCGACACTGTGAGCAGGCAAGGCATGTGGCAGATCCTGGAGCGACTTGGCTGTCCCCCAAAGTTCCTCAACATGATTGTCCAGCTACACGAGGACCAGCAAGGCCAGGTCAGACTCAACAATGACCTCTCGGAACCATTCCCTATTCTCAACGGCGTAAAGCAGGGCTGCGTGCTGGCACCGACCCTCTTCACCATCTTTTTTAGCATGATGTTGAAGCAGGCCACAGTGGACCTCGATGATGACGATGCAGTGTACATCAGGTATCGTCTCGATGGCAGCCTGTTCAACCTCAGACGACTGCAGGCCCACACGAAAACCCTAGACCAACTGATTCGTGAGCTGCTTTTTGCTGATGATGCTGCCCTCGTTGCACACACTCATGTGACACGTGCTTTCCAAATCCATTCCAAAATGTACACATGAACCAAAACAATGAAAGTTCTCAAACATTATAAAAAAGCCTTCCTAACATTCTCTGCACTTTCACAACAAGCGAATACAACATTTCACCAACACATTTCACTAACCAATGCAACATGTCGCTAACAGTTAAAACCAACTAATAATTACAGAACCAAACAACACCAAAACAATACTTCCCTTTAACACCCATCGAGTTCTACCCTCCTCCCCCCCCCCCCCCCCCACGATACCCCTAGACCTAGCACACAGTACAAAACACCTATAACAACCATAACATGACAAAACATCCGCACGCGGGATTTTTAACGCACTTACCTCCTCTGCGACCTGTCACAACGCCGTCACCCGTAGGCAAAACAACCCCCAGTCTCCGGCCACCAACGACCACGGGACTGGATCGGCGCTGTGTCACTGACTCATAAACGGTCAGTCAGCTGGGCAAGACAACCTGGTCTAACCGAGTACAGCTGCGAACTAAACTATTATTCCCTTGCTACCGACAAGGTAAACTCTGCAGTGAACTGAACACACTACCGTATTCACTAGCGCGCCCCGCACGTGCAAAACACTAACCCGTCTCTACCCACGTGAAAACAACTCACTATTCCTACACTGACCGGTGCTTCGGTAACTTTCGACTACCACTGTCAAAACAGTCACTAACAGTGACATGGACCAAAATCACACAAGGGCACATTTACTTTCAAATATTGTTTTCCATACCACAGGTGTGTGTGTTTTTAAGAGAGTGAGAGAGAGTGACAGTAATTGGGGCGGTCCGTGGCGCAGTGGTTAAGGCGCCTGCCACCAATGCTAAAGGTGCGAGGTTCGATTACGGGTTCCGGCGTCGGATTTTTCTCCTCTAGTAAGTGTCACCGTTAATTCGGGCGGACCGTCGGGGGTTCTTTCTCCGGGTACTCCGGCTCTTCCTCCCCCTCCACCCCCCGTATCAGTTTCAGCCCACTTAATCAAATTTCAAATACAAACGACTTTGAATTTCCAAAAACTACAGTAGCTCGCTTGAGCTTGCCCTTAGCACCACGTGAATGTTCTGTGTTTATGTACAGTGTGTGAGTGAATGCGCGTGTTTCACGTGAGCGTGCTTGTTGGGTTCAGTTCGCGGCGGCGCTTTGAGCCGATTTTCAATTGGGATAAAGCGCCTATTTAATGCGCTTATTATTATTATTATTATTATATAATTAACTCTTTGACTGTCCTTGGCACTTTTTGTAGGAATCACCTCAACAAAATGCAGTATGGCCAGCCAAGGGATTAACCCATTTAGTGCCAGCTGTGTTTCTGCAATCTTCGTTGATTCAACACCAAAAAGCCTGAGCTATCCCAGGAACATAGATTTAAAGTGGTGTCAGCAAGAGGTATAGATCCTCATGAGCCCCTGCAAATGCGGGGGTTAATGAGGATCTATACATCTTGCAGCATGATGGTGTTAAAATTTTCATGGCAGTGAATGGGTCAAACAATAAGCCAAGCTCTTCTTACTCTATCACAGAAAAATGGAGTGCAGCAAGCTGACACTTCTATATATACAATATAAACCACTGTGAACATACACCTATCAAAAGAAACAAACACTGTAACACCTTTTTTTTTTCCCCTGTGTGATTACGGTACAAGAAGTAGGATTTCCAATTCCTTTTCCATAATTCATTTAAACTGTCAGAAAAAAATCGTCTTTTTAAAAAAAACTGAACCATATATACCCACAAAGATGCACACAGAACATGCACACACACACACATGCTAACCCAAATTCCAACATTTACAACAGGCACGTCTGCTGCATCTCTCTGAAAAAAAAACCTGAAAACTGAGTGGACTAAAAGCGTGCTCATAATTTAGCTATGCAAAACTGATGAGACAGACTGCAAAAAATGATATAAGCAGACAGAATTACCCCCAACAAGCAAATAGCCCTCCCTCGGCCCCACAAAAGCCGATAACTGTTTGTCTATGAACATATTACATACAGGAATTTGCTGGTTTTGAATATGTTTTTTGTTTGTTTTTTATTCGAGTGCATAAAGCAGATGGGTACTGACACTAGTAAAACGGAAGAGGCTGATATTGTAAATCTACACATATCATAAAATTAAACAAGATGGGATGCACCATAACCCACAAAGTCCCTTGATGAGAGCTGTCTTCGCTGTTAAGGGTCTCTACCTTTCGTCTTTGATTCTGATGTTGAAATATTTGCTTTTGAAAAAGCCTCGCAGATGTGCCAATGCGTCATAGTGAACTATGTAAGGGGCGCGCGCAGTGCATACGCGTCATTGGTTTCTTAAACGTCATTTGTGATGACGTTGTTTTTGTTTTGTTTTGTTTTTACGTAATTTTATATTTGACGTGATATGAGTTTCACTTTCACTTCAAGACTTGCAAGGGAAAATGGAGACAAAACAAGAATTTCACGGTACATCAGGTTGACTCTACCTAGCTACATGCTATATATTAAGTACACCTACATGCTCTTCTGAAAGGTCGTCGATGTGTGTGTATGCGTATGCGTGCGTGCATGCGCGCGCTCCAAATATCCTCCAGAGGCATAGATGTTCATGCATCCTCCGGGCACATGAGGATCTATGCCTCTTGGAGATGCGCGCATATGTGAGAGAGAGCGAGTGAGTGCGAGAATTACGTCATATTTAGAGTATGTCTGCGTGGTGACGGAGTTGCTTCTCAGTTTTATGTCACCGCCACTGTCTGACTTTCTCCAGATCAGTGTCAATTTTTTTTTTTACTGTTTTAATTGTTTTTTTCTGAAAAGAATTAATTTTTACTGAAGAAATTGAAAGGGTACAAATCTGGCTAACGAACTCATCCAACGTACGTCTTTCCGGCTCCAAACTAGCTATATCGGGTCACCCGAATGCTCTTCTGAAATCGCGATGATGTGTGTGTGTGCATGTTAATGGGTGCATTCGCGCGCGCTCCTAAGTCCAAGAGACATAGATCCGCATGCGCTGTCTGGGCGCATGAGGATCTATGCCTCTTGGAGATGTGCGCATGTCTGTGGGAGAGAGAGAGAGAGAGAGAGAGAGAGAGAGAGAGAGAGAGAGAGAGAGAGAGAGAGAGAGAGAGAGAGAGAGAGAGAGCGGCGCTAGAGAGAATTACGTCATATTTAGAGTATTATGACAATATCTGCGTGGTGACGGAGTTACCTCTTTTACGTCACCCCCACTGTCTGATTTTCTCTAGAAGTCAAGGTTTTTTTTAACTGTTTTAATTTTTTTTCCTGAAAACTGAAGAATTAATTTTTACTGAAGAAGTTGAAAGGATACAAAGCTGGCCAACGACTCGGAACTCATCCAATGTCTTTATCTAAACTAGCTATATCCAAAATTTGAAGTAAATATGACAAACATTACGGACTCTAATCTGGGTCATCCGACTTCCTATAAACTGTTGTTTATGTCCTAAATGAGACATCAGTTCAATTATAATATGCTCGGAGGCTCTCCGTTAGCCATCCCTTTAAGAAAGTATTTCGCCAAGTTTCAGAGCTTGTGTGTACAGAATTATGGCGGGAGATTCTCTTGTTTACACACACACACACACACACACACACACACACACACACACACACACACACACACACATACATACATACATATACATACATACGCACACACGGCGCTTCGCGCCAAATGTAAGTTCAGCAGCGAGGTTAGCGTAACTAGACAAGACTAATTTTTATCTTGCTACTTCAATTGTGAGAGGTTTAGGCCTGCCCGCCTTTGACATCATGGACATGTTATCATTCGGAATACACCAGTGTGTGAATTAAGTTTTACTAAAATAGTTCAAGGGTAGTGCCAGAATAGCTTGACGCCTCTAGGAACTAAAGCCATTGGTCTATATCCTTATCTGTAAGTACTATAATGTAGCTTGCATATGACAGTGTACAGATTTGAAGCATGTAGCCTCAGTATGATATGGGCTAAATTCGCCCCACCGCGACCCGTCCTAAAAACACCAGGCTGTGGCCTGTGACTTCCACCAGTGAAACGTCCCATTAAGCAAAAAAAAAAAACAAAACAAACTCAGGCCCATGACAGCCGCAGTGGGCCCACGCAAGGCTGTGGGCGGGGCCACTGCAGTTGTGGGTCTGAAGACGTTTTGCCACTGGGGCTGTGTCCTACAAGTTTATAATCTGTTTGCTGATCTCTGAGTCTTGGACCTTCGATGGAAATACTGTAAGGCAAGTCACAGACCATCCCATATTCGCACACTCTCACTAGCACAAAATGTACCAACGTACACAATGCACATAAATACAGAAGAACACTTATAATGATGAAAATGCCAAGATGGCTGTAGTAATTAAAATTAAAAAAAAAACATATCAAAAGGTGACTGCCAAGCATGAGAAGTGAAAAAGAAATCCCAGAAGAAAAAACATGATTAAAAAAGACAATTAAAACACAATTTATTAATATTTCGAGCCGGTTTGGTGATCCATCACCAAAGCAAAAATAAGTAGCTCATTGTGAACTTTTCGTATATTGAAGTATTCATAAAGCTGAGTTGGTATACCTCCCCCTGTGCCTAGGTTAAACGCACCAGCGGCCTGCGCCATTGTTGCACCGTCGTAGTTGAAGTACGAGAGATGATCACACTACAAGTACAATGAACTTGATTCAGGGGCGTAGTGGGATACCAACTCAACTCAGCATTTTATGCGGCATTAATAACTTGACTGCAACTGTTGTAACTGTCTGTTCCAAGTCATTGACTGTAGTATCGGATAATGCTTGGCTCGAATTTCAATCCACTTTCAAGAAACTGCACAATAACCCCCATGCACATTAACTCATTCGAGACACGCTGCCTCTGGATACGCGGCTCTTGTCGCAAACTGCCTATCTTGAGGCGGCACATCTGGAATGAGTTAAGTCCCCTTGTGAATACAGCCAGCAGCACTAAACAGTACGTGGCAGGTGGATGGATGCACAATGGGGTTTTAAAGTCACCTGCCACAAGCTGCATATACACATGTTGCAACTATATTACACACCATATAACTGATTGTCTTCTATTCATAAAGGGTGCTAAAAGGTGGCTGCAAGAAAAACGTGTAGTTTTGGGCTTTTGTTCTTTGTTTTTGTTTTGTTTTAAAATTATCTGCTCAGGCAAACGCATTGTTATTTCAAGATTGTCTAATAAACAAGCCACAAGTTCTACGCACAAGCCATGGAAATTGGACCAAATGAGACAGCATATGGGTTGTGCCTGATTGGAAATTGCTGCCAGGCAAGCACAAGGGGTTTAACTCTTTCACCACCAAATTTATACAGAAAGTGCTGTTCCCAGCGCCAATTTTTTTAAAAACTGTGTTAACTGCTGGCAGTAGGTCTCTTTAACTGCTCGTATCTCAGAAACCATTACAGATATTTTTACTTCAAATTTTGTGTGTGCTGGGGCCAGATACTGTTATTTTTATTTGAAACTTCATATATTTCATTGTAACTTTGTTTGATTACACAGACAACCTTTACAATGTTTACAATACATGCGGAGAGCACCTGACACGTACATGGCCCAGGGAAAAAAAGCAAAACATACTTTCTCGAATCCATTTGAGGACTCTTGTTGGAATTTTCTATTTCTGGCGACCAGTCTTCATCAGCAGAATCATCAAGGTCTTCGTCAGAATCGTTGTTGGGCCTTTCACTATCTTCATCATTGAAAATAAGGTCAAGCCGAAGTTCTGGCCTCGGTGCAGTGAAAGCACACTGATTTTTAAACTCGCAGCCCGTTGTACACTGAACTCATTGTGAAGGGAAACCCCCCATCAAAATGACTACACATTGGCATTTTAGGCAAGCTGGGCTGGCTTAAAAGCCTATACAAACCACTAAGCCTGTACAAGCCACTAGGCCGCAAAGGTGGTCTTCTACAGCCCGTATACTAATGGCTGCAACCGGGCGCACTTTAATCATAGTCATGGACCCTGTATACTCATGGCGGCTCAGTGTAACGGCCGGATCGGCGGCCCGCGCACAGCTGTGCGCGGGCCAATGTCGGCCCGACTGATGGCCTTTCGCGCATTGGGTTGCGCCGGGTGGGATGAGCAGAATGTAAGTCATCTCTGGCAACTGGTCCACTGAAGTAAGGTTGACAATATACAGCGTCATCGTGCTATTCGGCCTAAACAAAACAACAACACTGAAACTGAAAATGACTGATGGGCCCATACTGATTTGAGATAATGACCGAATTTGATTCCATCTTCTGTCCAAACCGATTATTTATGACATCCCTCGCGGCCGGCCGACCGGCAGCTCCCTGTATCCATATGCAAGACTGAGGCATATATTCGCATGGGCGGCCTTTGCAATCGCTGGTGTTCATGATAATCTCCACTTAGATAAAGATCTGGCGCCATTTCAGTCAAGTTATATCTTCCGGCGCGGCCGGAACGTGACTGAGGCCACGGACTGGAGTTTCTTAATCTGTTCAGTGTCAGTACGCAGGCTGTCAGTGTCAAGTTTCTGCAACCTTCAACCATATAATTCAACACACACACAACACAACACTAGGTGTCCGACGAATAGGGATTCAAAATGGTGTCAGCCAGAGCCGCCGTGTAACTTGAATCCTCACGAGTCCCCGCCCCAACTGCGGGGGAGGGGGGGGGGGGGGTGGGTGGGCTCATGATGAGAATCTGTACCTCTTGCAGATGGGTGGTGTTCAGATTTTATCAGCACTGAATGGGTTAAAGTCTTCCTTTGTTGGCTTACTGCTTTGTTATCCGGGCAACTCGTAAAAAAAAAAAAAAAAAAAAAAAAAAAACTTTGGGAAACAACAAACATACATACAACTTGAACAAACGGTAAGAAATGGCGAAGTCCGGAGATATAGCGGGTACACATGAGGCTGAACACGTAAAGGGGGTGGGGGGAGGGGGACCTGGGGGTGGGCGGACATGATCAGCTTCAGGCCGACAGCCTGGTACTAAATCTGATAGTCGTGACTGGCACTGGTCAAAACGGCCGATGCAGAGGACAATGTGCAATTTCAACGATCTACAAAGATGGTAAGTACGATCACAGTAGTGATTATTTACAGCATATGTCATCTGTCGCGCATCGTTTTGACAAAAAAAAAAAAAAAAAAAAAAAAAAACAGGAATAACAAGCCTCGCAGCTTGATTCCTATCAGTGCCGGCTGGGTGTGCACAGCTGAGAATACCTATCAGCCAAATAGGTTGGGGAACGTAAGTGCATTAATCCTTTGGCTGTCAGTAGCACTTTTTGTCGAGGTGATTCCTTCACGAACCCCCTCGACAAAAAAGTGTTACGCCAGTCAAAGGCCGGTTAAAAAGAATGAACTAATGGAAATGATTCGGAATATATGTCAGTGTTTGGCGCTTGCGTAGCGTTCTACTACAATATTGTCAAGGTATGAAGCGGACCCTTCAGTTTCTTCAAGCCAGGATCTCTGTGTCTCGGAAAGGTTCGTACGCGCTCCAGCCTGCCCCTGAGAAGCCTTTCCAGAGTTCTTTTCGATATGGTGTTACCAACTAAAAGTTAGGTCTGAAATCTTGTGGCTGATTTTATTTGAACTGGATTTTTTTTTCGGTCACTGAGCAGAGGGATGGATCAGTTCAATACCTCCTGAAGGAAGGAGAAGGAATTTAAACTTTTTGTAAATGGAAGGCACCCAGTGGGCAAACCTTGATTCTACTTGCCGTAAAATCGAAAAAAAAAAAAAAAAAAAAAAAAAAAAAATGAAGGCTGGGGTTGACAGGGCTGTCAAGACCGCCTTTCCCCAGCCACAGGCTAAACTGAACGGCATCGAAAAGTGGAGGGGAGGATGGATGGCGTGTGCGTGTGTGACCACTGGCGGAAGGAGGATCCAAACTCCAAAAAAGAACTTTGATATAGGGCTCGGGAAGCTGACGTCATCACCGTGACGCCAGTCGTGGCGGCCATCTTGTGAGGATACGGCGGGACTAAGCGCTCATAGGGAAATCGCTGTTTTTGTAATGTCAAGAAAGTCCTGACGTACTATAAGCAATAACAGCAAGTCTTGCCATCACTGTAGGAAACGGCTCAACAAAATCAGTCTGTTTTTGTTTCCAAGAGGAAGAAAAATGAAGAGTGAAAAACGTGTTGAAACACTGACTTCGCCGCCTACTATCTCAGTCATGACTATGGTATCCTCTTAAGATGGCGGCTGACGCGCCGACGCTGCCAGGCAACGTGGGGAACTTCCCGAGCCCTATAGCATTTCAGTTAGAGTATTTTTGCGCCGGAGGCGAATTCCCGAACACCTTTACTACCCCTCCTCCCGATTCACCCTTGCATCGGATATGGTCACGGTTGCCAAGCATATCAGTCGTTTTATGAATCATAAGTACTCTTCTACATATACTCTTGGACTGATCTACCAATAAAGCCGTGGCCTCTCAGACTACTGGCTTTATCGGAACAGTTTGTATCTGGAGTTGCTGGTGAACAACAAACACGGAGTGGTGCTGTAGATACGTTATAATGAGTACACTGTTGAGCACTATATGCTTGCTTTGTGTCCTACGTCAAACAAATGGAGCAGCCTTCCAAAGTCTTGGTATGTTGCGCTTGGTCAGGTTTCATATAAATGTGCCTTATTTATGTACACACAAACATAAATGCGCACACAACCACCCACACTCATTGGATAATACATACGCTATTGTGAGGATGTCGGAGCACTATAATTCAGTAGTGGCATTTCTAGGATACTGACGGCCACATCAGTGCCACTTCTCCCACAACCGACATGATTAGAGACCGCAGCAAAGTTGCACGCGGGCCAGCTGCGGATGACCTTTTGATTTTGCTGCAGTAAGGAGTGAAGGGTGAGCTTGATGACGTTTCAACGTATTGATGCTCGACTCTTAGACTAGGAAACTGATTTGGATTGCATCATGCAGTTCTATAGATGCTTTGACTTACACAAGCCATATCTGCGTAGATATAGATAGGTGATACAGATTTACACGTGATGTTGCGTCTGTGCAGATCCATGCCCAGATGACGTAAGCCCCGGAGAAAGCTGGGTACCACATGACATGCAGTGTTCAAGATGTGACTGCGACACCCATCCACCTGGGTATGCTTGTTACAGGTACGAACAGATCTTCTGGCGACCTACTCCAGGCAGTATAGGGTTAATAGATTGCAACATCTTTTATAAATGTTCTTAGTATGTCTTACAATAATGTTAGACAAACTTAACCGCTTACGAAGTTTGAATGTCAAAACATGTAAGACTTCTGCTCTTTCTCTCCTTTGTACACAGGAGACTTACTTACTTACTTACGCCTGTCACCCCTACCCGGGTATAGGCCGTCAACGAGAGACCTCCAGCAACTCCTGTCCTGTGTACACAGGAGAGTTCATTCCATTATAAGCAAAAGGTAGTGGAAAGACTCTTAAATGTGTATCTACTCAGATGGATTTAATTGTGAAAAGAAGGGTACAAGTCTGTTGAGGCAAGACAACATTGATAACTGGCTTATCAGCACATTTTATCAGTTAAAGCCTGCCATGGAGCAGATCTTTAATTGTGTTAGCAGTACACGTGTTTGTCAGTGTGTGTGTGTGTTTTACCAGGCCCAATTCAGTATACGTTTTGCTGAACCAGATAAACATGCAGTGACTCTGGGTACATATGTACTGTGATCGCTTTCACTGTTGGGTCTCTTGGCAACATTCACACCAAGTTTGTTCGTAGTCTGAAGCTCACAGTCATGACAATCTTGTGAAGTACTGTTCAGTCAATGCTATGAATGATATTTGATAGGCTCTAGAATCATCTGGTCACAGAAATGCATGGTTCAGGTTATCATTTCACCATAGACTGTCAGTGGCAGTAGATGGTTGTTGTTACAGTTGTTACATTGCTTAACGTCCCGACAGCAACAAGACTTTCTCAGTACGTGCCTGCACTGTGGAAAAAAACCAACTAAACAGAATATTGAATTATGTTGCCAGCCAGTCTAATATGCTAAATAAACCTAACTAGACCATTTAGCAACACATCCAATATCAAGAACTACAGGCAGCGCAGCCAGTAGAGAGAGTTAAAAAAGGAAAATACAGGTGAATTGACCAAGGGTAGACAGAAACACATGCCCCAGAATAGAGGGGAAAGCCCACCCTGTGGGGCTGACCAGGGTGATCCTGGGAACTAAAAAGTAGTTAACCCCACCCAAGTCCCCCAGGGCAGACCCGAGTGGGGGGGGGGGGGGAGGGTTGGGGGGCAGTAGATGGTGAAATGCCACCTCTGCAAAGTGCAGCATGTGTACTGTAACTTGGCGATGATTTCTTCCTTGATTACATTTAACAGTTCTTTGTTTCAGCCAGAAGTCAACAAGTAGACATTACTGTTTGCACGAAGTGAATGCCAAGTGTTTTCACTGACTTGAGGGAAAAGCGAGTCCCAACAGTTGTAGAAAATTGACATGAATACAGTTTATACTCAGTCTCGCCTATACTGCACTTTATTTTCAGTCGGACATTCATTCAAAGAAAACAAATTATTTAAGCCTTTTCATATTGCTTAAAATTAATTTGACTATGACAAGGGTGGTGCCAGAATAGCTTAGCGCCAAGCTATTCAGGCACCACCCTTGAACTAAAATGGTTGATCTATCTCCTGAATTGTAATGTTGCCTTCATGGGACAATACGCAAATTAAAGAAAATCAGCCTCAGGATTGCACAGCTGAATAAACCTTCCCCACCCCCCTTATGGCATTTGATTTGTCTCAGTTTGCGTTTATTTCAGTTGTGGCGTTTTCATGCTGCCCCTCCAACCTGGTTGCTATATGGACAAGGAATCGCCTTTTGAACCATACCCTGACTGCTGTAATATGAAAGAGTTTTGTCCAGGAGACGAACGATTTAATGCTTCCTTGCTGACATTGCCTGTGGGATGAATTAGAGTCTTAACTCTTCTAAATAAATGCACCCAACGCGCATACAGAGGCTTATAAAGACACATGCCTCTTGCTGGCACCATTTGCGTCATGACGCATTGTAATTTTGTTTAATTTCTGATTTGTTATCTTTGATCACAGGGAGTGCAGAACATCCTGCTCTTTGCAATTTATCAAATATTCATTTGTCTGAATAAATGTATCAATATGCTATTGAGAATTAACACAATTTTTTTGGGTAGAGGTATATAATGTTCACATTTGGATTGTTAGTTAATTTTCTCTGTGGAAATGGATGACTTGTCTCTGTGTACAAGAGGTGGACAGAAGTGTGAAAAAGAGCCTGCATGTGCGATGTGTGTGCATGTGTGTGTGTGTGTGTGTGAGAGAGAGAGAGAGACAGAGAGAGAGATTTGTGGGTTTCTGGCATTATAAAAAGAAATTCTTTCAGTGGCACACAATTTATGCAGCTCTGCCTAGTGAAAGCAAAAGACAGTAAGTCTTGTGAAAAGCAAGATTTTCATTGTATTACAATGAAAATCTCACCTTTCACTAAAATTGACTTGTTGTCTTTTGCCTTCACAGGGCACAGCTCTGCAGAATAGTGACAAAACACATAAAATTTGAAATTCCGAGTGACATATTGAATGCTGAGTGACATATCAATTTATTTGAATGATTTGTCATCAACTATGTGAACAAGCAACAAAATATACATAAGATTGTACCATGACATTCAAAGTCAACTCAGAAGCACTAAGAACTGAAAATAATCAAGATATATGCACTGTACATGTAATATCAAACTCTGTCCAAACCTTTGGCTGTCGATGGTGCTTTTTGTGTCGGTGATTCCTGAAGGAATCAACTGAACTAAAAATGCTACTGATAGCTACAGGGCTAATATGCCATGTGTGTATAAGGTACCTACTGCAACAATGACAAACTAAACAAGCTACATTTGTAAGCTGTTCTGCGATTCTGTATCCTGTGGCTCTAGGACATACGGACCAAATTCACAGACCAGGGCACATTTAGTTTCAAATATTGTTTTCCATACCACAGGAGTGTATGTTTTTAAGAGAGTGAGAGAGAGTGACAGTAATTAACTCTTTGACTGTCCTTGGCACTTTTTGTATGAATCACCTCAACAAAATGCAGTATGGCCAGCCAAGGGGTTAACCCATTTAGTGCCAGCTGTGTTTCTGCAATCTTCGTTGATTCAACACCAAAAAGCCTGAGCTGTCCCAGGAACATAGATTCAAAGTATTGTCAGCAAGAGGTAGGGGGCTCATGAGGATCTATACCTCTTGCAGCATGATGGTGTTAAAATTTTCATGGCAATGAATGGGTCAAACAATAAACCAAGCTCTTCTTACTCTATCATAAAAATGGAGTGCAGCACACTTCTATATATATATAATATAAACCACTGTGAACATACACCTACCAACAGAAACAAACACTGTAACACCTTTTTTTCCTGTGTGATTATGGTACAAGAAGTAGGATTTCCAATGAACAGGCAGTCCTTTTCAATAATTCATTTAAAATGCCAGAGAAAAATCATCTTTCAAGAAAGCTGAACCATATATACCCACAAAAACTCACACATGCACACAGAACATGCACACAAACACATACACACATGCTAACCCAAATTCCAACATTTACAACAGGCACGTCTGCTGCATCTCTTTGAAACAACTGAAAACTGAGTGGACTAAAAGCGTACTCATAATTTAGCTCTGCAAAACAAATAAGACTGCAAAAAATTATACAAGAAGACAATTACCCCCAACAAGCAAATGGCCCTCCCAAGGCCCCAAAAAAGCCGATGTTTGTCCATGAACATATTACATACAGGAATTTGCTGGTTTTGAATATGTTTCTTGTTTGTTTTTATTCGAGTGCATAAAGCAGATGGGTATTGACAGTAAAACAGAAGAGCCTGATATTGTAAATCTACACATATCATAAAATTGAACAAGATGGGATGAACCATAACCCACAAAGTCCATTCTATATGAGAGCTGTCCTCGCTGTCAAGGGTCTCTACCTTTCGTCTTTGACCCGATTCTGATTTTGAAATATCTGCTTTTGAAAAAGCCTCGCAGATGTGTCAATGCGTCATAGTGAACTCTGTAAGGGGTGCACGCAGTGCATATGCGTCATTGGTTTGTCAAATGTCATTTGTCATGACATATTTTTTTTGTCTTTACGTAATTTTATATTTGACATGATACGAGTTTCACTTTCACTTCAAGACTTGGGAAAATGGTGACAAAACTAGAATTTTACGGTACAATTTCAGTCTTGCTATAACATGTGTGAAATCAGGTTGACTTTACCTAGCTACATGCTATATATTAAGTACACCTGCATGCTTTTCTGAAAGCGCGTCGATGTGTGTGTATGCGTGCGTGCATGCGCACACTCCAAACATCCTCAAGATGCATCCTCCAGGCACATGAGGATCTATGCCTCTTGGAGATGCACACATATGTGAGAGAGAGAGCAAGCGAGTGCGAGAATTACGTCATATTTAGAGTATGTCTGCGTGGTGACGGAGTTGCTTCTTTTATGTCACTGCCACTGTCTGACTTTCTCCAGATCAGTGTCAAGGTTTTTTACTGTTTTAATTTTTTTCTGAAAAGAATTAATTTTTACTGAAGATTTTGAAATGGTACAAAGCTGGCTAATGAACTCATCCAATGTCTTTCTCCAAACCAGCTATATTGGGTCACCTAAATGCTCTTCTGAAATCGCGATGATGTGTGTGTGTGCATGTTAATGTGTGCATGTGCGCGTGCTCCAAACATCTCCAAGAGACATAGAGCCTCATGCACTCTCTGGGTGCATGAGAATCTATGCTTCTTGGAGATGCACGCATGTCTGTGAGAGAGAGAAAGCGCGGCACACGCTAGAGAGAATTACGTCATATTTAGAGTATTATGTCAATGTCTATGTGGTGACGGTGTTGCCTCTTTTACATCACTGCCACTGTCCGACTTTCTCTAGAAGTCAAGGTTTTTTACTGTTTTAATTTTTTTCTGAAAAGAATTAATTTTTACTGAAGAAGTTGAAAGGATACAAAGCTGGCTAACGAACTCATCCAATGTCTTTATCTAAACTAGCTGTAGGCAAAATTTGAAGTAAATATGACAAAAATTACGGACTCTAACCTGGGTCAACAGACTTCCTATAAACTGTTGTTTATGTCTTAAATGAGACATTCAATTACAATATGCTCGGAGGCTCTCTTAGCCACCCCTTTAAGAAAGTATTTCACCAAGTTTCAAGCTTGTGTGTACAGAAATATTGGAGATTCTCTTGTTTACACACACACATACATACATATGCACACATGGTGCTTCGCGCCAAATGTACGTTCAGCGGCGAAGTTAGCATAACTAAACATGACGTAATTTTTATCTTGTTACTTCAATTGTGAGAGGTTTATTCCTGCCCGCCTTTGACATCATGGACATGCTATTAAATTCGCCCCACCGCTACCTGTCCTAAAAAGTTCCTTCTATAAATAGAAGGGACTTAAAAAACACCATTGTCAACTGTGGCCTGCGACTTCCAGTGAAACATCCCAGTAAGCAAAGGACCTCAACCCATGACAGCCGCAGTGGGCCCATGCATGGCTGTGGGTGGGCCCACTGCAGTCATGGGCCTGAAGACATTTTGCTACTGGGGCTGTGTCCTACACATTTATAATCTGTGTGCTGATCTCTGATCTTGGACCTTAGATGGAAATAAGATGTAAGACCATCCCATATTCACACACTCTCACTAGCACAAAATGTACCAACGTACATAATGCACATAAATAACAGAAGAACACTTCTAATGATGAAAAACCCAAGTGGACTGTAGTATTTAAAAATTAAAAAAAAAAAACAACCCCAGACCAAAAGGTGACTGCCAAGCATGAGAAGTGAAAAAGAAATCCCAATGAAGAAAAACTCACAAACCAGATAGGTGAGGCTAGCGCTGGCAGAATTGTACAACAAACCAAGGGGAATTACCAATGAAGAAAAAAACATTATTAGAAAAGACAATTAAAACACAATTTATTAATATTTCGGGTTTGGTCATACATCACTAAAGAAAAAATAAGTAGCACATTGTGAACTTTCCGTATACATGTCTGTTTTGAAAAGAGTTCTAACCTGAAGTATTAATATACTGTAACTGTTGTAACCGTCTCTCCCAGGCACGTTTTTTTTTCTTTGGCTTTTCATTGACTGTAGTATCGGATAATGCTTGGCTTGAATTTCAATCCACTTTTAAGAAACTGCACAATGACCCCCACGCACATTAACTCATTCGAGACACGCTGCCTCTGGATACGCGGGCTCTTGCTGCAAACTGCGTATCTTGAGGTGGCACATCTGGAATGAGTTAAGTCCCCTTGTGAATACAGCCAGCAGCACTAAACAGTACAGGTGGATGGATGCACAATGGGGTTAAAGTCACCTGCCACAAGCTGCATATACACAGTGTTTGTTGTAACTAGATTACACACCATATAACTGATTGTCTTCATAAAGGGCGCTAAAAGGTGGCTGCAAGCTAAAAGAAAAACATGTATTTCTGGGCTTTTGCTTCTTTGTTTTTGTTTTAAGATTATCTGCTCAGGCAAATGCATTGTTATTTCAAGATTATCTAACAAACAAGCCACAAGTTCTACGCACAAGCCATGGAAAGTGGACCAACTGAGACAGCATATGGGTTGTGCCTGATTGGAAATTGCTGCCAGGCAAGCACAAGGGGTTTAACTCTTTCACCGTCAAATTTATACAGAAAGTGCTGTTCCCAGCGCCAATTTTTCTTTTTCAACTGTGTTAACTGCTGGACAGTAGGTCTCTTTAACTGCTCGTATCTCAGAAACTATTACAGATATTTTTACTTCAAATTTTGTGTGTACTGGGCCCAGATGTTATTTTTATGAGAAACTTCATATATATATCATTGTAGCTTTGTTTGATTACACAGACAACCTTTACAATGTTTACAATACATGTGGAGCGCACGTGACACGTACAAGGTCAGGGAAAAAGCAAAATATACTTTCTCAAATCCATTTGAGGACTCTTGTTGGAATTTTCTGGTTCTGGCGACCAGTCTTCATCAGCAGAATCATCACGGTCTACGTCAGAATCTTTTTTGGGCCATTCACTATCTTCATCATTGAAAATAAGGCCAAGAAGTTCTGGTGCAGTGAAAGCACATTTTTAAACTTGCAGCCATTCTTGTACACTCAACTCTTTGTGAAGGGAACACCCCCCCCCCCCCCCCCACTACACATTGGTTTGTACCACTGTTAAATGTGTCGGGGAGGGGGGGGGGGGGGTGAAGGGTAGGATGTTGCATGTCACTGACGTCTGTCAGTTATGCTAGTGGAAACACTGTATTGCGGGAAATACGGTCCCTTTTGACATGACCCATCGATGTTGACTATAGTCACCCATGGCCCAAAGTCGACTAAAGCGGTGAAGAGTTAATCAGTGCAGGACACTAAGACTGATTTTACAGCAGCAAAGAAAACATAGCAGTGGCATACAAAACTATCACATACAAACTATCAGTAAGAGATCATCTTGTGACAACTGGTGGATATGGTAATAACAATTAATGGTGCTTGGATACAATGGCATCGTGCGGGAATGAAGAGATGGGAAAATGAACCCACAAATCCCCCCCCCCCCTCCCCCATTACCCCCCCCCCCCCCCCCCAAAGAACTGTGTCCAGTCCAAAATAATCACGTCTCACCCGGTCCTAATTCTCAAGATCCTAAGTGCTTCTCTAGGAACGCCTTTACATCTTGCATTTCCTGAAATGAAAAAAAAAAATTCATTTTTCTCTAAAAGGTATTTTTTCGAAAAATACTTACCGATGACATGACTACCTGGGAATGTCTACTTCTAGGCTCAATTTTAGCCTACTTGCCCGTTGTGTGCCCACACAACCCGAGAGGCACTCGGGGAACCCTCCCCAGAGGGGCCGAGAGTTATCTCCCCATACCTGCCTTACCAGATCCGGTCACGAGACCATTCAGTCTGATACTTCGCTCGAAAGCGGCAAGCGGGGCAGGAGGGAGGGTCATCCGAGTCATGTCATCGGTAAGTATTTTTCAAAAAAATACCTTTTAGAGAAAAATGAATTTGTTTCTTCAAAAACATTACCGATGACATGACTACCTGGGAGAATTGCGATGAGGAGGAGGGTGCCGCCCAAAACTCCCCAACAGAACAGCGCCGTTCTCCCCGTCACACACTCCCGACAATTTTAGCGAAGTGCATACCTACGGCGCCGGTGGCGCCGGGAGGGAGTGTTGCGCCGCGGCGATGTCCCCCACCAGTGCGAGATTCTCTCGCTGGCTGGCCAGGTCCCGGAGGTAGAAACGGGCAAAGACCGACTCGGTCTTCCAGCCCACGGCCGCCACGATGTCCTTGACAGCACAGTTTCGATCAAACGCGATGCTCGTGGCCATAGCTCATACCTCGTGTGCGTGAATGTGCAGCCTCTTCGCTCCCTGAGGGGAGATCTCCTGATAAGCGGAGCGTATGACCCAGCGGAGCCAGGAAGAGATCGTCTGGGCTGTAATGTCACGCCGGTTGGGTCTTAGAGGTAGGAAGAGGCGCGACCGTCCCCTGCGGACGGGCCTAGATCGCCGCAGATAGATTTTAAGGGCGCGCACGGGATCCTGTAGCCTGGTCTCCTGGGACCGGGGTCGGTCTCTCAGCGGCCTAATGGTGATCACCTGAGGCGGAGTAAAAGGAGACCTGTTCTTCGCCAGAAAGGCCGGGTCCGTGAGCAGCTGGACGGAGCCGTCTGTTCGGAACTGCAGACAGGAAGGGCGTGCCGAAAGCGCATGTAGCTCGCTCGCACGCGAAGCGGTAGCAAGAGCCAGCAGGAAACAAGTCTTGCGTGTCAAGTCCGCGAACTGGGCCAAAGGTAAAGGTTCGAAGCGGGCGGAGTTCAACCACGTGAGCACCCAGGGTAGGTCCCAGCGAGGAATGAGCGAGCGGAGTGTCGGGCGCTGTATGCCGAAGTGTCCCATAAGGTCGGCTAGGTCCTTGCAGGCGCCCGGATCGGGTCGTCCCAGGTGACGATAGGTGTCCGCAATCATGGAAAGGTAACCGCGTACCGTGATGGGGGCTAGGCCTTGGTCTCGGAAGAGCCAGAGAAAGAAGTCCGCCAGCTGAGGATGAGTCAGATCCGTGGGCGTAAGGCCGTGATCGGTGCACCAGGAACAGAGGACTCGCCACTTTCCCTCGTAGACTCGAAGGGTCGATGGTCTACGGGCCGCAGCGATTGCCTCCATTGCTGCACCCGAGTAGCCTCTAGCTCCGAGGGCTTGCCGCACAACCTCCAGGCGTGAAGGAGGAGTCGCTCCGGGCAGGGGTGGAACAGCGGCTGGCGCGGTTGCTTGAGCATGGTCCGCGGGGTGGGCAGCAGCAGGGGCGGGTCCGTGGCGAGGCTGAGCAGGTCGGTGGTCCAGGAGCGGTTCCAGGCGAACGGCGCGGCCAACAGGAGGATCGCCGAACAGCCCCGCAGTTTGAGGAGGACTTTGGGAATGAGGACGGTAGGGGGGGGGGCATAGGCCACAAGGCTGTCCCAGGGAATGGAGAGCACATCGACAGCCCAGGCAAGGGGGTCAGGAATCGGGGAGACGAAGAGGGGAAGCTGGTGGTTCCACCTCGTGGCGAACAAGTCGACCTGGGGAGTCTCCCAGCGGGCGCAGATCATCCGAAAGATGTCCTGTCGCAGGGTCCATTCCGTGTGTAGGAGCTGGCCGCGGCGAGACAGAGAGTCGGCCAAGACATTCAGGTGTCCGGGAACGTGCCGGGCTTGAAAGATAATGCCCCGGTCCTCGCACCAACGCATCATCCTGTAGAGGAGCATACACAGGTCGGGGGAGTGTGTGCCCCCTTGCTTCTGGATGTAAGCGACCACCGTTGTGTTGTCCGAAAGCACGAGAAATTCCTGGTATCGGAGGAGGTCCTCCCAGACCTGAAGGGCTTGCCAGACGGCCTGCATCTCCAGCCAGTTGATGTGGGTGTGCGCCAAGTCTGAGGGCCAGGGGCCCGAGGTCGCGAGGAACCGCGGTAGGAGATGGGCCCCCCACCCAGAAAGGCTGGCATCGACGCAAAGAGAGATCTGTGGAGGGGGAGAGGCCAGGGGAACTCCCGACGCTAGCCACGTAGGGTCGGTCCACCGACGAAGGTGCGGACGGAGCATCTGGGACACTGGGACCGCGGTCGTCAAGTCTCCGGAAGACGGGCGCCAATGGAGAAGAAGATGCAGATGAATTGGCCGGGAGTAGAGACGCCCTAGTGGGATAAGATCCGCTGCGGCGTTCATCAAACCCAGCAACTGAAGCCAGACTCTGGCGGGGGCTGCATCCTCCCGAGCCAACTGGTTGGCTAGATCCGCAATCTTCTTGATCCGGGGCGCCGGAAGGCGAACCGAGTTGAGGTCGGTAGCAAATTCCATACCCAGGTGCATAAACCGGCGGGAGGGAGAGAGATCCGACTAGCCGTCGTTTACTAGGAAGCCCAGGTGTGCCAGGAGGTGCAGGAGAGCATCTCTGTCCGTGGCTAGCGCGGTCTCCGATTGGTTGCGCAAAAGGAGGTCGTCCAGGTAGTTCGCCGTCGGACTGGAGGAGGACTGTCGGGCTAAGGTGACTACGGCGTCTATCAGCCGAGTGAAGACCCAGGGGCTGAGGTTGAGTCCGAAAGGCAGCGCCCGGAACTGGTAAACGACGCCGTCGATCGCAAACCTGAGAAACTTCCTGGAGGCCTGGTGCATCGGGACATGCAGGTACGCATCGGAGAGGTCCAGACTGACTGCGAAGTCGAGAGGCTGGACTGCGGCTTTCAGGGCTCTGGCAGTCTCCATCCAGAAGGAGGGGGCAGAAATGAACTTGTTCAGCGCCGAAGATCGATGACGAGACGCCATCTCCCTCCAGGCTTCGGCACGACGAAAAGGCGGCTGTAGAAGGCCGGTGAGTCGGGGACTCGGACAACCTCTGTGGCGGCTTTCCTCAGCAGGGAGGCTACCTCTTCCCTCAAGGCGGCGGTCCTCAGCGGGTCGCTGGGAATCTCGGTCCAGAGAGGGGCACGACATAAGGGCGGCGGGCTTCGGAAGACGATCCGCAGACCCGTAGAGACGGTGTCGCAATCCAGGGGTTGTCGCCAAGAGCGTGAGCCAATTTCCGCGAAAATCGGCTAGCCGCCCGCCGACCGGAGACCCCGAGGCTCTCACAGCGTACCAGGTGTCGCCGAACAGCAAGGGCCCACCCAAGGGGGCACGGCGAAGTTGCGCTCGCAGGTCCGGTGGCAACGTACTGCAGGCGAGGAGCAGGGCATCTCGACGCATGAGGTCGCAGTTGGCCGACGCAGCCATCGCGTTGACCGACGAGTGGTAGGCGGCGCGGTTGGCGGTCTCCGCGAGGACCAGCAGGTCGCCTAGGAGGGGAGAGATGGAAGGATGCCAGGATTCCTCCCCCCGACGGACCAAGGCTTGAGTGAGGAGCTCCAAGACACCAGCGCAGGCTAAGGAGTTCCGGACCAAGGTCGCTGTCTTGTCCAGGCCCCACGGTAGGGACCGCCGCAGCAGTCGGGCTGCCGGCTAGTGACGTGGCCGAAGGGTGCAGTGTAGGCAGAGGGATGGAGAAGGCCTGGGAATGGCCAGCATACCAGTCCCGCCGAAACGACCTGTCTAAATCCGCAGGCCAGTGACGGTCGGAGAAGCAGACCGGCTCCTGGGACGTGGCCAGCTGCAGGTGCGACGAAAAGACGTCTCGAAGGTCCTTAAAGCCGGGCGGTTGGGGAAGCGACTTAAACTTCTTGACCTGCCTCTCCGTGTCAACAAAGGCGGCGACCTTCCTCTTCAGAGGCGGGGAAGCTGGGCAGGCGTCCGCCGGCAGCGTCGCGGCCACGAACCTGGCGGCTTCATCCAGAGCTAAAAGCGTCTCTGACCGGGAAGAAGAGGGGAGCGCCGAGGGGGAAGCAACCTCGAGGGCCACGGGCGAGGTCGAGCGACCCTCCTCGTCCAATAGAGCCGAGACGGAGTCTTCGGGCAGCAGGCTGAGCGTGTCGTCCTCTAGGGGGCGTCGCGAAGGCACCGGAACCACCACCGACTGCAGCGAGGTCCAAGGAGAGCGCTGAACCTCCGGCGAAGACTGGGGACGCGAGGGCAGCGGGGAGCGCGGCGGTAAGCGAGGAGGCGACCGGGAGCAGGACCGAGGACGAGAAGGCGCCCGGCGAGCACGCGGTGAGGAGTCCTGACGACGCGAGGAGGGTCGACGAGGGTGGAGACGCAACGAAGGCAACGCCCGGCGCGGCGCAGAGCGCGAAGGCACCCGAGGGGAAGCAGGGCGGCGAGGGTCCTGCTGACGGCGCTCGCAAGGCGAGCGAGAGCGTGGGCGTCGAGAGGAGGAACGGTGAGGATCAGGGTCGCGGCTGTGCCGTGAAGGACGGTGCTGACGTCTCTCCGGGCCATACTCCGGAAGTAGGCCACTATGCCGGCAAGGCGATCCTCTGAAAGGACCAGCGGGCCTGTTGCGGGGAGAGTGGTGAGGACGGCTTGTCAACGACGGACGGCTCAAGCCTGACTGCTGCTGGCCACTCTCGGTGGGACGGGCACTAAGCCGGCAAACAGACCCTCCGGAAGGGTCAGCGGGCGTTGCAGCAGTGGCGGTCCCGTGGTCAGACAAAGAACGCGAACCCCGACGAGAGGACCGTTCCGTGCGGGAGAGGTCAGAGGAAACAGCAAGGGCGGCCAACGTCTCAACGGACGCCGGATGCTCATTAGCCGGGCGGGAACGCTCTCGGCGGTAGAAGGACCAAAGGTCCGCCCACAGAACCTCAGGCCAGGCCGCACAACCTTACACCTGCGGCCCGAGGAACAACCCGAACACGGTAGGCAGACCGAGTGGGTGTCCGTCGGCCACTTAAAGTCACCGCACCGGGAGCACAAAAGCATAATGGCTAAGCGCAAGCGGGCTCCCGGTGGAGCGTAATAGGGAACTCTCGGAGGGCTAAAGGGCCTTTAAACGGGCTAACACACAAGGAGCCCAAGGCCCACGTGCCAAACGGGCGTGAAACGGTAAAACCGACCGTGAGCTAATCAGGCACTACGCACTGAAAGAAAGACCACTAAGAAAGAAAGCAGGGAAGCACCCAACAGTCAGCCGGCTCTCAGCCCGAGGGCCGGCCGAGGGAACTACTGCTACCTTACCTCTGCAACGAAGGGAAGGGGGAAGGGCAGGCAAACCGCCGTCCACCGACAGCAGAAGAATCCCCGCAAGCAGCCGCAACGAAGCAGGAAGAGAAGGCAGGGTAGACGGCAGGGTAGAAGAGGGCGCAGAGCACACGAAGTCGGCAACGAGCGTCGGTAGGCAGAAGACCGGTCGAGGCAGCGAGAGCGCAGGCCAGCCACGTCTTCTCACCACGAGCGAAGTAGCAAGACTGAATGGTCTCGTGACCAGATCTGGTAAGGCAGGTATGGGGAAATAACTCTCGGCCCCTCTAGGAGGGTTCCCAGAGTGCCTCTCGGGTTGTGTGGGCACACAACGGGCAAGTAGGGTAAAATTGAGCCTAGAAGTAGACATTCCCAGGTAGTCATGTCATCGGTAATGTTTTTGAAGAAACAAACAACCAAGAAGTTGTGAGAAAGACAAAACAAGATTAACCTTTATCATCCTGATACACTATTGCTTGAAATAAATTTGACTATGATAGTTCAAGGGTGATGCCAGAATAGCTTGGTGCCTCTGGCACCAAGCTATTCTGGCACCACCCTTTAACTAAAATGGTTGATCTATTTTATAATCTGTAATGTAGCCTTCATTGGACAACAAGCACATTTGTAAGAAATCAGCCTCAGGATGTAATGGATTAAACAATTTGTCTCAGGTGATGGACCAATTGCACATTCTAGTGGCAGAATCCCAAATGACACCAAGTTAGAAAAAAGTCTATTTTTATTACAAAAAACTTGAGTGAAGATGTCATAAAATGCTAGAGGATGCAATTTTTTGTTGTTACGTCTAAATGAGTAACTGATAATGTGCATGTTTAACATTATAAGAAAACAAACACTGATCCTCAGAGTCAAAATTCCTAAATGTAGGAGTTGCCCTTCGAAGACTACAAACCAGGTTAGTCAGTTAAGCCATAATTCTACCCTGTGGTGGCAACAGATACCATAAAACTTCTAATTTTTCACTCAACGAAATTCCCGATTTTCCCAAAATGCCGAAAAATTGGGGCAAAACAAAATATTGGAAGTTAGTGCCAAAATATTAGAGGAAAAACTGCTCATGCCAAAAATTAGAGAAAAGACTTCCTGTGCCGAAAATTAGAGGAAAAGTAACCGCTAAATTTAATCAAAGATCATAACACATAAAAGGTGTGACCACTGGCTGTTATCTCGGTGACTGACACAACAAGAAAGGCAAAGCTCTTATGGCTCACATGTATGACCAATAATAATAACCACATAATAAGTGTGACCTTTGCGTGTTCATGTGTCTAAAAATAAGTAAAGGGCTGGCTTCTGTACCAGTGAAATCCGAGTTTTCTCAAAATGTATGCATTTTTCACACATTTGTCGACCCTCCGTGACCCTTGACCTTTACGAGGGGGTGACTAAATTTGCATGCATAGAAAGGTGTTATCATCAGCTACATTTATGTCAAGTTTGATTGAAAAGTCTGCAAACAACTTTGATAAAAACTACAATTCTATCAAAAACTGACATTTTTCACACACTAGCTGACCTTCTGTGACCCTTGACCTTTCCGAGGGGACATCAAAATTAGTATGCATAGGAAAGCCTCATCATCAGTTATCTTTATACCAAGTTTGGGCTTGGAGTTGAAATAGTATTTGAGAAAAATACAGTTTTTGTCAAAATATGTCTATTTTTTACCCCTTCTGGCCCCCCTTGACCTTTGCGAGGGGACCACTAAATTAGCATGCATAGTAAGGTCTTATCATCAGCTACCTTTGTGCCAAATCCAACTGAAACGTTGGCCAAAGCTTTGATAAAAACTACAATTCTATCAAAAACTGTCATTTTTCACACATTTGTTGACCTCCTGTGACTCTTGAACTTTCCGAGTGGTCATCCAAATAAGTATGCATAGAAAGGTCCTACCATCAGGCATCTCTGTACCAAGTTTGGGTTTGAAGTTGAAAATAGTATTTGAGGAGAAACAAACTGTGTCAAATATGGCTATTTTGGACCCCTTTCTGGACCTGTGACCTTGACCTTTGCAAGGTCACTGAAATTTATATGTTTAGAAAGGTTTTACCACAAAGTACCCTTGGGCCAAGTTTGAAGTTTGAGGCTTTAATAGTCTCCAAGCAAATGCTAACGTTTACCATGAACGACAGATGCCGGACAGACACTGGATGGTCCATTACATAGACTCACTTTTGATATCGCACATGAGCCCCAAAAAATGGGAGCAGCGACCAACCAAACCCAATTTTGGCTCATGTGTAGCAGTAGAACTTTGGAGCAAGCGTTCAAAAAGTCACACGGTGAAAATACCGTGGACTATAGGATCTGAGAAAAATCAATACTGATCCATTTCCTTTTATTGGGACTACAAAAAAATCTGATTGGCCAACCCTTGCAGCATTTCGTACACTAAATCTCATTGGCTTGGAAATAATGAACACATAAAGTGAACACCTGTGAAAGCCCATGCTTTGAAAATAAAAACATTGAATCGGCGTACTTCGGGCGTTAAAGCATTAGATCGCAGTGTTCTCTCAAAGGTCGGGGTTTCAACCTGTTCATTGTATTTTCAAGCTTACCTAATGGCGGTACCCGATGGCACATCGTATAAGCTTGGCTCGACAGTGAAAAGATTTCCCGTCACAGTAGATCAAAGATCCTGTGTAAGCAGCTTAAGCATTAAATGCTTCAGGAAAAAGCATCTCTGACGCCAAAATTAGTACCAATACCTTCCTAAACCATAAATACGTAAATACCAGATATGTGTACACGGAACATATATAAACAGGCCATCAACTTAGACACTAGCCAATTAATGCAATCCGATTTCTCATCTAATCGCGCGGCATGAACTCTGCGCAAGAGACATACGTTTCACTCCAGCCTTTGAAGCAGCAAGGGCTCATGAGAACTTGGCTCGTGCTGGCCGCAAGTGACTTCATTTATATCTTTGGCTGAACTTGATCAGCTGTGCGTCGATGTAGCCATACTGTCCTATCAAGCCTGGCCGACTCGGCACAAAGCAAGTAAATAGTGAATGACCCCCTCCCCCCCCCATCCTCTCCTCCATTTGGATTAACTGAGTTGTCTATAAGCATTGATGGGGCCACAAAGCATGCCTATGGTTAATGCAGCGTACAAGTGAACATGAGGATCTATGCTTTGCGGATGGTACCTGGTAGGTTTACCTAAGGTGCTGCATCACTCAAACATAGCGAGGAGGTTTAGACCAGTTACACCCGCAATACCATAAAGCCGTGAAAAGTATGCGGTCATGGCGGTCGTCACTTTGTCTTCACTGCTGGCTGCAATGGGAATTTTAATTGCCCAAAATAGATTTCAACCAAATTGCCAAACATTTAGAGCAATGCCAAAAATCAACATTAAAAATGTTTGACAAATGCCAAAAATTGGGAGTAAAAAAAAAAAATTGCAGAAAACTTCAAAGTTTTATGGTAGTCCATTTTTGCGATAAGCAAGATTTTCATTATGTTACCATGAAAATCTGACAAAAATGGAGCTACTCTCTTTTGACTTCATAGGGCAGAATTAGTTGCAGCCTGCTGGGGCTGAAAGAACACAAAAACCTGCGTACCTCTGGACAAGAACTGTGCATCATGCCGTCATAACTCTTGAACTCCAAGTTGGGGTTGAAGGAACGGATGAAACCGCTTGTCTCCTGTCCCCACTGAAATCGAACCAGTGGGTCATGGGTTCCATGGCACTGTAGCACTGGCACATCTTTATTGTATTTGGGCTCCTGCAAACAGACACATAATAAAAAAAGTCAAGTGAAATGTTCTTCATAATGCATGGGTGACAGTGCAAAAAAATTGAATTGACTGAAAACTGTCCATGGCCTACACAGCAACTATGCCCCATGATCCATGGCCAGCAAGCGAAAAATTCTCATGAGCCATGTGAAGGCAGGGGCTCATGAGAATTCGTACCTCTTGCAGATGGAACAGGATGGCTGAAGGGCTCTTCTTTCTGAACCAAAAAGCTGAAATTCAACTTTCTGGGATTCTGAAAAGGCTGAAATAGTCTCTAGGACTGAAGACTGTCACCCAAGATAATGTGTGCTGGTTACGTGCCTCATACAGCTGACAGAAGTTATCGCTTTCCTCTGTGTGAGTCCTACATAACGGTTCTAGGCCATAAAGTCCAAAGCCACAGACTAGCACACAATAATAGGGTTAACAAATAAAAACAAGGGGAAGCAACTTCTCTCTTCTCTCTGCAGGATGAGGCAGGTCAACAATATCAGACAGTTTGCATAAGTTTTTTTGTGATCAAAATGATACACAGGCAATACTATCAGAAAATAATATCATGGTGGGTGGGGTGGAGGGCGAGTTATCCTGATTAAGGGAAACCATCCATGCGTAGTCAATGCCTCAAATGCATAGTCGTTGACTAGACTGGGCATATACCCATAATTACATGGGTGAAGATTGGAAATCCACACACACACACACACACACATATATATATATATATATATATATATATATATATATTGAAGGTGCTTTATTTCCAGAAATTTTCAATTTCAAAGCAAAGTTCCGTTTCTTATGCCTATCCATGTTTCTGTAAAACTCAGGGGTGTGGAAAAGCACATTTTAAAGCACACACACAAACACTGATGCTGAAAGGGTCAACCTTCCTATTTTTAGGCGTAGCTCTAGCCAGCAAGAATCCATCCAAACATGAATCTACACAGTGTATATTTGAGCTGCCTTTGTTCCACCTAGTTTTTAGCTGGGTGGACTCAAGACTGCGGATTAAATTTTGGAGGATTCATGTGGAGTTGGGTTAGGGCTAAATATGAGATGAATTGTGGCAGCATGCAAATCTGCACTGGGTAGATTCACAGATCTGGATAGGTTTATGCCTAAATATAGTGAGGTTGATGCCTTATGCATTTGAAAAACACAGAACTACTCTTAAAGAAATATACCTAATGAATTTGCTGTTTTTTTTAATAAAAATAAAACCCATGGGAACAAGTCCCCAGCGTTTAAGGCTGTATCCATGTAAAAATTCACTTTCTCACCCCTTCCTTCATGATGGTTTTGTGAAGAGGCAGCCAGGTACTCAGTGCAACGACTCCCCCAATCTGTTTATTGACAGCAAAGGCTGTGTACAGGGCCACTGCCCCACCTTGTGAGAAGCCCCCAATGAAGATGCGGTTCCTAGGGATGCCACTGCTTGCTTCCTTCTCCACTAACTGCTGCACTGCAGACAAAAAATGCATATTAATCCCCTTGTGTGTACTGGCATTGGTACTGTAAACAGTACTGCTGGATGCATGCACAATGGGCTTAATGGGTTGGGTCCCCAAGGTGAATCTTTGTCTACAGTTGCAGTGCGGGCGGCGCTAAGCTTTTGTGCTGGCAGCTAGGATTCCAAAGATGTGCCTGCACTATTTAAGAACATGTGAACAAGAATGGCAAAGCTTTTAAGGCTCATGAGTATGACCGATCCCAAAATTTGATAACACTAAATTCTGTCTAAAAATTGACATTTTTAACACATTTGTTGACCTCGTGGCCTCTGATCTTTCCGCGAGGTCATCCAAATTAGCATGCATAGAAGGTCTTACCATCAGGTATCTCTGTACTAAGTTTAGGTTTGAAGTTGGAAATAGTATTTGAGAAAAAAACAATTTTGTGAAAAAAATCACTTTAAATTTTTGAAAACCTATTTCTGGACTTTCTGAGACCCTTGACCTTTCAGGGTCAGTAAAATTAGTATGAATAGAAAGGTCTTACCATCTGGTAAGAGAGAGAGAGAGAGAGAGAGAGAGAGAGAGAGAGAGAGAGAGAGAGAGAGAGAGAGAGAGAGAGAGAGAGAGAGAAATACATCATATCTAGAGGACGAAGTTGCTGCTTTCATGTCAGTCTGATTTTCTCCAGAATTTGAGGTTTTTATACTTTTTAAAAAATTGTTTTCTGCAAAGAATTATTTTTTACTGAAGAACTGAAAAGGTACAAAGTCAGCCTTCCTCCAAGCTTTCAAAAATGTCAGAATTTAATGTGAATATGACAAAAATTATCGACTCTAATGTGGGTCAACCGACTTACTATAAATGGTCACTGAACTCTTCAATGAGACAGGTCTCCAATTTCAACATGTGAGGAGGCTTTCCTGGACACCCCTTAACTCATTCTACCCCAACACCGAATACCTTAAATTTTGCCGTTGTCCTCTGAAGACTGCGTTGCATTTGCAGTGCAGGACACAGAGCGACCATGATAGTTCAAGGGTGATGCCAGAATAGCTTGGCGCCCATGGGCTCCAAGCTATTCTGGCATCACCCTTGAACTATCATGGTCGATCCTTATCTTGCTGTGGTGTGTCTGGGGTAGAATGAGTTAAATGAAGCATTTCCTTAATTTTCAAGCTTGTACGTACACAAAAAGAGATTCTTGTGTCTGCATACATATGCGCATACACACGCACACATATGGCGTTTCCCCGCAAAAGTACATTCTGCAGCAAGGTTAGTGTAACTAGACAAGACGTAATTTTTACTTTGTTACTTCACTGTCAGAGTTTGATGGCTGCCCACCTATGAAGTCATTTTTTCGTGCTATTGAAAGCGATCCACTGCGTCCTAACCTAAAATGTTTCTTCTATAAATAGAAGAGACTTAAAAAGTGTGAGTCAAATGAACGCCAACAGATTTCTCACTTGATAAGTGCGGACTCTATGCTCACTGGGCCTCTCCCTTTATCAGAAAGGAGTTTGGACTCTCTTTATGATTCCTTCATCCCCTTCACTGCAGTGGAACCAAATTAAGTTTGTGAAACCATGGTGTATTGAAAGCTAGATATCTAATCTATAAAAGGAACACGGATGTAAATGGGGCCAGCAAGAGGCAAAGAACATAATGAGCCCCAGCATCTGCAGGGGCTCATGAGGTTCTTTGCCTCTTGCAATTGGATGGTATTCACATTTTCCTGGCAGGGAAGATGTTATCTACCAGTGATAAAATGATATCTCTGTGTGTACATTTGGGTACATTTCTGTCTTACTTACAAGTTTGTGATGCCTCTTTTATGCCGGCTGTATCCTGTGGACTGTTCGAATCCAAACCATGAATATCAAACCTGTCAGAAAGAAATTAAAAAACATTACAATTTAAAGTACATGTATGTCAACAAGCACCATATCATTTTATACACAAAACACTTTAAGAAAGTAAACAAGATGAAGATTTTATCCCCAAGTCTACCATATTGTTTAGAGCTCATATGCGTTTTTCTTTTAGACATTCCGAGTTGTTCCTGTTTTTGTCTACCTAATTGAAAATACGGTAGATTTTGGGATGGGGCTGGTTGGAGCCCGTTCAGTAGAATGCAAAGGACCTAACAGGCGGGCGGGCCTCAGATTGTGGTAAAAAAGTAACAAGATCAAAATGACATAATGTCTAGCTACTCTAACCTTGCTGTTGAACGTACTTTTGGCGCGAAAGGCTGTATGTGTGTGTGTGTGTGTGTGTGTGCGTATGTATGTAAACACTACAATCTCTGAAGCTGGCTTATGTACAAGCTTGAAAATAAAGGAAATGCTTCATTTAGGAGGTGTCTAGGTGCCCATTTGAGCATATTGAAATTGGATGTCGCATTGAAGAGTTAAATGACCGTTTACAGAAAGTTGATTGACCTACATTAGAGTCCGAAATTTTGATTATAGGCGCTTGAAATTTTGTGTATATAACTAGTTTGTAGAAAGACATTGAATGAGTTTGTTAGCCAGCTTTGTACCTCTTAAACTTTTTCGAAAATAAAAATTCAATGTGGAAAAAATGTAAAAAGTTAGGCTCCTCGATTTCATTAGAAGAACCAGACAGTGATGGTGACGTAAAAGCACCAAACGCTTCAGTGTTTTATACAATGTTCCTAATTGACGCAAAGCACCAGCACGCAAGTGTTTTACATGTGTATGAGCTGAAGCAATGCTCTGCTTGATTTAGGAAGACAGTCTTTCTAATTTTGTTATGATGATTGCGAACATATTGTGGAAAAGGTGGAAAACGCATGCAAGCTCATACGTAAGAGGCTTTGTGGGCATGGGCCATGCCACCTAGTTCTTCAAAATGGCTGTGGCTATGCCAGCCCACAGAATGTATAACTGGTAGGAAGCGCTGTGTGTCTGCCATCTGTGTTTGTGTGTACAATAGCCGTGGGGTGGGGGGTGGGGTTGGGGGGGGGGGGATGGAGTTAAGGTGGAGAGAGATGAATCAGAAGGATAAGCTTAAAAACAGGAACAACTCACAATGTTTTTAAAAGAAAAACGCACGTGAGCTCAAAACAATATGGTAGACTTTGGGATTAAAACCTCATCTTGTTAAGCTTCATTCTCATTCATCTCTCTTCACCTAACCCCCGATCTGCAAGGCAACGACACACATAAACACTGACAGACACATGGCACTTCGTACCAGTTATCAATCTCTGGGCTGGCATAGGCACAGTCATTCTGAAGAAGAACAAGATGGGATGACCCATGCCCAAAAAGCCTCTTCTATGTAAGTAAGCTTGCATGCATTTTCCACCTTTTCCATAATACGTTTGCGGACAGCATGGCAAAAATAGAGAGACTAAATCACTTCATTGAGAAAGAGAATTGCATCAGCTCATACACATGTAACACACCGACGTGCAGGTGCTTCGCGTCAATTAGGAACATTGTATAACACTGGCACATTTGGTGCTTTAATGTCACTGTCACTGAAGTCAAGGATTCTTACTTTTGTCATTTTTTTCTGCAATAATTTGTTGTTGTTGAAAACTTGAAGAGGTACAAAGCCGGCTAACGAACTCATCCAATGTCTTTCTCCATACTAGTTATAATTTTTATATCCAAAATTTCAAGTGCATATAATCAAAATTATGGACTCTAATGTGGGTCAACCGACTTTCTATAAACGATCATTTAACTCTTCAATGAGACATCTAATTACAATATGCTTGAAAACACTCCTAGACACCCCCGGCCCCCTGAATGAAGCATTTCCTTTATTTTCAAATTCAAGCTCGTACGTATGCAAAGGTCGATGATTTTCGTGTTTACATACATATGCACACACACACACGGTGCTTCGCACCAAAACAACGTTCAACAACAAGCTTAGAGTAGCTAGACGTGGCGTCATTTTTTCTTGTTATTTCTTTGCCAGACTATGACCCCCTGTTATGTCATTTGCATGATACTGATCGGGTTTCGACCAGCCCCATCTCAATGACCACTGTATTTTCAATATGGTAGACAAAAAAGTGAGTATTAAAAATAATGTAACTCTTTAAAAAGTGTCAATATCACACACACACACACAGCTTACCATGATGGCATCTTCATTCCAGCATTTAATGTGACTGGCTTGATTGGCCTGAATGAATAAAGAAATCTCATGTGCATCAATCATGCAAATTAACCCTCCCCCCCCTCCCCCCAACTATTTGCTGCTTAATCTGTCGTAAATCTACTACCATAAAAAATAAATTAACAGTATTCTTTTCATCCCATTAAAAATGTTAGGTGGCAATCCATTTCATTTCTCTCTTTCAGAACTGACTAGAATTACAGCAGAAAATAATCATTAACCCATTCAGCCCTGACGCACTACAGCAGGAGATGGGTTGACCATAATTCAAGAGTAGTGCCAGATTAGCTTGGCGCCTGTCGGCGCCAAGCTAATCTGGCACTGCCCTTGAATTCTCATGGTCGATTCATCTCCTGCAACAGGTGCATAGTCGTTAGACGACGCCTTCAAAATTTTGGAAATACGTGCACCGGGCTGAATGAGTTAAACCAGAAGGTTTGTCCTTGGAGACATAAGAGTTAACCTGTTGGCTGTCAGTAGAGCTTTTTGTCCAGGTGATTCTTGCAAAATGTGTTACCAACAACCAAAGGGCTATAATCAAATTCTGTATTCACATTATATTTAAACAATGAAAACTCTACTTACGCATGTGGACAGACACATTTTATATGTTGAAATTTTAACATCCGCAGACCAGAAGCCCATCCATGTCTGCAAAACACAAAGAAGCATTAAAATTAACCCTCTTGTGCATGCAGAAGTCAGCAGTGTTTACAGTCATCTGCATACACCTAGGCGTTAAACCTTTGAATGTCAGTAGCGATTTTTGTTGTGGTGATCACCATTACAAAAACTGCTACCGACATCCAAATGGTTGATGACAGAGCTCTAGGGGGTTAATGACCGTTCAAAGTTCACTTTTCTGGCTCAATCCAACTCTGTGAAGTCTCATGACTAAAGGGGAAAGCAGGGTATAGGTCCATCATAACAGTTCCCAGTTCACACATAGCTAATTAGGCATGAGCCTTGAATTACCACAGTAGACCATCCCTCACTTTTACCTTTCAGGGCTGAAAAAGTGTACATGGTGTGCGAGTCTATGTGTTTTGCTTTTCTCTGTGCGCGCATGTGTGCCTGCATGCATAAATGTCTTTGATGGTGTGTGTGCGTTGTTGTCATTGTTCAACAGCTGTTACAAATATACTCAGGATAATGTTATTATTATATGAATGATTTATAAGACAAGTATATTGCCTCAACAATCCTCCATATTTACTCATTAACGGTGGTGACTGTAAGTTGCTGTAGTTGCACAAAATAATTGAAGTTCAGCTGTAACAGTAGTGAAGCCAATTTCTTCGCATGAAAGTTCATTTCCACAAGATCAATTATTTTCACCCATCCTATCAAGTTACAAAGGTTAAACCAGGAGTCTGGTAGGTGACATGACTTCTATGTGAAAGGAATAAGCACAGATAAAGCATAGAAATAATGATGTGCTGGTCTGTAATTTTTGACCTTATAACTCTACCGTAAGGTCCAAAAATCACATATTTATGGCAATTATAATGTCAAAAGGTTGGTTCACTGAACTGAAGGAAACAACACGAACAACAAAAACAACCAAAGGTTTATCAGTTTTTGGAATAACTTAATCTGAAACTTTTTTCCTTAACGAATTGTTTTTCTTTTCTTTAAAAAAAATTCTTGAATTTCTCTAAAATGCACTTAAAAGTGCGTGTCAAACTTACAGCACACACACACACACACCAAACTGACAGCAAGTCACTCTGACCTTAACAGTGAACCATGCACATAACATTTAGATACATACACATGTGCATAGCTCCATTTATTTCAGTCAGCTCTTTACAAGAACGTCATTTCCCTAGAACAGCAGCCAGCGCCCTTCCAACAATCAAACCTTATATAGCCTTGAAGGCTATCAACCAGTTTGTTAGGTCTTGCTTCATTGCATATTAACCCTCTTAAACCCAAGGCCGCATTTCCAAACTTTTGGAGGCGTTGTCTAACGACTATGTACCAGTTGTAGGAGATGGCCTGATCATAATTCAAGGGTAGTGCCAGATGAGCTTGGCGCCTTCAGGCGCCAAGCTCATCTGCACTACCCTTGAATTATCATGATCAATCAATCTCCTGCTGCAGGGCCACAGGGCTAAATGGGTTAAGTGCCAAACGGCAGAAAACTGCCGCCAGCAGTCACCCAAGAAGCCCCAGTCATCTGTGTAAAGAGGAATAGGTTCTCATGAGCACCAGCTGCTGCAGACGGCCATGGAAATGCATGCTGATATGCTACTGTCGCTGGGGCTCATGAAAATCTGTGTCCAATACTGCCGCCGGTCTGGATTTTCAAAGGCATTTCCAATGCTGACACTTGACAGGATGCCAGAGAGAGAGATTGATTGATTGATTGTACATTGCTTAACGTCCCGACAGCAACAAGGCTTTCTCAGGACGTGCCTGCACTGCTTGTGAAAAAAAAACTAAACAGAAAATTGAATGTATGTCGCCAGCCGGCCAAATACGTTAAATAAACCTACAACATGGGGCCTAAATAAAGCTAAGACCATTTAGCAACACACATCCAATATCAAGAGCTACAGGCAGTGCAGACAGTAGGGAGAGTTTTAAAAAGGCAAATACAGGTGAATGGACAAAGGGTAGACAGAAACGCATGCCCCAGAATAGAGAGAAAAACCCACCCTGTGGGGCTGACCAGGGTGACCCTGGGAACTAAAAAATACCTAACCCCACCCAAGTCCCCCAGGGCAGACCCGGGTGGGGTGCCAGAGAGAGAGAGAGAGAACTTATTGTCCCAGTATTAATGACTACCCTTGTCAACAATGAGTTTAATGGCTCTCCTGTGGAGCGAGTTCAGACTTTTTAAATTAGCATCGCTACTACCGTCCCAAATAGATGAGGCATAATCCAAATATGACTGAATATGGGCATAGTAGAAGAGTTTCCTTGTTGGCTCATCAGCAAAATGTCTCAATTTCGACTGGAGGAATACATTTTTAGATATTATTTTACACAGTTTAGTAATGTGGCCTTGCCAGCACAACTTGTCGTCTAAGTTGATTCCAAGCACGCGTTGTTCTCCGACTTGCTCCACAGGCTGGCCATTAAGTGTTAGTTGAAGGGAGGGGGGTTCAACTGATGCTTTTGCCGTGTGGTAATAAACATGCATTTGGTTTTAGTGGGATTAGGTATCATGGCGTTATGTCTGCACCATTCAGATATCTCATTTAAACTGTCTTGGAGAATCTTCACCATACATGTTACGTCTGATGACGAAACGTCCAGTGTTCCATCGTCTGCAAAAAGACTGCAAGTACATTGGAGTCAGATATATGTAATGGAAGGTCGTTTATGAAGACAGAGAACAATAATGGACCAAGAATCGATCCCTGTGGTACTCCGTGCTCTATCACCCCTTCAGGTGAGTTTTTACCATTCACGTAGACATAATGCGTACGCCCATGCAGATACGACGTAAGGAAGGCAAGTGTGTCTGTGCTTAGTTGATAGACATTAAGTTTTTGAACTAAAGTTTCATGATTGACGAGGTCAAATGCTTTTGAAAGGTCAAAAAATACTGCTCTAGTCATTTGACTGCTATTTATGGCAGTAAGCCATCTGTCAACAAGGTGTACCAATGCTGTGTGACAGGAGTGTTTCCGCCGAAAGCCAGATTGTAATGGATGTATGAGTTTGTGTTTTTCTAGAAAATGTTGCAAGTGTGAATGTGTCTTTCTATCGGTTTCGACAGTGTTGACAGTAGCGAAATGGGCCTGAACTTGTTAGGGTCGGCAAGGTCTTTCGTTTTAGGTATTGGGATCACTTTGGCTGTTTCTAGAGAAGATGGAAATATCCCCTGCTTTATGCAAAGGTTGTATATATATGTCAAGGTATCTACAATATATGGTAGGGCCATTTTCAGAACTGAGCTACTAATACCATTATGGCTAGATGTACGTTTGTTCTTTAAGTACGAGATGGATTTTCCCACGTCGTATATCGTTAACAGCGGAATGCTGAATGACGTATCAGGGTCCAGCTGTTCTGCACAAAACATCTTTAGCTTTTCGGACACAGCTGAAGACTGACCAGAATATGTATTTTTTAGCAACGTACTGGCAGCCGAGAGGAAATGCTGATTCAAGATATCAGCTGATAACTGTGTACATTGTGCGGTATTTTGGACCTCATAAAAGCATTGATCGCTCGCCACACAGATATGACATCTTTCTTTTCGTTCATAAGATGGTGAAAAAGTGACCTTTGAGCTTTCCTCACTAAATGTTTAACATGGTTTCTTTGCCTTCGATAAGCAACAAAATCCTTCTTTCTTTTATAGTCATCTCGGAGCTGCATGGCACCCTTGATTTCCTTACTTAACCAGGCGGGAAGCTGGGGGTTCTTCACCCGTTTCTCTCTGAATGGAGCGTGTTTATCGAGAACACCAAGGAACAATCCGTACCACTCAGACAAAGCATCGTTGGGGTCATTATGGTAGTACACTGTATCAAAGTGCATGCTACTTAAATCACAAAGAAATGTTTCCTTGTTGAAGTGTTTAAGTGATCTGTATCTAATAGTCATGTGCTGATGTTTTCGAAATGAATTATCCGCTTTTAATGCCAAGCACAGCACACCGGGTAGTGATTGCTAATCCCTACCTGAAGCATGTCTACTGCCATCACCATTGATTGAGTAGTTGTCTATAAGGGTGGAGGAAGTTGGACTAACACAAGTTGCTGTTTTAACTAGCTGCTTTAAACCAAACATAGACATGGTGCACTCCCAAGCAGGGTTATTCAAAAACATGTTAATATTGAAATCGCCTAGGATCAAAATTTCAGAGCTGGACTGTCTGACCTTATCCATCATGGTGATAAAGTCGTCGAACCATTGAAATGTTGATGCTGGGTTCCTGTAAATGTACCCGACCAGCACGGGGCTGGATTTGTTTGCCCTTAACTCAACCCAAATGCATTCTACGGTTTTTGACTCCAGGTCCCCACGTCTGCGAGTAATACCACTAATTGAATTATGAATGTATACTGCAATACCCGTATGTCCCGGGAACTCAGCATCGCGGCGCAGTACAGTGAAGTCCTGGATAGAAACGGCCTCATTGCTGATGTTACGATTGAGATGCGATTCCGTTACACCAAACAAGTGAAATGGATTGGATCGACTCAAGAGCACACACAGATCGGGAACTTTGTTAGTTAAATGATAAACATTTAAATGGCCAATATGTAACTGGCGATCATACACCATGATTGCTAATGTATGTCAATACCAAAGAGTACAAATAAAAAAGCTTATAAATGATACAAAGGCAAATAAGAGCTGAAATAATAAAACAAAGCAAAAGAATATCAGTCCGCTCTAACACACAGAATGTGGGAGGCAAGTGAAAAAAAAAGATTTTTTTCTACGCATTCACTGATATAGACCACACTACCGGTCACTAACGGTCACTAACAGGGACTAATCTCTTTAGCAAACTTCAACAGTCAAAGCTAAACGACCCCGCTGCGCGATAGGGGAAATAAAGTCAGCGCTGCGAAAGGACACAGATATGATCGTAGTGTGAATATACGTAGAGCACTAGTAGAGAAAGTGTCACATGAATAAGTCTGCGCAAACACAATAATTATGAGCAAGAAAATCAATTCGATATTGTTCAGTGTTAGCCTGCAAAAGTAAAGCACAAAGTTATGTAAGAAAGAGTAACTGAATGTTCTGGAAATGAGTCTAATACACACACACGGGGTGGCTGTACTGTGTCCACAGTTCCTGTGAGAGAGAGAGAGAGAGAGCATTTGAGACGAGTTGGGTGGGGGCCACTAGCAGAAACGGGTGTATGGTAAGTGTCAAGTGAACGGTTGGGAAGCGGATGGGCAGTGTGAGAGTAGTTGACCCTTAGGCTGTTGGTAGCGCTTTTTGTTGCGATGATTCTACCGGAATAATCGCGACCAAAAGCGCTACGGACAGCCAAAGGGTTAACGCACTCAGCCCTAACAAATACAGAAGGTACAAGTCAGTACCCTGGAGGAGGTTGACACAGCAATGATTCTGACCCAAAATTTCAAACCACTGTTGTGTCAACATCCACGTGGTCAGCACCAAGTCAATAAAGGCTGCTGTAATTACACTGATGTTATAGTTGTGATGGCTGAATTTATCTTGGATAATGAAGAAAAGCATCCTTTTGGGAGCCAAAGACCTGCCACACTAAGATGAATTCCTCAGTACACTGACGCGCGATATAATAATTGCAAACTACAGTGGCTTGCAGCTGAAAGGCAGTGCCTGATTAGTGCTAGAGGCATCCTGACAAACGCCATACTGATCTAGCTGGCACTCCTATTGAACTACCATGGCTGATGCATCCTGGTTTACAGGCAAAGAGACTGACAAATATGATCGCAAACTTTGCAAATTTAACAACTGGAAGATTGATTGTACTGACATGAGATCTAAGACCGAAATTCCTACATTTGGCAGTTCAAACAGCCGTGCGCTGAACTATTCTGGCACCATCCCTGGAACACCATGGCTGATCCACATTGTGTCGTGCGTCAGAGAAGAATCTGTTTAAACTATAATGCGTAAAACAGACTGGAGATGGCGTTGGGAGGCAGCGACCTCAGAGTATTCTACACAACCTTACATGCATACATTCGCAAATAGGCAAGAGGTAGATTCTCATGCTTCCAAGCCAGTGTAAACATTGCCAAGACAAGAAGTTTTCCAGGAGCAGACATTGGAAGCGACCATGACTTAGTGATGATGACCTTCCGACTCCACCTAAAGAAGGTCAACAAGTAGCGTCACACCAGAATCAAGTTTGACATTGAGAAGCTGAAAGAGCCAGAGGTAGCGGAAGCCTTCCAGGCAAAGATAGGAGGAAAATTCGCGCCACTGCTACTTCTTGGTGCAGAAGACACGGACGTGGACACACTGATCGAAACATTTAACACTGCTGTAACCCAAACAGCCAGTGAGATCCTTGGCAAACACCGACAAGCAAAGAAACCTTGGGTTACAGCTGACATCTTTGTTCTATGTGACAAGAGTCGAGAATTAAAGAAAAAGAAATCAGAGGTAGAAGGAGCTAAACAATACAGGGAAATTAACCAGGATATCAAGAAAAGCATGAAAAATGCAAAGAATAAGTGGATTGAAGATCAGTGTAAACACGTAGAAGATGGTTGGTTGTACATTGCTTAACGTCCCGACAGCAACAAGACTTTCTCAGGACGTGCCTGCACTGCTTGTGGAGAAAAAAAACAACTAAAAAGAATATTGAATGTATGTCGCCAGCCAGTCAAATACACTAAATACACCTAACGAGACCATTTAGAAACACACATCCAATATCAAGAGCTACAGGCAGCGCAGACAGTAGGGAGAGTTTAAAAAAGGAAAAATACAGATGAATGTACCAAGGGTAGACAGAAAAACATGCCCCAGAATAGAGGGGAAAACCCACCCTGTGGGGCTGACCAGGGTGACCCTGGGAACTAAAAAGTAGTTAACCCCACCCAAGTCCCCCAGGGCAGACCCGGGTGGGGGTGTAAACACGTAGAAGAAAATCTGAACAAAAATAATAGCAAAAAAGCATACCAGCTGGTGAAAGACCTGACCAGTGTAAAACAAGGACGCTCCTCGATCATTCAAGATAGTGAAGGGAACTGTCTTACGGAAGACCAAGACATACTGAAGAGATGGACAGAGTACCGCTCAGATTTGTACAACCACCACTACAGGAGACCCAGGCATACTTGTCAACCCACCCATGACCAACAATGGCAAATATCCCATCCCCTGAGAAGAAGTAGAGGCTGCAGTGAAATCGCTGAAAAAAGGGAAGGCAGCAGGAGCAGACAACATCCCTGCAAAGCTAGGGGGTCTTTCTCCAGGTACTCCGGTTCTTCCACCCCCCCACCCACCCCCCACACTTTGGTACCGGTTTCAGGCCACTTTACAAATTTCAAATACAAGCGATCAAAAATCTCTGTAACTTCAGTAGCTGAACTGGCCCTTCGTCTGTCTTGTAGTGTCTTTGTCTTAAATGGCGTAAATCTGTGTCTGTTACTTGAGTGTGCGTGCTGGGTTTCAGTTCGCGGCGCTTTGAGTCGATTCGCCCAAAAATTGAGAAAAATGCATTTTTCTCTAAAAGGTATTTTTTCGAAAAATACTTACCGATGACATGACTGATAGGAAGTGTCTACTTACTCTCACAATTTTAGCCTAGGAACCTGTTGTGCCCCTGCACCAACCGGGAGGCACTCGGTGAACCCCCAGAGGGGCCGAGAGTGATCTCCCGTGACTGCCCATCCAGTTCCGAGTCATGTGATGATTACTCAGTTTAGGATACTTAGCTTACCAGCGGCAAGCGGGGCAGGAGGGAGGGTCCTCCGAGTCATGTCATCGGTAAGTATTTTTCGAAAAAATACCTTTTAGAGAAAAATGCATTTATTTCCTCAAAAACATTACCGATGACATGACTGATAGGAAGAATTACGAGTAGGAGGAGGGTGCCGCTGCCCGCAAAATAATCCAGGGGGCCTGCAGAGCCATCCTCCCAGTCGCAAACTCCCGACAATTTTAGCTAAGTAGCGTACCTACGGCGCCTGTGGCGCCGGGAGGGAGTGTTGCACTGCCGTGATGTCCCCCACCAGAGCGAGGTTGTCTCGCTGGCCTGCCAGATCCCGGAGGTAGAAGCGGGCGAAGGTCGATTCTGCTCGCCAGCCTACTGCCGCCACAATGTCTTTAACAGTACAGTTCCGGTCGAAGACAAGACTCGTGGCCATGGCACGTACCTCGTGCGCGCGTATCTTAAGCCTCTTTGCTCCCTGTTGGGAGAGGTCCTGGTAGGCGGACCGAATGACCCAGCGTAGCCAGGAAGAGATCGTCTGGGCCGAAATGTCATCTCTGCCGGTCCTAAGAGGCAGGAAGAGGCGTGAGCGTCCTCGACGGACGGCTTTGGTTCTGCGTAGATAGACGCGTAAGGCGCGCACAGGGTCTTGTTGCCTGGTCTCTCGAGGGAAGTCCATTCCCCGCAGCGGTCGCAGTATGATCACTTGTGGCGCCGTCAGTGGAGACCTGGTCTTGGCAAGGAAGGAGGGATCTGGGAGAAGGTGCACGGAGCCATCCGCACGAAATTGCAGGCAGGCAGGGCGCGCCGAGAGCGCGTGCAGCTCGCTGACTCGGGCCGCTGTGGCAAGGGCCAAAAGGAAGCAGGTCTTACGAGTCACGTCCGCAAGGCGGGGCAAGGGCAGTGGTTCGAATCTGGGTGAGTTCAGCCACGTCAGGACCCAGGGAAGGTACCAGCGTGGAACGAGAGAGCGGAGTACCGGACGTCGCAAGCCGAAGTGCGACATAAGGTCAGCGATGTCCTTACAGGCGCCGGGGTCCGGACGTCCAAGGTGTCGATAAGTGTCGGCAATCATGGAAAGGTACCCTCTGATGGTGATAGGGGCGAGACCCTGGTCTCCGAAGAGCCAGAGGAAGAAGTCCGCGAGCTGGGGGTGAGTCAAACCAGTGGGGTCGAGACGGAGGTCCTCACACCAGGCGCACAGCACTCGCCACTTTCCCTGGTAGACGCGTCGCGTTGAGGGTCTGCGGGCCGAAGAGATCGCCTCCACTGCTGCACTCGAGAAGCCTCTAGCGGTGAGGGCACGCCGCACAACCTCCAGGTGTGAAGGAGGAGACGCTCCGGGCACGGGTGGAAAAGGGCCTGTCGAGGCTGTTTGAGCATCATCCGGGGCGTCGGAAAGCGCAAAGGAGGGCCCGTGGCGAGGCTGAGGAGGTCGGTGGTCCAAGAGCGGTTCCAGGAAAACGGGGCGACCAGGAGAACAACGGCGTTGGATCCCTGCAGATTGAGGAGGACTTTGGGGAAAAGGACCGTCGGGGGAAAGGCATACGCGATCAAACTGTCCCAGGGGATGGAGAGAGCGTCGACTGCCCAGGCCAGGGGATCCGGGACCGGGGAGACAAAGAGGGGAAGCTGATGGTTCCACCTCGTGGCAAACAGATCGATCTGAGGAGTCTCCCAGTGGGCGCAGATCATCTGGAAAAGGTCCTGGCGAAGAGTCCATTCCGTGTGTAACATCTGACCACGACGCGAGAGCGAGTCGGCCAGGACGTTCAGGTGACCCGGAATGTGTCTCGCTCGAAGGAAGATGCCGCGGGTCTGGCACCAAAGCATCAGCCGGTAGGTGAGCATGCACAAGTCGGGAGAGTGAGTGTCGCCTTGCTTATGAAGGTACGCTACCACCGTCGCGTTGTCGGAAAGGACCAAGAGCTCCTGGTGCAGCAGACTCGATTCCCAAGTGATGAGGGCTTGCCAAACAGCCTGAAGCTCCAACCAGTTGATGTGACGGGCAGACATCTCTGGCGGCCAGGCTCCCGACGTCGTTCGGAAGTCCGGAAACAGGTGGGCACCCCACCCTGAGAGGCTCGCGTCGACACACAGGGATAGGCGAGGAGGGGGAGACACGAGGGGAACTCCTGAATCCAGCAACGCCGGATCCATCCAGCGCAGCAGATGGGGACGAAGAAGCGCAGTGACCGGTACCGAGGCTGCCAAGTCGGCGGAGGACGGGCGCCAGTGAAGGAGGAGGTGCAGCTGTATGGGCAGATAGTAGAGACGCCCTAGAGGAAGGAGATCTGCAGCGGCGTTCATCGTTCCGAGAAGCTGTAGCCAAGTCCTGGCAGGTGCTGCGTCTAGCCGGCAATGGTCGGCGGTCAAGGAGGCTAACCTCTGGATCCGCTGTTCCGAAAGACGAACCAAGTTCAGATCGGTAGCGAAGTCCATGCCTAGGTGGACGAATCGGCGACTGGGCGAGAGATCCGATTTTCCTCTGTTGAGGAGAAAACCTAGTCGCGCTAACAGCCGGATCAAGGTGTCTCTGTCCGCTGAAAGAACGGTCGCCGATTGATTGCGTAGGAGAAGGTCGTCGAGGTAATTGGAAGTAGGGCTGGACGACTGATGAGCCTTGGCCACTACCGCATCCATCAGGCGAGAGAATACCCAAGGGCTGAGGTTGAGACCAAACGGGAGGGCCCGGAACAGGTAGACTGCTTCGTCGAAGGCGAAGCGCAGGTACTTCCTGGAGGCAGGGTGAATGGGAACATGTAAATACGCATCCGACAGATCCAAGCTCACGGCGAAGTCCCTTGGCTGAACCGCGGCCCTGAGGGACCGTGCGGTTTCCATGTGGAAGTGAGGAGCCGAAATGAAGGAGTTCAGCTTGGAAAGATCGATGATCGGGCGCCACCTGCCGCCCGGCTTGGGCACCAGGAAGAGGTGACTGTAGAAGCCTGGGGAGCCGTGAAGCACAACCACCTCCGTGGCACACTTCTGCAGAAGAGCGGAGACCTCGGAATGCCGAGCGCTGGACTTTAACGGGTTGGAGGGCACGGCGGTCCACACAGGGGATCGGCGCAGCGGAGGAGGAGAGCGAAACGAAATCCGAAGGCCGTCGGAGACGGTGGTCCTGATCCAGGGGTCGTCTGGGAACAGCGAAAACCACTCTTCGCTGAACCGGGCAAGCCTCCCGCCGCCTGGAGGACCCAAGACGGTCGGCGGGGGCGGAGCTAGGGAGTCAGTGGGCCCGCCCGCGCCCAGGGCGACGGGCAGGTCGGGACTGGGCGGGGGCAAAGGAGCTAACCTGACCGGGTCGACCAAAGGCAGGGCGGCAGCAGGGGTTACGAGAAGGGAGGGGGTCTGAGGACGCAGGAAGTCCGGAGCCCCGCAGGGCGCGACCCGCGGCCTTGTGGGAGGAGCAAAAGCGAGAAGGCGCAGATTTGGAAGGCCACCGATCCGAGTTCGCGATCTTAACCGAAGACCAGGTATCGCCAAACAGAAGTGATCCACCTAGGGGGGGGGGGGGCACGATGCAACTGGTTCTGCAGGTCCGAAGGCATACCCCGGCATGCCCGCAGGACAGCATCTCGACGCATGAGGTCACAATTGGAGGAAGCCGCCATGGCGTTGACAGATGAGTGATAAGCCGCACGATTAGCTACCTCCGCGAGGGCGAGAAGATCTCCTAACAGGGGAGTGATGGAAGGATGCCAAGCTTCCTCTATCCGCTGCACCGCCGCTCGGGTGACAAGCTCCAGGAAGCCCGAACAAGCAAGGGTGTTACGAACCAGGGCCGCTGTAGCATCCAAACCTCGAGGAATGGCGCGTTTCAGAAGCGAAGAGCCGCCAGCCTGAAGAACAGCCGCCGGATCCACTGGAAGAAGAGCGCAGACAAAGGACTGGGAATGTCCAGAGTACCACTCCTGCCGGAAGGCAATGTCGAGGCCGGGGGGCCATCTGCGGTCGCCGAAAAACTGATGTTCCCTAGGGACAGCGAGGAGGTGCGCGGAGAAGGCGTCCCGCATGTCGCTGAAACCAGGAGGCTGAGGGAGAGACTTAAACTTCTTCGTCTGCCAACCAGCATCGACGAAGGCCGATACCTTGCGCTTGAGAGGGGGAGACGGAGGGCAAGCGTCGACTGGGAGGGAGGCGGAAACGATGCGGGCGGCCTCATCCAAGGCGAGCAAAGTAGCCGCGCAAGAAGAAGAAGGCAGCGGAGAAGAGTCCGAGATGTCCGAAAGGACGAGCGGGAGGCGGGGGAACAGCTACCTGGGCCTAGCAGGGCAGAAGCAGAATCCTCAGCCAGCAAACTCAAGGCGTCCTCATCCCGGGGAGGAGGGGGAGCGGCAAGCGGACTGCAGCGGCGAGAACGGAGAGGTCCCCGAGAGGCGTCCAGCCGGGAGGAGTAGGGAGAGCGACTACGAGGACGGGAATGAGGGCGACCCTCCCGGTGAGGGCTCCGCGCGGAGCAACGCCTAGGGGAAAAAGACGGCCGACGCGAAGAGCGATGGGGCGAAGACCGCCGGTAGCGCGAAGAAGACCGCGGCAAAGCTGCAACCAGGCGAGGGAGGCTGGTGGGTGTCCGACGAGAATGATGATGCCGATGACGAGAGTCCCACGGCGAGCGAGATCGCGGCGAATAGGGAGAAGCCCTAGAGTCATGAGTCCTTGGTCGCGTAGCACTTCGTCTCTGAGAGCCGGGCGCTAAAAGGTGGGCTCCCTGCTGGTAACTTGACTCCTCGTAGGAGTGCGCGGGCGTGAGAGACGAGTGATAACTGACCGCAGACAAGGGGCGACGAGGGTCGCGTCCCCTTGGGCCGAGCTCAGGGAGGACGGCACTTGGGGTCTGCAAGGCAGGGTCAGTTGTCCGAACAGTGCTGGGTGTACGCGTCCTAAGCGGCGTCCTATCCATGGGGTCCGTACGGACAAGCTTGGTCCCTGCTCCTGACACACTGGGGGACGCTCGGACAGGAGGGTTACTCACAGGTAACGGCCGGTCCCGCCTGTAAAATCTCCAAAGCTGCGACCACTTCAGTTCTGGCCACATGGAGCAGAGGTCACAAGAGCGGTCCGAGGCACAGCCAGAGCAAGGGAGGCATACAGCGTGGTTGTCCGTTGGCCACTGGAAGTCACCGTAGAGGGTGCAGGTCCGCACTTGGCAACTGCAACACACACAAACAAACAAGCGTACGAGCGAGAGCACGTGGCCGTGCCCAACAAGGGTAAAGGGGAAACTAAGGTGACAAAGTCAACATACCCAAAGTGAACACACAATTCACCCCCCAAGGTGCGAGCGCCCAGGCACGAGGCCGGCAAGCTAAGAGTCCGGAGCGCAGCAACGCTCCGCCAGCACCCAGCGACCCAACCTAACCGCAACGAAAGACGGAAAGCCGTCTTGCAAAACACATGTTTCATTGGTCAATCTCTGCATGAAAAACAAAGACAATTTACGCGCCAGCGCTCGGTATTAAGCGACACGGCGTAGGCCCCAGGGCCAAGCTGAGAAACAAAGCGCGGCGCCAGGTTAGACAATCAAAGGCTGAGAAGTGCTCACGACCGGCGACCTGCTTGGAAGCCGGCCGAAGGCCAAACAACTACCTTACCTCTCCGCAGCCACAGGGAGGGGGGACGACACCTCCATACCACAACAGCGCCGAAGGCGGGAAAGGAGGCCAACTGAAGAGGCGAGAAGGCAGCAGAGGCAGAAGAAGAAGCAGCCAAAAGTAGCAGCACATGGCAAGAGCCCGCAAGCGAAGCAGGTCCCAACACAAGACAAAGACGGGTTCCAAACCGGTTGAAAGTAAGCGAGGCCGGAGGCTAGCAAAACATGTCTGCACTAGACGAGCTAAGTAGACTAAAACTGAGTAATCATCACATGACTCGGAACCGGATGGGCAGTCACGGGAGATCACTCTCGGCCCCTCTGGGGGTTCCCCGAGTGCCTCCCGGTTGGTGCAGGGGCACAACGGGTTCCTAGGCTAAAATTGTGAGAGTAAGTAGACACTTCCTATCAGTCATGTCATCGGTAATGTTTTTGAGGAAATAAAGCACCTATATAATAACAGTATTATTATTATTATAAGAAGGGGGAGAAGACATGATAAGCGCCTTACTAACAATCTGCAATAAGATCTGGCAGTCAGTGGATTGGCCCACACCATGGACCCAACCACTTATAATAACTCTCCCCAAAAAAGGCAACTTACATCAATGCCAGAATTATCGCACGATCAGTTATATGCCACCCAAGCAAAGTCATGTTAAAGAAGCCACAGGCAGAGGAAATCATAGCTGAGGAACAGGCAGGCTTCAGACCAGGGTGCAGCACAACTGAGCAGATCTTCAACCTGAGAGTTTTATGTGAGAGGTACCTCCAGCACCAGCAAGACCTCTATCATGTCTTTGTGGATTTTAAGAAAGCGTTTGACAGGGTGTGGCATGCAGCCCTTTGGTCCACCATGAAGCTATACAACATCATGATCAATGCCAACCTGATCAAAGTCATAGAAAACCTTTACAACAAGGTCACTATCGCAGTCTGCTTCAATGGCAAAATAGGAAACTGGTTTAGGACTACAGTCGGAGTCAGACAAGGCTGCTTGCTCTCACCTACTCTTTTCAACATCTTCCTGAAAAGAATCATGACAGACGCTCTGAAAGATCATGAAAGACTGTAAGTACTGGAAGCAGAACAATTACGAACTTGCGCTTTGTGGACGACATTGATGGCCTTGCAGGAACAGAGAAGGAACTAGCTCAGCTGGTGGAAAAGCTGGACAGTACAGCCATTGTGTATGGGATGGAAATCAGTGCAGAGAAGACCAAACTGATGACAAATAACACCAGTGGCATTGGCACTGACATCATGATTGGAAGCCAAAAACTGGAAACAGTTAATAAATTCAAATACTTAGGAGCCATTGTGACAGATGAGGGATCAAAACCAGAAATACTGTCCAGGATTGTGCATACAACAGCACTGATAAGTCTGAAGACCAAATGGAAGGACAGAAACACCACACTCTGCTCCAAGATCAGACTGATGCGCTCCTTAGTCATCTCAGTGTTCTTGTATGCTTGCGAGTCATGGACCCTCACAGCAGACCTTGAAAGGAGGATACAAACCACTGAAATGAGATGTTTTTCGAAGGCTGCTTGGCATTTCATACAGAGATCACATCATGAATGAAGAAGTGGGAAGCAGAATCCGCCAAGCCATTGGGCCCTATGAAGACCTATTAGCCATTATGAAAAAACACAAACTGAAGTGGTATGGGCATGTCACACGTTCAGCAGGACTTGCCAAAACAATCCTACAAGGCACTGTGCAAGGAGGACGAAGGAGAGGACTTACTTACTTACGCCTGTCACCCCTACCCGGGTATAGGCCGTCGACGAGATACCTCCAGCAACTCCTGTCCTGTGCTTCTCCTTCGATTCTACTCCAGGTGGTTCCCAGTCTCTTGATGTCTGCTTGGAGGTCTCGACGCCAGGAGTTTCTCGGCCTACCTCTTTTCCTCTTTCCCTGGGGGTTCCATGACAATGCCTGCCTAGTGAACGAAGGAGAGGAAGACAGAGGAAAAGATGGTAGGCCAACATCTCAGAGTGGACAGGACTGAGGCTGGGCGATACACTAAGAATGGCAGAACAGTGAGGAATGGAGGGAGCTGGTTGCCAAGTTATCAGTGGTACCCAAATGGTCGGCAAGACTACGGGATATAGATACATTCTCATGAGCCCCTGCATCTGCAAGGGCTCATGAAAATCTGTGCCTCTTGCAGGCGGAGACTGGTCTTGCTTACAGTTTACTCACTAATTCATGACTACAGAGATACTCTCTTCGGAGACCCCCCTCCACCCCACCTCAAAAAAAAAAATCAATAGCCTTAAACAGCCTATGCCATGACTACAAGGGAGCTGTGGCTAAAGGAAGGATTGGTGACAACCACCTGACTGCATTTCCATCATCCTCTCCACTCAGAAGTTCATGAAGCCTGTATAGGCTGTAGTATACCCAAGCTATTTTTCACATTAGGGTTTTTGACAATCAGTATTGGCCAAAATCATCAAAATCAGTTCCTTATACTCAAACACAATCAGTTCAGGCCTTGAAAATCGAAACCAAATGATGGGGCATAAAGGCGGGGCTGCCACAACATACGTACACATGCAATTTTACAAATCCTTTACTGGTACTGAAAATTTCAGTATTCTTCAATGATCACAATCAGTATTCTCTTTTCTAATCAGTATCGTCTACCCTCTACCTATATTTGCCTAAAAAAACAACAACAAACAAACAAAAAACAAACAAGAAATACTAGTTAATGTGAACACTGATACCAAAGTACCCCCCCCCCCCTCCCCCCCTGTCATTTGATTTCCCTGCCAATTGGGCAATGCTGTGAACCAGCATCAGCAGCGACCCACAATTTTGAAACAATGCCAGTCAATAACTCTGTTTTTATGAGCTTCTAAAACAGCTTTCACGCCAATGTCTTCCCCAGTCACTTCTATTCTGCAAGGATGCCCAATGTCAGCATGCCTCAGGGTACCCACTTTCATATAATGTGCTGGTCTGTGATTTGTACTTTATGGCTACAAGCGGTATGGTCGAAACTGACAAGCCATAAGGTCCAAACTGACAGACCAGCACAAACAGGGGTAAAGTGAAAGTGAAAGGAAGCCCTAAAGGATATTTCTAAAGGCAACAGACTCAGCTCTGTCCTTTTCCATTATTGTGTGTGTGTGTGTGTGTGTGTGTGAGTGTGTGGTGTTTTTTATTGTCAAGCCCTGACACACTACAGTACTTAGCACTACAGTACTTAGAGAAAAGGTCTAATATAATAGTTAAAGTGACCCTCTCTGGGCAAACAAAGGTTTAATAGTTTGCAAACCTTCATTCTTCGTATGGTTATGGTACTGTACGTTGTTGTTTTTTCTCCAAAAATGCTGCACAAAAAGACTAACACAACCTCTATTTAATTATGAAATTTAAATGTTGCAAAACTAAAACCTTTCAGTTTCACACTCTTCTTCTTATTTGCTTTGTTAGTACATGTAGGCAGGAGGATTCCCAGATGGATGAAAGGGCAGTGATGTGTGCCTATTCACACTGCTTGTGAAAAGGTCAGGGAAGTCTTTGTTAACCCATTTAGCTCCCGGACCCTGCAGCAGGAGATGGATTGATCATGATAATTCAAGGGTAGTGCCAGATGAGCTTGGCGCCTTCAGGTGCCAAGCTCATCTGGAACTACCCTTGAATTAACATGATCAATCCATCTCCTGCAACTGGTACATAGTTGTCAAGTGACAACTCCAAAATTTGGGAAATGCCGGGGCCTTGGGGGTTAAGATAACATATATATATAGAACCTGTTTTTGACAATTTTTAGCACTCAAGAAGGCAACTCTAAGTGTGGTGTAAGGAGTTATTTTGGCACCACCAAGTGCTCTTTAGTGGTGGATTTGTTTTCAGAATTAGTTTGTTTGGCACCACCTTGTGCTCTTTGGTGGTGCATTTGTTTTCTGAATTAGTTTTGCTATCTACAGAGGGGTAACACACAAATCTGGTTCAACACATTAAGCCCTTGGCTGTCAGTAGCACATTTTGTCAAGGTGATAACCTCCACAAAAAGTGCTATGGACAGCAACAGGGTTAACCCTTATCATTCGGAATACACCAGTGTGTGAAATAAGTTGACTAAAATAGTTCAAGGGTAGTGCCAGAATAGCTTGGCGCCTCTAGGTGCCAAGCTATTCTGGCACCACCCTTGAACTAAAGCCATTGGTCTATATCTTATCTGTAAGTATTATAATGCAGCTTGCATATGGCAGTGTACAAATTTGAAGCTTTTAGCCTCAGTATGATATGGGTCAAGAACACAGTGTTGGACACACAATGTGACTGTAAGGATGCTTTCTTTTGACCACAGTATACATGTACTTTTATACTGTTAAAAATTAACATATGTATGTAATTTACAGACCTATGATACATTCAGAACATGCAAGTCTCCAACTTGGAAAATAAACAAAAAAAAGTATTTTAAAGCATGAGCAAAAACAACAATAACAACCCAAAAACCAACATTAATATCAATTAAAACATCCGCTGATACTAGAGTTAACTTACCCTGTATCACCAAGCCCATGAAGGAAAATCAACTGCAAAAGACAAAGTTTCATAAACATGTGCCAGTAATCTTGAAAACAGAATTTAAAATTACACCAATAAATGTTTTCATTTAATGTACAAGTATGGTATGGTATGGTATGTTTTTCTCTGAGGCGCATATATCCATCTAATTAAAGATGCTCAAGGTGCCGCCGTAGGGATGAAAGCTGGAGCTTTGAAAGCCTGCTGCTACTAAGCGCTACTTTATGTACAAACCTCCACCCGGCTATTAACTTCGGTGCATGTGAAATATTTCTGTTTGCATATCACCGGCCCTAGCAGGCCTTCTCTTTTCGAATAGTGGTAATGGGATTTTTAACTTGCGCACTTGATGATTATGCGTGCTGTGCACACGAAGGCGTGACAGGCAACCGTAAACGAGTCTGTACGTAAATTTGACTCGATGGGAATGAGGAAAAGTCCACATCCCATTCCTGCCCACCAGGGGATTCAAACCCGGGATCTTACGACTGCCAGCGCAGTGTCTTATTCACTAAGCTAAGTCCCTATGTCAAGCAGTAGTCACATGCAATTGTGAAAACAAAAATAAATGATGCAAGACAAAGAGATGATACAGGTTCAGTATCAGAGCTCTGTGTTTATTAATACTGTATTATTAATATTAATGCTTAATCTTTCAATGACCCCTCACTATGTCCCAGTGTGACATTAACCCCCTTGTGCATCATTTGTACTGTTCACTGTACCGGTGGCTGGGAAAACTGCAATGGTGGTTGCATGCACAATTGGATTAATTCAATATTTGTAATACTGGCTTCTGTCTTCTATCTAACCCTTGACATTTGATAACCTTCACTGTACTTCATGGGGCAAAAGTATCACACACTTGTACATTTATGCGGATATATCTCTCACCTTTTAAGACTATGTATTGTAACTGCAGGTGTTCCTCAAAATCAAATACACAGGTGGCATCATTGTCAAACTGAAAACGTTTATTTATTTATCTTAATAAGAATTGGAATTATTAACATCCATAGTTGCAATACCCTTATTTGCATTTCATGGGGATTTTCGTCCCCATACTTTTATATAGGCAGCCGGCTGCTGCTGCTGCCTTTCCTAACACACTGCTGAAAGCTTGTTTACATCACCAAATATGTAAAGTATCACTGGTGGGGGAAAACATTTCTGCAATTCATAAATGTCCAGAGTGGGAACCATGCAGTCTGGCACTCTCCATCTGAAACCGACACGTTTGAGACACATCTACGTCCAATTGGAGAAGAAACTCCGCAGTGCCAGCACACACAAGGGAGAAAAGCCAGTCTTGGATTTTTCCCCCAAAATGTATTCTTTGCTATAACATTACAGCTAAAGGTTCCATATATATGTATGAGGTGCTTGTTTCCCATGAACGTACAATTTGCAGTGATTACTCTAGATGCATACTTGTCCATGCTGAGGGCACAATTCACATGCAATTTGTATTACAGCAATTGAAATGCATGCAGAAGAATGGTCCATACATGTATGTATGTATACGCAAACACATATGGACCCGTGTTTTGAAAATTCTCATCAAAGATCTTCCATTATTCTTACATTCCTATGGTATATGTTTCTTAAGGCAAATGGCAAAAACAGTATCTATCTATCTACATGAAGAAACCTGTTAGAAATAGTTTGCCTGTAGCCACTGAATTCAGCAGGAACTCTGTACACAATCTCTGGCTTAAAGCTGAAGACTGATGCACATGTCAGGCATGGTCAGCAGCTGGCTGTGCAGCGAGCATGGTGCTTGGGAATGTGGTTTTCACTGTACGAGTGGTATGGGGATCTATTGCACCACGAGGTGCTAATCGTAAGTTTTAACACGAAGTACGGCAAAGGTAAAAGTGAAAGCTCCAAAGGTCTTCATCCGCTATATGTATAGCCTCCACCCTCTGTAACTTAACCCTTTGGTTGTTGGTAGTGCATTTTTGTGATGATTCCTGATGTATACACAATGCATATAGACCCTTGTCCGCACTGTTACAGTACTAGTGGCTGCACACACAAGGGGGTTAATCTGATTCAGTTATCTGCTCTTGATATATGACCATGATCACTTGACCAGGAAGCTGAGTGCTGGATCAATAATCGACAATAGAATCATAATTCCTGCATTCCTAATCCTAATGGTCCCATCCACCAGAGACAATCATGAAATACATACATGCAATGCCCAAGGGTAGTGCCTGATTAGCTGGTTGACTCAAATGCTGAAATCTGATGTACATGTTACTGTTTTTCTGTGCTTGATATGTTGATGTATCAAATAAAAATAGCATCAACACATCGGACACACACACATGCAAAAGCTTTTTGATACAAACTTTTTTTTTTGTATAGCCGCATATGTATATATATATGTTTTCATCCCTATGTCCACGACCAATCTCGTTAACGCAAATCGCACCACGTGACCTCACTACAAAAACCCTTGTAGCGACTAATGGTGGACTTCTTGTAGCCCTCTCTGCGACGAGTCTTGGATGCCAGTTTTGTTCCATAAAAGATCACCAATATGTTCTAAAGTACAAGTTATTTAGTGTTGATCGAAATAACAGGCACACAACTAGCGTTTTTCACAGCACACATTTGCAGCAATAGTGTGTAACAGAACACCAAAGACTAAAGAAAGAATCTTTGCAGAATCGAAAGCACGTGTGTGTCCTATGCGACTATTTTATTGAAGAATGTTAAAGTCTTTTGAGGCAAACAGTCACACCTCTTCCACTGCATTACTCTATCAATTTGCAGACAATGTTGCTGGTCATGCGGATGGCAACATCATGAAAGATCTTATATTACGTCATATATCTGTTATGCGTACACGTATATTCTTTTGATATCCGCCATGTTAGGTGTGATCCAGGTCAGAAGATTTCAGCTTGAATTCTTTTACAAAATTGTGGAGGAACAGGGCTTCTGCTAGGATTAATTTCGTTGGGGTCCACAGGACCTATTTATCAATATTTTAAGGGGTCCCAGGCTAACTTAGACGAACATTCAGTGCGTCCCATTGATTTTCAATGCGTACCTTACGCGTTTTTTTGCGTTATCAGAAGCCCTGAGGAATGAAAACAAATATGTTATTGTTAGCTGAGGGTGGAGGTCAAAGGGATCATTGTATCCCTCAGGCCTTCGGGGTACAATGGTTCCTTTGACCTCCCTCAGGTCTTCGGAGTACAATGGTTCCTTTGACCTCCCTCAGGTCTTTGGGGTACAATGGTTCCTTTGACCTCCCTCAGGCCTTCAAGGGTCAATGTAGCAAACCCCTGCAACCAATAACTCATAATATATATGGCCCCCGCCAGTAGTTGTGTGCTTTGAAATGTCTTTGTTTTGTCCAGTACATTTTTCCAAGTGACATGCATACACAGAGAAGTGGGAAACCCTGCAGGACACCATGCACTGCACAGCCTTGGCCACCTTTGGGAAGAGGACCTCAAAGACACAAGACTGGTACAAGGCCAAATCAACTGAGATGTCACCCATCATCGTAGCCAAGCGAACTGCCCTTCCTGAGTACAAACGTTCGCCCAGCAAAAAGAACCTGCAGGCTCTCAGGGTTGCCAGGAGCAAGGTCAAACAGACTGCCAGGCATTGCGCCAACAAGTACTGGATGGAGCTCAGTGAGAACATCCAGATTGCAGCCATTACAGGTAACATCAGAGGAATGTACGACAGCATTAAAAAGGCATCAGGACCAACCCAAAACAAGACAGCCCCCCTCAAATCCTCCACCGGGGAAGTTATTACAAAGTGCAGCAGCTGGAGAGATGGGTGGAACACTATTCTGACCTCTACTCAAGACAGAACATCGTAACCCCATTAGCTCTTGACGCCATCGAGTGCCTGCCTGCCTGCTATAGATGAGCTAGATGCAGTGCCAACAATAGAGGAGCTCAGCAAAGCCATTGACAGCTTGGCTTCAGGCAAAGTCCCAGGCAACGATGGGATCCCCCCGGATTTGATCAAGAACTGCAAGACCACCCTCAATCTCCCCCTGCATGAGGTCCTATTCCAGTGCTGGCAGGAAGGAGAGGTACCACAAGGCATGAGGGATGCCAAGATCACCACCCTCTACAAGAACAAGCGTGAAAGAAGCGACTGTAACAACTACAGAGGCATCTCCCTTCTCAGCATTGTCGGCAAAGTCTTTTCCTGGGTCATCTTGATCCGTTTGCAGAAGCTGGCAGAGCAGGTCTATACCAAGCCACAGTGTGGCTTCCAAGCTGAGCGGTCAATGGTAGACATGGTCTTCTCCCTCCGTCAACTCCAGGAGAAGTGCAGGGAACAACACATGCCTCTGTATGTCGCTTTTATTAACTTCACCAAAGCTTTTGACCTGGTCAGTAGAGACGGTCAGTTCAAGATCCTCTCAAAGATTGGATGCCCACCCAAACTGCACAGTATGATAGAATCCTTCCACACGAACATGAAGGGGACAGTGCAGTTCAAAGGCAGCACATCCGAACCCTTTGATGTATGCTGCGGAGTCAAACAAGGCTGTGTCCTGGCCCCTACACTCTTTGGGATCCTCTTCACTGTCCTGCTCAAGCATGACTTTGGTAATGCAACAGAAGGAATCTACATGCGAACCAGATCAGATGGCATACCTGTGAACCAGATCAGATGGCGGACTTTTCAACCTTGCCCGCCTCAAAGCCAAGACAAGGATACGTGAATCCTCATCAAGGGCATGCTGTTCGCCGACGATGTGGCAGTTTCGAGTTCGACCCAAACCCAGCAGGAACTGCAGTCACTGATGGAATGATTCTCCCAGGCTTGCAAGGACTTCTGACTTCAGTCTAAAGAAGATGAACGTCCTGGGACAGGACACAGCGACACCGCCATTCATTACCATTGAAAATTACGAGCTCAACGTCATCCGCCAGTTCACGTACCTTGGGTCTACCCTCACCAATAACCTCTCTTTGGCCATCAAGATCGACACGAGGATTGGGAAGGCTGCTGTAACTCTTGCACGCCTCACAACTCGAGTGTGGACAAATCCCAAGCTGACTGTGAAAACAAAGATGGCTGTGCACAACGTCTGCGTCATCAGCACACTGCTATACGGCAGTGAGACATGGACCACATATGCTAGACCGGAGAGAAGACTCAACACCTTCCATCCGTCGTATCCTGGGCATGTCTTGGCAAGATAGAATGACCACCGCCGAAGTCTTGTCAAGCGCTTGCCTTTCCAGTATGTATACCCTACTCAGACAACGCAGACTGTGTTGGCTCGGCCAAGTTCACCACATGGAAGATAGCTGCATTCCAAATACATCCTCTACGGAGAACTGGCAGCTGGGAGAAGAAACACTGGGCACCCCAAGCTACGATTTGTAACTGTAGATGTCTGCAAGAGGGGCATCAGAGAACTGGACATTGACACTGGCTCCTGGGAACGCCTTGTGAATGACCGTGCAAAGTGGAGAAGTATCCTCCACCAACACCTGAAGTCAGGGGAAGAGAAGATGTCGAAAGCAGCAGCAGACAAACGTGCATGCAGAAAGGAGTGCAACAACTCCATCAGACCAGCGACCACGCACATTTGTGATCTTTGCAGCAGGACTGCCACTCCTGCATTGGCTTCTACAGTCACAAAAGATGCTGCTCCAAATCCTGCTGAGCAGGCAATCTGATCAGAACTAGGATGCATTATCTATGGTCGATTCAGAACGACAGAGGCCCATTATGCATACACAGATCAAAATAGTGATAGGCAATGCAACCCCTGCTAACCTCACACAACGTACAAGATTGGAAAGTTAATTTTGACCTATCAATCACAAACAAAAATACACTTACACTAGACTACAGCCTCTGCAACTTTGAATAAGTGCTATCATCATTTGTGCTAGATAGGTTAATGACCACCTCAGCAGGAGACTGATTTCAAGATCAATAATTGGCAATCCAGTCATGATTCCTGTGGTTCCTTGAAGATAATTAGTAGACCGTGAGCTAATCAGGCACTACGCACTGAAAGAAAGACCACTAAGAAAGAAAGCAGGGAAGCACCCAACAGTCAGCCGGCTCTCAGCCCGAGCAGATTAGCCGCCTTCAGCGAGTTCAAAATAATGCCGCAAGGCTTGTGAAGCGCAGGCGAAAACGAGACCACGTAACGCCTATACTGAAAGACCTTCACTGGCTTCCAATCCAATACCGCATACAGTTTAAGATTGCGACCCTTGCATACCGCCATTTTGATGGCAGCCTTCCGTCATACCTTTCCTCCAGTCTGATCAATTACCAGCCCTCTCGCTCACTGTGTTCATCGGGAGAGAGACTTCTCAAAGTTCCATCTCAAATCTGCCGGTGAACGCTCTTTCAGATGTACTGCTCCTTTAATTTGGAATTCCTTACCGACTGAGCTGAGAAATGCCTCCCCCCTTAGGCAGTTCAAAGCAAAGTTAAAAATTCACCTTTTCTCGCAGACTTTCGTGTGATCTCTACGGTTTTCTGTACATCCCCCCCCCCCCCCCCCCCCCCCCCCTGCAGACTCTGTGTGTGTGTGCGTGTCGTTTTCGCCTGTGCATTGAGTTATATTATAGATATGAGAAATGTGCCATATAAATACCATGTATTATTATTATTAATCCTTGAGTTATCACCGTCTTTTCACTTCCCATGATTTATGCTATGGTCAAGAGTACGACTGGGTGTCTAGCGGTAAAATCTACACCCTCCCCTGCAAAACCTGCTACAAAATTATCAGCAGTGGTCAGATCAAACTAAGGCATACATCATGTTGTAGGGAAATGGATAAAGTTTCCAGTGATACATGATTTATGGGTAACCACAGAAGAATTTGGACATTATCACAGTTTTTAAAAAAAAAACAAATCTGAATTGTAACTTGAGAACAAAGCGTGACACATTTTACACATGCTCCATAGAACTCAGATTTTCAAAGGCATGCTGCACTATGAAAAATCACTGTCACTGTCACAAGATTTTTGCAATGTTGGCCTAAATCACCACTGAGTTGATGATTTTCTAGTGCAAGTTGCTTTTGTATAATTCACCATAATATGAGAGCCTGCTTGAACATAACACGTGTTGTACATTTTGTCCGCAGAAATAATACTACTATAACACATTAAAAAAAATGGTCAATTATTAAAACTTATGTGTTATTATGTAGAGTATGTACTTTGTTTTTATAATGAAAGGTGTGTGGTTCTTACGTGGAAAATCAAATGATCCAGTTTTGAAGATTTATACTCAGAATGGTGTAAATGTTGAGTTATGTTCCAACAGTCTAGGCACTCATTTATCTCCACTAATCTGTTGTTTTTGCTGAAGACAGCTGGTGTAGTGATTTATATCAAGGTTTTGAAGAGGATGCATGGGTGATAGATTGATTGTACATTGCTTAACGTCCCGACAGCAACAAGACTTTCTCAGGATGTGCCTGCACTGTGAAAAAAAACTAAACAGAATATTGAATGTATGTCGCCAGCCGGTCCAATACGTTAAATAAACCTACAACATGGGTCTAAATAAAGCTAAGACCATTTAACAACACACATCCAATATCAAGAGCTACAGGCAGCGCAGACAGTAGGGAGAGTTTTAAAAAAGGAAAATACAGGTGAATGGACTAAGGGTAGACAGAAACATATGCCCCAGAGTAGAAGGGAAACCCACCCTGCGGGGCTGACCAGGGTGACCCTGGGAACTAAAAAGTAGTTAACCCCACCCACGTCCCCCAGGGCAGACCCGGGTGGGGGCTATGGGTGATAGATGAAAGAAACCCTTTACGAGGTTTACAGTACACGTCCAAATTTTGAGTGTAAATTGTTATGTTCAAGCAGTCCAGCAAACTTTATAGATATATTGTTTACTTTTCACTTATTCTGCAATAAAACTATATTAGGACTATACTTATTTAGACAAGACCTTTATAAAAATATACGCCCCAAAATTTGTTCAGATGAAATAATTTTATTGTGTTTTTTTGCTGGTGTGTAAATGTTATGTTCAAATCAGTATGCACATTATATTTGTTGATGGGTATATTTTGTTGCAAATCATATAGCAGATGATGTCAACACATAAGATGGGATGAGCCATAGCCCACAAAGTCCCTTCTATATGAGAGATGTCCTCGCTGTCAATAGTCTCTACCTTTTGTCTTTGACCCGATTCTGATGTTGAATTATCTCCTATTGAAAAAGTCTTGCACATCTGCCAATGCGTCAGTGAGTTCCATAAGGGGCGAGGACATATGCATCATTGATTTGTCAAACAACATTTGTCATGACGTAAGTTTTAGTTTTAAAGTAATTTTATATTTTACTTGATGAATTTCACTTTCGCTTCATAGGCTTGAGAAAATGGTGACAAAACTTGAACTTCATGGTACAATTTCAGTCTTGCTATAATTTGTGTGAAAGCAGATTGACTTTACCTACTACATGATATACTAAGTACACGGGTCACCTGCATGCTCTTCTAAAAGCACGTCTACACACTCCAAACATCTCCAAGAGGCATAGATCCTCATGCACTTGGAGGGCACATGAAGATCTATTCCTCCGCATGTTTGTGTGAGAGACAGCAAGAGCTGCGCGCGCGCGAGAGAATGACGTCATATTTAGAGTATTATGTCAGTGTTTGCGTGTTGACGGAGTTGCCTCTTTTACGGCACCACCACTGTCTGACTTTATCTAGAAGTAAAGTTTTTTTTTAGTGTTTTAATTCTTTTCTGAAAAGAATTAATTTTTACTTAAGAATTTGAAACGATACAAAGCTGGCTAACGAACTCATCCAATGTCTTTCTCCAAACTAGCTTTATGCAAAAGTTCAAGTAAATATGACAAAAATGTCACACTCTAATCTGGGTCAACTGACTTCCTAAAAACGGTTGTTTATGTCTTCAATGAGACATTAAATTACAATATGCTCGGAGGCTCTCTTAGCCACCCACTTTAGAAAGTATTTCGTCAAGTTTCAAGCTTGTATGTACAGAAATATCGGAGATTCTCTTGTTTACATACATACGCACACACATCTACAAACACACATACATACATACAGCGCTTCCCGCCAAATGTAGATTCAGCAGCGAGGTTAGCGTAACTAGACATGACGTAATTTTTATCTTGTTGCTTCAATTATTAGAGGTTTAGCCTGCCCGCCTTTGACATCATGGACATGCTATTAAATTTGGCCCACCGCGAGTTATGCACATGCTGGTACACAACACATTTGATACTCTCTAACAATTTTTCCTTGTGAACATAACTTGACACAACTTTGTGGGATGTAAAGTTACGTTCAAACATTTATCACCTAAAATCACAAGAAGCAGTTAATATAAAATAGCTGAAAAGATGCTGTTTAATTTTTTTAATAATAATATTAATAAAGCATGTGACACATTCTAGGATAAACATTTCTTTGTTTTTTATTTATACATAACTTTACACCATCAGTACATCAAATGCACTGTGTAAAGTTATGGACAGACACCAATTTCATTTCTTTGGCCATCCTGCAATAAAATAGATAAATCTATAAAATATGAATTTGAAGACCTATAACATTTTAGTGACTGCAAAAACAAAGATAATGTCACAGCTATTCCTCATGAACATGTTACGTTCATGCAACGATGATTACATTTGCCATTGCGCATTTAAATTTGTGCAGTAACCTTTATGCATGCACTATCTTAATATTTATCATAACAAACAACTTTCAAATCTGCATTAATTTCATAACTCAGCACCTTTACTACTGTGCTTTAAAAAAAGGTCCTGTGTTGCCATGTTATGTTCAAACATGCCATTTCATTATATTTTACCTATTTCATGTTTTTGTCATGAAATCATGTTGGTGCAAACGTCATTCTACTTTTGTACACTACAGGCAACCAACAAATTTCTAAACAATTCTACTTGTTAAGTTACAAGACAAATGTGTGAATGTGACCGTGTAAAGTTATGTTCATGCATCCCGTTTTCTGTATTTTTGCTGTTTATGTAATTATGATTGACTAACAAATGAAATTTTACTCGAACAGTATGCACACTGCTTATAGGTGAATGCAGGCTTGATGATACTAGTGTCTTCTTTAGAGACATTTCTTGAATAATCTTAAGATTTTTCATGCGTGCAAGCCAGAAGGTGTAAAGTTATGTACAAACACTTGAAAAGTTGCAACAGCCCTTTTTGAAGATCACATAAACATCACTAGTTTGATATAATGGCTGTGCTTGTTAGTGGGATTGGTATGCATACTTATTTTTTCCCAAGAGTTTGTGATTTGCCCTTGTGAGACAAAAAATATTTTTTTGTGAAGGTGTAATGTTCAATCTTGGTGATTGTAAATGAATGTCAGTTTTGTAAAAAACAAAAGGGGCTTATTTTCTATTGGAATAGTTAACAGCAGATAAAAGTCATCTAGTATAGTCATTTTTAGCTTACAAAAGCTGTTTGAGATAAAAAATGAGAATAACATTGCAGTGAAGGTGTATTGAACAACTTTGTAAGTATTCAGAACTATAAACATGTAAACATTATTTTTTTCAATTGACTTTTGTACTTAAATTAAATTAGAGACTTGTTTCTGTGCATTTAGCATAACATTTTATAATTAGTTCTTCAAGCAGAATTAAAAACTAGTGACTTTTGGAAATTATGGTTGAAAATTATGTTCGAACAGTTTTTACGGCATAAAAGGTTCCATTTTTCACTAACACACTTTATTTGTAGACATACCATTTATTCTGGATGGGGAACATACGTTGAAACATACAAATGCAATAAATTGCTTACAACTTAAGCTTGTTGTGAATTGTTAAATGTTTGACGTAAATGTTATCTTCAAACTTTAAACTCCAAAGTTCAATAACAATCAAACTGCAAAAAACAAAAATTTTACTTAGTGTTAATGTTTATTTATGCAAAGGTACATCAGATTTATATGAAATATTAAATTTATTTTGCTTTTGAAAATGTAGGGTGCTTGTCACACCATTTGGACACTCATTTATACTCTTGACCTTATACAAAGTGGAAGTAGTAATAGTATTCGTGTTACGCGAGTCATTGTCTAAAGCGTGCACATGCGTGTGCGAGTTGTGAGTGCGCGCTTAGAGTTATAATTATTATAAGATAAGCGCATTATAAATACCGTAATTATTATTATTATTAATATTATATTGCATTCTGTGAAATTCGCCATGGAAAGGCCAGGAATCAGGCACAACATGACTAGAGGTAGGAAACACCAACATTACAACTGATCTCGACCTCATATAATAATAATAATAATAATACATGGTATTTATATGGCGCATTTCTCATATTTATAATATAACTCAATGCGCAGGCGAAAACGACGTACACACACACACACACAGAGTCTGCAAGGGGGGGGGGGGGGGGGGGGGGGGCAGGGGGGGTACAGAAAACTGTAGAGATCACAAGAAAGTCTGCGAGAAAAAGTGAGTTTTTAACTTTGCTTTGAACTGCGTAAGGGGGGGGGGGGGGGGGGGGGGGGGGGGGGGGGGAGGCATTTCTCAGCTCAGTCGGTAAGGAATTCCAAATTAAAGGAGCAGTACATCTGAAAGAGCATCCATCGGCAGATTTGAAATGGTACTTTGGAACTTTGAGAAGTTTCTCTCCCGATGAACGCAGTGAGTGAGAGGGCTGGTAAGTGATTAGACTGGAGGAAAGGTATGACGGAAGGCTGCCATCAAAGTGGCGGTATGCAAGGGTCGCAATCTTAAACTGTATGCGGGATTGGATTGGAAGCCAGTGAAGGTCTTTCAGTACAGGGGTTACGTGGTCTCGTTTTCGCCTGAGCTTCACAAGCCTTGCGGCATTATTTTGAACTCGCTGAAGGCGGCTAATCTGCTCAGATGGAAGACCCAAAAGCAGAGAATTGCAGTAGTCAAGATGGCTCGTGACTAAAGCATTCACTAACTTTGCAGAGGCAGATTCAGAAAGACTGTGTCGGACAGATGCGATGCGTCTCAGAGAGTATGAAGCACCATGACAGATTTCACCGACGTGATCCTGTATACTCAAAGCCTTATCGAGCTTGACACCAAGATATTTGATCGAAGACTGAAATGGAATATCAGTGTCATCTATGCGTAGAGCCTAAGACAGAGCCCTGAGGCACTCCAAACTCCAGAATGGAAGGTCTAGAGACACTACAAACTGGTACCGATCGGAGAGAGAACCGTTTCATGCAGGCCAAAAGTGATTTCAAGCCTCTTCATGAGAATGGAATGGTCCAGCGTATCGAAAGCAGCGCTGAGATCCAACAGGGCCACAAGGGAGACAAGTTTCTCATCTGCTTTACAAAGCAAGTCATTCAGAACACTCAACACTGCTGACTCCACGCTGTGACCTTTCCTATAGGTGGACTGATACACTTCCAACAGACCATTCATCTTGAATGGTTGTACTTGATCGACACTGTGGTTGTTGGTAGTGTTTTTTGTCACAATGATTCCCACAGGAATCGTCATGCCGTTTTTGAGCAACGGGTAACAACAGCCTGTTTGAAAGATTTTGGAACAGTTCCGGTTGACAGAGACTTGTTTACAATAGCAGCAATCAATGGTGCAAGATCGCTCATGCACTGCTTTTGGAAACAAGTCGGAACAGGATCCAACATGCAACTTTTTGCTGGAGACTTTGCAATTATGGCAGTAATGTCACTTTCTGTAACAGATTTGAACTTTGCAAAACATGGACCATCATAAACAGTATAAACGGGTGGATCGTACTGCTTAGCATCTAAGTTCTCACGCAGCAGTTTGATTTTGTCAGTGAAAAAAAATCACAAAATGTCTGTGGCAGTTCAGAAGAGGGGACATCAGCAGGAAGAGCAGTAGACTTGGGTTTTCCCAGCAGTTCATTTGACACTGAGAAGAACAGCTTGCTGGAAGAGGCAGCCGAGTCGAGCTTGTCCATGAAGAAATGTCGTCTGGCAGCATATAGGCGCTGAGAGGCCGCATTTCTTTTACACGTGTATATCTGTCTGTACACGGTCAGTTTGTGCTTTCTCCACCGACGTTCGGCAGAGGTTTGTTTCTGTTGTCTATCGGCACCAAAGAGCTAATGCCTGACAAACAGTACTGACACTCATGACTAAGATGTGATTATTAATCTGCTCACTGCCGGGAAAGGGTGAACCCAATCAAAATGCAAGAGACTTAGATCCTCATATGCCCTTACAGTTGCGAGCGAGGGGGGGCAGGTGGGGGGAATGGGCTCCTCAGGGTCTATGCCTTTGGCCGACACCACTTTGTATCCACGTTTCCTTGATGGTTAGGGATCTTTGATGGTGAATTTAATTTTAATTATCATCTCAAACATGTAATCTGCATCCATTGGCAGTGAAGGAGTTAACTCATTTCAGCCTGACGCACGTATTTCCCAAATTTTGGAGACGTCATCTAACAACTATGCACCTGTTGTAGGAGATGGATCGACCATGATAATTCTAGGGTAGTGCCAGATTAGCTCGGCGCCGATAGACCCTTGAATTATCATGGTCGACCCATCTCTTGCTGTAGTGCATCAGGGCGGAATGAGTTAAAGGGTCTTGTTACTCATTGTCCATTTACTTCCAGGCAATTTGTGGCCAAACTGCCCACACGAGAAAGGCAATACTTTCACCTAACCCAGAATCACTCTCCTCTAAATGCACAATACCCTGACACAATGCCACTGTGTATAGTAATAGTGAGCTAAATTACAAACAAACTGATGAAATGCAAACTTTAACAGTACGCACAATGTATTACACCTTTAACTGGCATTAGCATTTTCTGTTCAATGATTCCTGCAGGAATCATCACAACAAAAACTGTTACCAACAGCCAAGGGTCAACACACAGAGTCCCAGTATCAAAATTAGCACATCTGGGAGTTGTCCTCTGAAGACAGGAGAGAGACTGATCATGGCAGTCCAAGTGTGGTGTCAGAACAGCTTGGTGCTTCTAGGCACCAAACTATTCTGGTATCACCATTGAGCTATCATGGTCGTTTTTTGTCTCTTGTTGTAGTGTGTTGGGCTGAATATTGTCGAAACGACTCTGACCCCAGCCGGCCCCTGCTTTAAGCAGTCTAATGCACCAAAAAGTGAATGCACGCCTAATGACATTCTCCCCCTTTTCTTGTCACTTTTGGTTTGTAAGAAAAAAGGAATGCACCCCCAAAGAGAGTTAATTAAAACAGGGCACTCACACAACACACAGTGTACCCTCACAGCGGTGGACTTTCATCAACCCATGTTTGTTAGATATAGTGTACTCCCTAAAACAGTCCATTTTATTTGAAATAAAACATAGATTCACACAAGCACCTGAAGTGACTGGGGCTTATGAGAATCTAAAACTCTTGCTCTTGAAGATCGGCTTCAGTTGTTCCTCCAAATGTGGGTGTTATTTTGCGTCAGGCCCATACCTACTACTGTACTAGTTTGCGTGCATTTATATCTCTTGTGCTCCTGATCAGTCACAGACTTAACCAGGATGACTTCCCTCAGTCCCAGGTTGCCAACGGGGCCAATCTCTTTCAGCAAGAGCCACAGATTCTCGAAAACTCGTGCCGCCCGCTGGGGCTCGTGAGAATCTATGCCCCTTGCATACAAAAGGCGCTGGATGGCGACTGTGGAGCAAAAAGGACAGGAAATGTGGCCTCCTGGTGTCAGGTCCTCTCATTGATTCCTGGATCAGATGATATATTCTCCTCAGTCTCAGAAAAATAGATCTGCCAACTTGTTTGTGTGTGCGCACATGCATGTGTATCACTCTATGTGTGTGTAGGGGTGGGGGGTCTGAACCACTGGTGATCTGTATTATTTACTATATCATTATAAGGGTAATTAAATATTGTTGCTTGTCTTCTTACTATTTTGCTGTTGATCTTCAGTCTTGAAAACACTGATGGGAAACATGTAACTAAAAGAAAACAAGACGTGCTCAGTTCATAAACAAAACAAAGCCTGCAGTGGCCCCTCAGGATCTATGCTTCTCGATTTTCTAGGAAATCCTCCCTGCAGCCCTATGGTCACTGATTTCATCAGTCCCTCAGCCATCTTCTAAAGATCTGCAAGTGGCACATAATCTGTGCTTCTTGCTGTTATTGACCCTATAAATTTACTTCCACCTCTCTTTCTCAACTAGAAGGAAGGGGTTGATCTTGTGACTGTGATTGTATCCGATCAGATTACCAAACCAGTAGGAAGCTACAAGTGCTAGCCTTCCTGAGTGTCCTCCACTGAACTGACTGAAACCCAAGTCCAGACTTCAAGATGACTTTAATGTTGCTATATAATAGCAAAATTTGTCTTGCCACCTGAGGTGCTGTTCACATTCACTCACTCGCTCATTCGACAAATTACAATAACAGAGCTACAAAATGGTCAACGACTCGGGATGAGTGAAGCCCGTCGCCAAGGCATCTAATGGCCGGCGACAGTGGCTTCATCCCGACCCGAACCTCCCTGACAAAAACAGAATGCTAAGCCAGCCCTATGTCTCCTGAACACACTATTATATATGTTCTTTTGTCAAGTTCCTACTTGACTAAAGCTAGTACATGAAAATACAAGTTACAACAGAAACAAAATACAGTCGATCGGGAAATGATCTCCGATCTAGGCAACATAAAACAACGGTCAAAACTGCACCTGGGGGCCCTACTTCTACTACACCAAAATTCTTCATCCGCAAAAGGCACAGATTCTCATGATGCCCTTGCAGCCTGTAGGTGCTCTTGAGAAGCTATGTCTCTTGCTTCTACAGATCGGCCCCACCTGTATCTTCAGACTGAGCAAAATCGCCTGGGTTCATGACTTCATCACATCTCGCTTGCTATCACTGAATGTCTTATGAGTGATTCAGCAAAATACACCAACCACCTACCAATCTTCAGTGACCAAAATATTGATACTGTGAAAGCTTCCCTCTCCCTACTTCTTTGTATGAATGCATTTGGACCGATCTTTTTCTCAAAACATCTGTATCCACATAAGATTTGTGAAGTGGTAACAACACACAGCATCAACTTCAAAGAGCAGTCAGTCCACACAACTGGTTACAATACATCAAACAAAAGTCTCTCTTACCTGTCCTTCCTTCACAAGAAATCAATATTCTAGCAATACAGTGAGTGTACAAGTTATCATTCACTGTTCACAATGTTGCTGGTTTAGAGGTACCTTGCAGCACATTAGAAATAGAATGGTAATGAACATCTCACACTCACAGCATAATGAGACTCATGAGCATCTCGAGATTATGCATGAGATTTTGCTTTAAGACTTTTTTCCACTTTCACTGCAAATCACATGCATCTGATCTCAATTTTGACAACAGCCTACAGAAATACAGCTCTTGTTTGCATCCTGATATGCTACATGTAATCGTTCAAAATATTGATCAAACATGATACCGATAGATAAAAGGTGGTGTCAAAATTCTGGCATCATCCTTGAACTATAATAGTTTGCATGATCAGTCCCTTGAACTGTAGTATGTATACAAGTCTTCACACAGTCCACTTCACATGCAGGGCAACTCACAGATTTGGGAATTTTGACCTTCGGGCCACAATACACATGCACACACACACGGACACAAAACCCTCAGAGTGGGTTACCAACCACTTTATGTGAAAATGGGTTCCCATATTTCTATTTATTCTAGGGCTCTGGAGTTGATGCGAATGTTTAGAACTCACCTTATAACTAAGCTCTACAACTTAAAATAAAACAGACATTTTCTAGAAACAGAGCTACTGGATGGAGAAAAAATGGGTTTCTACCCAAAAAGTGGGTGCCTCTCAGTCTCACACAAAACTGGCATTACAGTGAATATACCTCACTAAATATACCTTTGCTTGATTTTATTATTATGATTGTTTGGGGGGGGGGGGGTTGTGAGGGGGTTGGGGGGAGGGCGGGGGAGAGGTGGGGGGGGGGGGAGGGGGGGTCATCACTTTTGGTTTATAGAGCTGCTCAATGCGCTCTTATGAATGAAAGATTTTCATTATTAGTGGAATCAGTAGGTCATTTCAGAGGCACGCACTGAGTTGCACGTCGAACCACTCACAAATACTCATTTGGAGTGCACCAGATGGATCCAGTTGGCAAAGTCCCACATTCCACACTATAGGACAGCTAAGACTGAAAAGCAATCGCGGCGTTTATGGCGCGGTACAAGGTTTAAAACTAAGAAAATGTTGTTTTTAGAAACGTGTCGGGCAAAAGTTTTTATCAAAACTGTTTTAAAACCTCTTTTAACTCAACTTTTCTTAATGTTAAAAGTGTTTTATTGTACATTGCTTAACGTCCCGACAGCAACAAGGCTTTCTCAGGACGTGCCTGCACTGCTTGTGAAAAAAACAACAACAACTAAACAGAACATTGAATGTATGTCGCCAGCCGGTCAAATACATTAAATAAACCTAACACATGGTGCCTAAATAAAGCTAAGACCATTTAGCAACACACATCCAATATCAAGAGCTACAGGCAGTGCAGACAGTAGGGAGAGTTTTAAAAAGGCAAATACAGGTGAATGGACAAAGGGCCGACAGAGACACATGCCCCAGAATAGAGAGAAAAACCCACCCTGTGGGGCTGACCAGGGTGCCCCTGGGAAATAAAAAGTAGTTAACCCCACCCAAGTCCCCCAGGGCAGACCCGGGTGGGGTTAAAAGTGTTTTAATTTACAAGCGTGTCGTAACTGTTATGCATCTATTCCAACGTATAGTGCTGGATATTTTTCCCATCCTCGCCTTCTCTCAACACTCGACTTTCCAGTCCTTCCCTCAAACACCCCCAACCGGGTCTGCCCTCAACACTCGACTTTCCAGTCCTTCCCTCAAACACCCCCAACCGGGTCTGCCCTGGGGGACTTGGGTGGGGTTGGCTACTTTTTAGTTCCCAGGGTCACCCTGGTCAGCCCCGCTGACAGGGTGGGTTTTTCTCTATATTCTGGGGGCATGTGTTTCTGTCTACCCTTGGTCCATTCACCTGCATTTTCCTTTTTTAAACTCTCCCTACTGTCTGCGCTGCCTGTGGCTCTTGATATTGGATGTGTGTTGCTAAATGGTCTTAGCTTTATTTAGGCCCCCATGTCGTAGGTTTTATTTAACCTATTGGACCGGCTGACGACATACATTCAATATTCTGTTTAGTTTTTGTCACTAGCAGTGCAGGCACATCCTGAGAAAGTCTTGTTCCTGTCGGGACGTTAAGCAATGTACAATCAATCAACCTTCCTTCAAACGGACAGCATTCACACAAATAATACTTTACTATTACATCCGAAAATGGCCCATCCAAGCCTGCAGTCTTTTAACTGCACTAAACGACTGACTGCAGCAGACGACGCTTGTAACGACGCTGACTCTGTGACGTCATTTGCATTTAATCAATTTGTGCATACAATCCAAAAAGAGATGCGGCATTGATAACATCGACAAACCTACAAAATAAAGCAACAGGTTGAACCAAAAGGTCGGGCAGGACAAAAGACAACAGCAGCTTCACCCAAAGTCTATACGTCCTCTCTTACAATGCGCACTCATACAATCACTTCACTTCATAGCAACCGGCGCACGAGAATACATATGAAATTTGTCACTAGACATGACCTCCGACAACATCACCCTGGACGCATAAAATACTTTTTTTTTTTTTTTTTTTTACAAAACAACCACACCCTCAAATAACAAACTTCATTTTGCAGCAACATAAACAATTCCTCCCTCACACAAATACAATACCCCCCCCCCCCCCCCCCCCCCCGCCCCACTACCTTTCGTATCTCTCCGTTTCACTTCGGCTCACCGATGCAGTTGACCCATATCAGCTATTATGCTATTTATAGCTCAGAAGGGTGATGTCATACACACGCCCATTTGAGTACACATACAGCTGGGAAATGTTCAAACACACTGGTGGCGTGTCTTTTAAGCACAACAGTGCATGTGTTAACGCCAAAATGAGAAAAACTGATTTTTGTATTTTTTATGAATCTTTACCGCAATCTTTTCTTTCTCCGTTGGGTACTTCTTTACCGCAAGACAATGCAGAAACAACCCTCAGAAAAAATGGGTGTCTGACTTGGGCACCCAGAATTTTACACACACCCATTGTCCATAAGCATGGTAAAGACAGTCACTCATTTGAGCTATTTCGTGTACACACACACACACAAAATGGTCCTATGGCCTACCTTTCCTGAAGTAAGACACATTACAGAAATGCGACACAGATCCTAATGAACCCCTGCAGGGATTTATATATCTTACACTTACTTATCTTGTATATATACCTCTTGCACACACAGCTCTTTACGAAACTGTGAACATACCCTATCTACAACTTGTTGAAGGGGTGATTCGACTGATGGAATGGTATTGGTAGATACGTACAGCCCTGTAAATATGGAGCCCCCAAGTACACCTGTTTTTACTCTCTTTTACATCACCATGTGAGATGACTGATTATAAATTCAACACTCATGTTTGTGGCAGTGATCGATTAATACAAAAACTTCTCAAATTCAATCCAGTCTTTACAGAATAATGAAACTTTTACTAAAGCTATTAGCTAATTACTAATTTAGTAAGAACACATATTGATTAGAAAAATACCTGGCTGTACCAAGGAACTCAAAATAATTATTTGACTGGTGAAAATGGACAAGCCATATAAACGTTGCATAACAGTTAACACACCTTGCAATTGCATATTTTATAACCACTTAGTTTAATATCTCACTGGAAATCTGTGTCTGTTGCATTGCTTTGGCATACTACAGGAAGTATAGTTAAACTAACATGTAGACCTAAATGGTCTTTTCTTGTACGTAGCATTTGTCGACCTAACAAAAGCGTTCGACACTGTGAGCAGGCAAGGCATGTGGCAGATCCTGGAGCGACTCGGCTGTCCCCCAAAGTTCCTCAACATGATTGTCCAGCTACACGAGGACCAGCAAGGCCAGGTCAGACTCAACAATGACCTCTCAGAACCATTCCCTATTCTCAACGGCGTAAAGCAGGGCTGCGTGCTGGCACCGACCCTCTTCACCATCTTTTTTAGCATGATGTTGAAGCAGGCCACAGTGGACCTCGATGATGACGATGCAGTGTACATCAGGTATCGTCTCGATGGCAGCCTGTTCAACCTCAGACGACTGCAGGCCCACACGAAAACCCTAGACCAACTGATTCGTGAGCTGCTTTTTGCTGATGATGCTGCCCTCGTTGCACACACAGAGAGAGCCCTGCAGCGCATCACGTCTTGCTTCGCAGATGCTGCCCAGCTCTTTGGACTCGAGGTCAGTCTGAAAAAGACAGAGGTCCTCCATCAGCCGGCACCCAAGACAGTGTATCGCCCTCCTCACATCACCATTGGCGAGTCTGAACTAAAGTCAGTGCACCAGTTTACTTACCTTGGCTGCATTATCACGTCGGACGCCAAGCTGGACAAGGAGCTTGACAGCAGGCTGGCAAAAGCGAACAGCGCTTTTGGGCGACTTTTCAAGCGGGTATGGCACAATCAACAGCTGAAAACAGGCACCAAGATCAGCGTGTACAGAGCTGTGGTCCTCACCACCCTGCTGTATGGTTCCGAGTCCTGGGCCCTCTACCGCAGCCAACTACGACTCCTCGAACGCTTCCACCAGCGCTGCCTGCATACCATCCTGGGCATTCACTGGAGTGACTATGTCACCAACGTCGAGGTCCTTGAACAGGCTGAAACTGTGAGCATCGAGGCTTTGCTGCTGCGGACACAGCTCCGCTGGGAGGGGCATGTCTCCAGGAGGGAGGATCATCGCCTACCAAAGATCACCCTGTTCGGTGAGCTTGCTACTGGACACCGTGACAGAGGGGCACCAAAGAAGAGATACAAAGACTGTCTCAAGAAGTCACTTAGTGCCTGCCAAATCGACCACCACCAGTGGTCTTCACTTGCTGCGGACCGTGACACCTGGCGCTCCACCATTTACAAGGCAGCTGTCTCCTTTGAGGACTCTCACAGAGCTAGCCTTCAGGACAAGCGGCTCAGGAGAAAAAACAGAGATGCCGCAGCTCAGAACCCTGGCCATACCTTCCCCTGCAGCCATTGCGGTCGAACCTGCCTGTCTCGGATTGTCCTCCGCAGCCATGAACAAGCCTGCAGATGTCGTGGGCAACTCCTATAAAATCTTCGTTCGCGAAGTCAAGCCAAGAGAGAGACTACAGGAAGTATAGTTAAACTAACATGTAGACCTAAATGGTCTTTTCTTGGCGAGAACCCCCACCCGATTTTCTCACTCCAGCATGTTACATTCAGTACACCCCCCGCCCCTCCCCCCCCTTTTTCACAATTCACACCTTCCGAAACTAAAGTCATAATTTTTGTGACAGAACTGAAACAAAGCGCAAACTACAGATTCGGTAACTGATGCTGCTATGCTGAATACCATAGTGATTACCGACTACTTTACAGAAATCGACACTCTTGTCAACAACATACTCACTGTAGCGGTGTGCTCCTTCTGAGGCTGAACGATTGCTGGAGGGTTCATGGCTTTGCCAGAACTGGCGCCCATATAATGTCTAGCGGCAACAAGGCCTGCAATCACAGCCAGCAAACATAGAACAAAATAGAACACACGAGACCGTTGCAGGATTATATCAATAATAACAGAATCATACATGAAAATATCCGAGGAAAACGTCCCCTTGTCTTCAGATGCGCTGACATCGGAAACAGCTACCGAACTCTCGCGGAGACTGACGAGAATGCTAGCAGACGCATCAAAGATGGCGCGAATGTTGGGGATCTGCATCTTTGGCACACATTTTGTCATCATTCAATGATGTTGTTGTGTAAAAGGCAACTTATACAGCTGCATTTTATTTAGAGTCAGACAAGGCAATACAATATGGATCATTCCAAAGAAGATCAAGTTGAATGGCCCGTAAAATATCAGGTAGAATGTTGCATCAAGCTAATCTTCATACGATTGATCATGAATGCATGCATGCAGTAATGACTGCCAGTGCGCGTACTGTGGCAGATGTCTGCGCTGTTCGAATAAAAAGAGGCCTTAATTGTTCTGTCCATTTCATTTCAATTCAGCTTTAGTTTGACTGGTTTTACTGAAGCTGAAATCTAGACATATATGACCAGGTTTTATGCTTGTTTGTTTTTATGGTGTGCATGTATGTGCGTTCAATTTCAATAAGAAGTGCCAAAATGTGATTTTTTTTTTTTTTTAGGTGTCAGACTGAAAATACTATAAATTTCACTTATAATTCTGTAAATTTAAAACCTGTCATCAGATTTGTAGTCACTGGGTTGTAAACAAGCTATTTTAATGTAATAGAGTGTGTCTTACTTATCTCGTATGAACATTCCTACTTTTTCAGATTTTATCTTTCCCATGTCTGGTACATGTTTCAGACCTTAAAGAGAGTGAAAACGCCAGCTGAAATTCTGTGTGTATGCAGGTGTAGGGAGGAAGCGAGGGAAGATCAAAAGTATACTTTAAAAAAGGGGGTGGGGGCAGGGGGAGGGGGGGGGAGGCGGGAAGGTGCACAAGAAGTTCTTTATTCCAAACTTAACGCAGTGAAGATATGCCAAAAGATAAAGAAAGTGAAAGAACATACCAATGAAGATAAAGAAATGATTGACATTGTTGGAATGAGTCTCAAGCATCAGGTACAAGTGGATATTATGAAAGCACTTTAATACGCCTTCAGTGTCACGAGAAAGATTTGCAATCAGATTTGTTATTTTAGAATAGAAGCTAGACGAAGCAGCCAGAGCTGAAGGTCGCCAGCAAGGAATGTGCAATGTAAGATTGCCATGTTGAAGAATAAGTACTGCAAGCTATAAATAAAAGTTTCTTTTAAATTTCAAGTCTAATTTTAGTTGTGTTTAACCCTTTTAGCCCCCCAGGTGCATTTCCCAAATGTTTGAAGTGTTACTTAAAGGGGCACACCCGCCCTTTTTTAAGGTTTCAGTTTGCAAAGTGCTTTTACTGGGATTCAGTACACATACCCACTTAGACAGTGACCACTCTATTATCCCACCAAATGCTTTCTTTTGTCCGTTCAAAGTGAAAAGAGGCCCATCGGAATCTTTCCTAGGATCCCAGGAAAGATTGCTTGTGATAGGCGATAGTAGCTGACATCATAACTATTCTATATGACTTTAGGTCATCTGCATAATTATAACCAATCAGAGACAAGATGGCGGATGAACCAGCGAAGAAATAAAGAAAGTATCGAGTCACGCCGACATTGACAGACTCGGTAATTGCAGAAGAGAAGAAAGAGGAAGAGAGACAAAATACCCCTAAGTAGAATTGACATCGGACAAGGGAATATGGATATGTGGCAATGCGTAAAGCAAGAGCTTGGCTTGACCAGCCACCCGGAATTTTGTCACTTTTTTGCTGAATCAGTAAGTAATCTACAGTCTTTGTTGATCTTCCTATAGTTCCATGAGTGCTAGATCTTCAGTAGAATTTATCTCTTACTGATTTCGCAAGATTTATACCTGTTTTATCATATAGTTAAGAGCTCCCTTCATCTCTTCTACTTGAATGTTGCGGAGAGATTGTGCCAGCTGTCATAGAAATTGTAAACCAGTCTCTTAGAACGGGTGTTGTCCCAGCATGTTTCAAACTGCCATTGTAAAACCTCTTTTAAAGAAGCCCACTCTTGACCCAAATGATCTGAAAAATTACAGATCTGTATATAACTCACATTTCTTTCAAAATTACTAGAGAAAATAGTTTTGTCGCAGTTATTCGACCATATCAAAAGTAATGACCTCTGGCATGTTTTTCAATCAGCCTACCGCCCCGGTCACAGCACGGAGACGGCGTTGCTTCTTGTCGTGAACAACCTGCTCACCGCCAGTGATGAAGATAATGTTTCTGTTCTGGCCCTTCTTGATTTGAGCGCTGCTTTTGACACGATAGATCACCAGATTTTCATTCAACGTTTAGACTCTGTTTTTGGCATCAAGAGTACCGCTTTACACTTTTTTAGTCTTATCTCTTTGGAAGAAAGCAAGTAGTGTCAGTGTTGGGAATAGAGTCCGATCCCACTGAGCTTGTGTACGGTGTTCCCCAAGGCTCTGTTTTGGGGCCGATCCTGTTCACATTGTATACCCAGCCTTTATCTGATATTGTAATAACTCCTGATATTGTCAAGAAAAAATTAAAAGAATTAAAACATTCTAAAGCTCAAGGTCCAGACTGCATCCCCCCCCCCCCCCCCCTCCCCGAGTTCTACAAGAGTTGTGTAATGAGTTAGCAGAAACACTTTGCTCACTATTTACACTTTCCCTTAAGTCAGGTATTGTACCACAAGACTGGCGTACCAGAGGTAAGTGCTATTTTTAAAAAAGGTTTTAGGTCAGATGCAGGAAATTACAGACCAGTAAGTTTAACGTGTATAGTATGTAAAGTTTTGGAGTCTATAGTCCGAGATGAGATCGTTAATCATTTTACTGTGAATAATTTGTACACTGAATGCCAACATGGTTTTTAGAAAGAAACGATCATGTGTTACTCAATTACTACAGGTTATGGATGATATAACTTCCTTGATTGACAACAAAAAAACGGTTGACATCATATACTTAGACTTTAGAAAAGCATTTGACACTGTTCCTCATGAAAGGCTTCTTCAGAAGCTAGAGGCCTATGGTGTATGTGGAAACATTTCCAATTGGATAAGAAGTTTCCTACGTGATAGAGAACAAGTGGTGAAAGTTGAAAATGCAAAATCGGATAAAATAAAGGTGCTGAGCGGTATACCTCAAGGAAGCATCCTAGGACCTATATTATTTACAATATTTATAAATGACTTGCCAGACTGTGTTAATAGCATGTGCAAAATGTTCGCAGATGATACTAAAATCTATAATGAATCGAATAATAAAGACGTGTTGCAGTATGATTTGGATCACTTGCAAGAGTGGTCAGACACATGGGACTTGCATTTTAATGTAGAGAAATGCAAGGTCTTGCATGCTGGAAGGAACAATCCTGAACATGATTACTTGATGAAAGTTAACAGCGACATTAGAAAGGTGGTATCTTGTGAGGAGGAAAGAGACTTAGGTGTTGTTTTTGATAAAGCTCTATTCTTTGACCCCCATATTCAGAACTGTATCAATAAATCCAACAAAATGGTTGGAGTAATTAAGAGAGCCTTTAATTATTTGGATAAGGATATTTTTAGTAAACTATAAATCACTAGTCAGACCACATTTAGAATACGCAAACACTGTATGGTACCCAGGTTTAAAGAGACAATCAGTTGCACTCGAAAGGGTACAGAGACGAGCAACAAAGCTGGTTAAAGAATGTAGAAATATGACTTACTTAGACAGACTCAAATACTTTGGACTACACTCCTTACGTGGACGTAGAATACGTGGTGACTTAATACAAGTTTTTAAAATTTATAATGGCATCGACGACCTAAATTGGAATGACTTTTTTGCAGCACCAGTTTGTGACAGAACCCGAAACTCTGAAGGTAAAATCTTTGTAAGGCACTGCAACACTAACCTGCGAAAGTTCTGTTTTTCTAACAAAGTTGCCATTGTTTGGAATGAGTTACCAGTTTCATTAAAAAAAGCACCTAACATAAATTCTTTTAAAAACCAGCTGGACGAATTACCAAAATTTAAAGAGATTTTCTATTCCTATGATGAATGATTTATAGGAAAATTGCATGAATAGCAGACCCATAAAGAAAATAAAGAAAGAAAGGACATTTACAAAGGCCTCACAGCCTATTTTGTCCTCACACTACTACTACTACTTTATCAAGTGTCATCAAATCTCACTCTGTTTCTCACCATTTTTATGATGATGACACAGAGCTGTATGCCAGTGCTCAACGCAAACATGTTACTTGTTAGTCAGATGTTCCAGTCTTTAGAGTCCTGTGTCACAGACGTTCAGAATTGGACCACACAGAACAAATTGCAAATGAATATTGGCAAAACTGAGGCCTTAAGATTTTCTTGTTCAGCCTCCATTGATCCCCCAGACTCGATCAGGGTTGGCCTTAGTTGCCTGCTCGGCGTTAAACCCAAATAACTAACTAACTAACTCGATCAGGGTTGGTCAGAACATTATCCCCTTTTCCGAGTCGGCCCGTAATCTTGGTGTTATCTTTGACAATAGGCTGACCATGAGAGAGGATGTCAACAAGGTTTGCCAATGTTCCTTCTTTGAATTGAGAAAGATCAGTTCAATTCGACACCTTCTCACTCCTGAAGCAGTAGTCCATAAGCTAGGAAGGTTTACCGTGCACCCCCCCCCCCCCCCCCCCCAGTACTCAATAAGATGGGTTTCAAAGTGTTCCTTAGTATGTCCTGAGATGTTTAAGCCATGTTCCCCGAAAATCCTTAGGAACACACCAGAGATATAGCCGATGGCGCAAGGGTACCCCCATTCACACTCTTCGCAGGTGCTAAAATGAGGTTGAGAAACATTTTCCTCTAAATAAATTAGAATTCATTCCAGAAACCCAAATCAGGCAATGTTATGTCAAGGCACATCTTCTGCATCCTCTGCAAAAAACAGAATGAAAAAATATTGAATCTCTGGCTCACAGTGAAGGTATTTGTGCACCCATTAAACGACCATTTCCGCGAAATCGCAAAAAAAGACAAAAATAATGTGTCGGATGCCTTCAGACATTTTCTATAACACTGACAGTCCATTTTCAGGTTTACATCATTAAAACAGGATGTCACAATTATTATAAACTTGACTAGGTGATGCTGTGATTACTGTGAGTGCCACAGTGGTTGATTTTGTATCCCTACCCCCAAGTTTAAAAATACACAAAATTAATTAGAAAAAATTGCTTAAGTTATTCTATTTTATTTTGACCTCTCTTTACCTATTAAGTTTGAATAATGTGAGCATAAAGTGCAAGAAAATAAGGAAAGTCGGCATCCTTTACGGTATGTTCGTGGTGAATGATAGCTTTTTCCCATTTAAAATTGCCGAATTGGGAAACGTACGTTGTTTCTGATGCCCTCAGAAATTTTGTATACAACTGATAGATCTTTTTTAGGTTTTATTGTTTAGGAAAGAGTACCACAGTTACTCCCAACCTGATTTTATGATGCTGTGATGCATTTAGGGGCCACAGTGACTGAATCTGCTGCCCTACCCCCATTTTACCTGTACGCAAAGGAACGAAAAATGATCATAACAATTGCTCCTCTGATTAAATATGTTTGTTGCCAGTTTTCTTAACAAAATATGCATATTGAGCATAAACATTTGTGATCATTTCATTAATTTCAATGTGACCCATCAATTTAATTGTAATTCTTTTTATTTAAGGCATGCTTAACAGGGGCTCCCGCTGAAGCTTCTATCGTCTGCACATTCAGCACTCTTGTCAAACTCGGGGAAGGTGTACCTCAGGGAGATGTTGTGTCTGATGCTGTTTTTGGTCTACATTAATGACATCAGTACAACAGTACCAAGGTTCGTCTAGAACATCTTCCATGCGGATGACTTTGCAGTGTGGAGCGCAGCAGAACATAAAGAAATAGCATCCTTCAGAAAACATAAAGAAATAGCATCCTCCAGAATCCAGGATGTTGCCAATAGAGTCAGCAGCTGGACTGAAAGAGGCCACTCAAACTGAGCTAGACCATCTCTTTCAATCAGACGGAAGAGGTCACCTCAAAACTGGAGACCTTCGAGTACCAAAGACAGACAGGCCAACTTTACTGGCAACAAATAAATTACTGGATTTACGTGGAGACCTCATATTGAAGCCATGGAAGCTAGAGCTGCAAAAAAAAAAAGAAGTCTCTGATGAAGAAACTGGTGGGGACCACATTGGCGCAAATTACAGCATCCTGGCACAAGCAAACACCTGCTCGGTCAGACCAGTTGTGCGGTACCAAGATACATCGACAACATGAAACACTGCCTGCAAAACCCAAAAAGACAGGCTTGACAAGATGCAGAACATGGATCATTCTCATGATGCAGTGACATTCTTAGAGCCATCTGGAGCACCCCAATTTAGGAAATGGAGGACATTGGAGCCACTGGAATACAGAACAGCACACACGATGAAGAAACTTACTAAACACCGACAGCATGGGAGACTACAGGAGCAGACCAAGAACCGTCAGAAATGTCCAAATCTGAACCGCCCAAATCTGAACCGCCAACTGAAGGTCCTGCAAAGGGCTAACACTGACGTCCTGGAACCAAGCCCAAAGATGTGTGAACAGCTCCCTTCAGATACCTGGACATCTCGAAAGAGCCTTCAAGACAACATAAACAATGTTCCAGGACTCTTTGCCAAAGGTCGCGGCACTGCACAAAGCCATCTTGCTGGAGGTTGTGCACAAGCGCTACCCTCACAGCAGCTGTGATACCACATAAGATGCCATGCGGAATGAAGGAAGTGGCGTGTACATCTGTTGTGCAGACCGCACTACTACCTCCCTCTCCTTACCAGCTGGTGGCAGCAGCTCCAACTATCGTACAGATCTGCAGGTGCTCAACACAGCAGCAGAGCACTAGCTAGGGAAAGGCAGCAGCTTGATCCACTGATCTCACCAGGAAGCTTCAAGATAGACTGGATGCCCTGTCCACAAAATAGTGCTGCAGTTTATTCCAGTGCATTCTGGACTAGCTGGGAATGGAGACACTACAACAACAAAGTGATTGGCAACAGCAGAATGGCGGCTGCAGCCTGTGGGCAGATGACATCAACAAGCTGAACAGGGAGAGCCAGGCCACCATCTTTCATCTACGCACTGCTTACTCTGGACTGGGCCCGTACAGAAAAGCAGGAACGTTTCACAAACCCAAATTGAAGCCTGAAGGTTTACACACTTTAATCAGATCACTCTGTATCAGCAATTATTTGAAGCTTCCGTGCCTAATGCATGAAGAGATACCAAAATAAAAGAACGCTTAGCGAATGGCGGACTTTGGTAGAAGCGTAAACAACCAATCAGAATGTTCGGCAGAAAGGCCATGCAGTCACTTTATGATCAGAGCTAAATATAGATCACTTGCAACAAGCGTCAGCATGATCGTTCGCAATGGAATAGTCACAAATTGGGGGAGAAAAAAAAAAGAAGTAGACAAAAGTCTGCCAGCACGTTGTAATTTTGTACAAACTTTTACAGACTTTAAGGAAAAGGACTGAAATTGACAGACTTTCCAGGGCCCTGAAAAAGCCTTGTCATTTTTTAACAACTTTCACAAATGTTCACAGACCGTAAGGACCCTGCTGGACTCACCTCGTGAGATTGGGTCATGCGGAAACAGCCCTATGTGAATTTGGCGTAGAAAATCAGTCTCCTTACACATTCTCCAAACATGTCCATACACAGAAGCGGTCTGCTGGCAGTTCTGACCAGAAGACACGCCCCTATACACCAAACTCTGAAAACATGCTGCCTAGCTCTTGACAGCTCACTTATTGGCAGCCAGAACAATATAAGATTTAAAGACGGCCATACAAAATTGAACGTTGCAGAAGGTGGAAGTGGAGATCTCGTAGTCGACATGTGGAAACTAAGTATTTTTGATAACATTGTTTTGGCTATTAGGAACCATGAAACTTTATTACGCATTCATATTGACACATTTCTAGATGAAAATAAATAAAAGGAAAAGGGGAGACCTTACTAGACCTGCCTTACGCTAAGTAAAATATCACCTAAAAGACCAGCCAGTTAAAAATAGTTACAATTAAATTGATGGGTTACATTGAAATTAATGAAATGATCACAACTTGTTATGCTCAATATGCATACTTTAAAAAAACTGGCAACAAAAAATATTTAAACAGAGGAGTATGACGTAAGCAATTTTTATGATTATTTTGCGTTACTTTGCGTACTGGTAAAATGGGGGTAGGGCAGCAGATTCAGCCACTGTGGCACCTAAATGCATCATAGCATCACAAAATCAGGTTGGGAGTAACTGTGGTACTCTATCCTAACCAATCAAACCTAACAAAGACCTATCAGTTGTATACAAAATTTATGAGGGCACCGGAAACGACATACGTTTCCCAATTCGGCAATTTTAAATGGGGAAAAAGTTATCATTCACCACGAATGTACCGTAAAGGATGACGACTTAACTTATTTTCTTGCACTTTATGCTCACATTATTGAAACTTAATAGGTAAAAAGAGGTCAAAATAAAATGGAATAACTTAAGCAATTTTTTCTAATTAATTTTGTGTATTTTTACAACTTGGGGGTAGGGATACAAAATCAACCACTGTGGCACTCACAGGGATCACAGCATCACCTAGTAAAGTTTATAATAATTGTGACATCCAGTTTTAATGATGTAAACCTGAAAATGGACTGTCAGTGCTATAGAAAATGTCTGAAGGCATCTGACACATTATTTTTGTCTTTTTTTGCGATTTTGCGGAAATGGTCGTTTAATGGGTGCACAAATACCTTCACTGTGAGCCAGAGATTCAATATTTTTTCATTCTGTTTTTTGCAGAGGATGCAGAAGGTGTGCCTTGACATAATATTGCCTGATTTGGGTTTCTGGAATGAATTCTGATTTATTTAGAGAAAAGTGTTTCTCAACCTCATTTTAGCACCTGCGAAGAGTGTGAATGGGGGTACCCTTGCGCCATCGGCTATATCTCTGGTGTGTTCCTAAGGATTTTCGGGGAACATGGCTTAAACATCTCAGGACATACTAAGGAACACTTTGAAACCCATCTTATTGAGTACTGGGGGGGGGGGGGGGGGGGGGTGCACGGTAGACCTTCCTAGCTTGTGGACTACAGCTAAAACGCTTGTTACTTCCCTTGTTCTTTCACGCATTGATTTTTGTAATTCCCTTTTGGCTGGTGTTCCTCAGAATCTTCTTGATAAACTTCAAAGAGTTATGAACTGCTCTGCCCGACTAATTTACAGAGTACCAAAACGTGAGCACATAACACCCTTACTTGCTGACCTGCACTGGCTGCTTGTATCTCAAAGAATTGTGTACAAGATCTCTGTCATTGGTTACAATGCTATTACCTGTTCTGCTCCCCCATATTTGTCTGACCTGGTTCATATTTACACGCCTTCAAGATCCCTCCGTTCAGAATCAGACACGCATATTTTCAGGGTTGCTAGGCATGCCCCAATTCAGTCTGCTTTTAAATCACTGCTCAAGACCTATCTGTTTTCTTATGTTAGATGCATTTTTAGTGCATTAGCAATCTTTAGCAGTAACTGTTCTTGTAACGGTGTGTGTGTATGTGTGTGAGCTTTTTATATGTGTCACTTTAGTTTTTGTAATATTTATTGTAGCGTTTTCTTTCTTGTACTTTTTGTTCTGTGATTTTTGATCTTGTAAAGTGCTTAGAGCACCATTCATTTGGAGGTTAAGCGCTATATAAATTAAATGTACATTATTATTATTAGTTATCACATTTTATGCTGCAGAGATCTGAAAACTAGGTTGTGTGTCAAAGTTGCACATCGCTGGTCGTAACATGTTTTTGTCTGTGCCGGCTCTCATTCACTCGATTCAGAGAGGTAGTGTTTCTGCTTGTAACGCACGCAGACTTGCCCATTCGTACGTACAGACTCTCGCACAACAGATGCATACACCACCACTGATTCAGATGGGCGCATTCACGCGGTAAAACTAAACACACTAGCTCTCTTTTCTTCTACGGGCCTTTATAAAAGTAAACAACCAAAAACACTATCAAAATTATGTACAACACCCCTTCTCACTACAAGCACATCAACACCGCATACACATACACAATGTAAATGCCAGGCTAGGTAATTGTCTCTCACAATCCAATCTGTTTTACTGGTGTTCTTGCTTGGTAACGTTCTGTCCTTTCACGTCTAGGCGTGTAAGTCCTTCGTCGCACTAGTCTGAGTCGTCCCGTTTCTCGTACTGTGGACGTCCTCTTAACTCGCTCCGTAGCGCAGTCCTTGCTGACCCAGGTGTCTTGTCACCGGTCGCTCACTCCCTGAGTGAAGAGATGACCTCACAGTAGGTCTCTCTGTGGTAGCCTCTGTTGACTAACGTCTCGGCGTCCGTTGCTCCGCTCCCCCGACAAGCACTCTGTACAATAAAGTCCTAATATCATAACACTTGCTAAAAACACACATATTGGATGATATGAGATACATTACGTAACCTGGCTGATACAAATAACTCTCGCCCATTCATTCACACACACACGTGCTTCATAACCTGAACTACTTTCATAACACCCCATAACTCCGTCACTACATTGAAACAGACTATAACCTAACATTCGCCATACATTTTTTCATACATTAGAAAAGACTATACTTAACCAACCACGTACTACCTTCATAACGATTTGGGCATACACACCTCACATTCCTTAGTTATCCATCTTGGCAAATAACCACATAGGAAAAACATAGGTTACCTCAACGAATTCCAAACCCACATAACTGAACCAAACCAGTCTATGCTACACAACCGAATTACCTCTTACTAACGCATACTATCTTTAACTCGGTAGTCATCAATAATACATATAAAAACATACCTGAATTCTAGGTTTCAGAGTCTTGGAATACGGCTAGTGTATCTGACATACATCCGTCCACAATGATAGTATAGCCCGCACTGAATATTTAGACCTCTGATAGACTGAGCTCTTGCTAAAATCCCCATGCAGAACGTTTCCTTACGATTTCACGTGGCCGCATGCCCACACGAGATATCTGTCACAAGGCAAACCGCTGACAAAACCGTACCATACAAAACCCTCTGTGTGAACCCTATGCGTTAGCATAGAGTTTCACCACACTGCTGCGAGGGTGCATTTGTCATTTCTAAGGATGCTTTATGTAGACTTCGATGTGTGATATGTGAAATTGACTGTAGTGCAGAAATACCAATGTTCTGTTTCAATGATGGAAGATGGTGCATGTTTCTGAGGGGTAAAGGAACAAAGGTCAAACTAGGCACCGTGGACTCATGCCCTCGGTGCACTACACACGATAGCTAATAGTAAATAATAGCAGGTCAAGGGAAACCCGCATTGTGATTTTGACAGCGTAGCGAGTACGGAAGGTTTATTCTACTGTCTCGTGAAAAATTACGTCAAAGGGATGCCGGAGAACATCAGTACACGTGTACACTGACGTGTGTACATCATACTGATGACCTCTTGACCTGCAGTATTGTGATACACTGATAGTCAGCCAGGTACTGCCTTGTGACGTAGGCTCATAAATATGCATATTAATTCAAAACAAGGCTGATGCGGACATAAATTTGCAATTCGGGTACAAAAACAATACACCCTCCAAACGATGAATTTCAACATTTGGCATTGTATTTACATCATAAAGCTCTAAGATAGTACACAAAGGACCCATACACATACTGTCAGCAGTATCTGTTGCAGACAGTTTTCTGACTGTTGAGATGCTTGATCCTGGGGAATATAACTTTACCGACTATGTTCTAGTTGCAGGAGGTGGATTGACCATGATAATTAGCTGATTAGCTTAGCACCTGAAGGCACCAAGCTAATCTGGCACTATCCTTGAATTATCGTGGTCAATCAGTCTCCTGTTGTAGGGTGTTGGGGCTAAATGGGTTAAATTTCTATGAGGCGTCATGATGTTAAATCCAATATATGTTTGTTACACAGGTACCTGGTGTTCTGCTTTCATATATATGCCTCAGATTGATTTTGATGCTTGATGCTAATTTGCTGTTGACCAGATAGCAATAATAAGTTTCTGAGTGATGGTTTGTAACTTTTAGGGATCTTTAATTGATCAGATTTCATGGAGACATGAACGTTACTTTTTAGCATGGTTGACACCATATATTTTTTCTGGGCTTGAAACGTGCCTATATCAACACAGATGTGATTTTCGGAAGCATCTGTCTACACACTGGCTGATAAAAAAAAAAAATACTGTTTCTGTAGCAGTGTATTCAAAATCTTCATAGGCTTCGCCAAAAGTTGAATGGTAACTGCTTTGCAAAGTCAGATTGAACAAAATAGACTTGCAGTCCGTTAAGATGTAAAGAAAGACATGCACTTATGATTTTATGAAATAGTTTGTTTGCGATCATTTTAAGTTCTTCATAATTTAAATAAGTGACCATCCTTTCCATTCTGTGCTATACTCATCTGTTACTGTGGGAAAAAGTGTGCAGGCAGGTGGTATCATAGATGTTTCCGTGGCATTTTTTGTGTTGCCAGTGCCCATCTAAAGAGTGCTCTAGCTGCTGAACCAAGCATGCCTCTGTCATAGTGGGCAACAATTTTAGAGGAATGGTCATGCAAACTATCCCAAAAACAAAGTTTTGTGAGAATTATCAGTATTTTACTCTTTTGAATTTGTGGAAGAGGCTTTGGCACTTCTTATTGAGAATGAGTGTGTGACATGTTACTGCATGTGTGAATACTACATTTATATGTTCTTGGAAAATATTATTTACAACTTTCGTTGTAATGTGTATCACATGCTGACTGCATGGTTGAATCTTTCTGTGTGTACATCATGGTATTGTTTACAGATAACATCTTGTATTATATTGTGTTAATTAAGGTATACAGCCCTGCCCTCTTATTAAGAGAATGAGATTCCACAGGATGTGATCATTGTTTGCAGACTAACAATATGTATTGACTCACACAGCCAGTATGCACACAGTTCATGGGTGTATACAGAGGTGATACTAAAATGTTCACACAAATAGCTATTGGTATTACGGGATAGGTACTCCTTGTCATAATTAGCAATCTTATTGAACCCGTGTAGAGTGTACATGGAATTGATTTATCAGTTATCGACCCACGGTGTGTTCAGCATGTCACATTTGTTGGAGCTCAGTGACTCTGCTGTGACGAATTTTAGTTTGTCTGATTCTCCCGTAATGAATTCTTTGTTAAATTCAACGGTTACAACTGCACACAGTTTGTCTTACTTTGCACATACTGAAAATGAAGCAAACAACACCAGTACCACCAGCAGTGATATGAAGTATTCAATGAAGGTTTGTGTAATGTGGACAAGTGTATATGGGAAATAGACAGGCAGCCCTTTTCATGTTGGTAGCAGTTTTTGTTGTGATGATTCCTGTAGGAATCATTACAACAAAAACCGCTACCGACACGCAGAGGGCTCAAAAGTAAGAGATCCTTGAGCTCATATCAGTCTGTGTTGGCCCCAATACAGTTGTGTGCGGTCCTAGTATGGCCAATGTCAGTTTGAGTACTTTTTGCCTGCTGGATAATTATTCCTTTGGCTATCAGCACTTTTTTCCCCAGGTGATTCTTGTATAAATTACCCTGATAAAAAGATTTTTTAATAACCAAAATGTTTATTACATTGTTTATCATCTAAACCAGTATGTTTTTATCCATTCTTTATATGTAGTCTGAGGGAGTAGTTTGTCAGTTTTAATTTGGCAGCTGGTACATGTGATTTGTCAGTTTGTATTATGCCAGGATTAGACTTAGTTTGAATGATATCTGTATTGCAGGACTTGTTTCTTGGAAGTGGGCTGGCCATATGTGGGAATGTCCTCATCAGCATCTCGCTAAACGTTCAGGTAGTGGTCTTTAATAAGAATAAAATTTGTTCCGTGCAGTAAGTACTGTCATATAAACATAAGTGGATGTGTTAACAACAAAGTCTGCAAAGTCCATCCAGCATTGTGGCATTGTTATGATGTCTATTAGCCCTTATCATTCAAAATACACCAGTGTGTGCAATACGTTTGACTAAAATAGTTTAAGTGTAGTGCCAGAATAGCTTGGCACCTTTATGCGCCAAGCTATTCTGGCACCACCCTTGAACTAAATCCATTGGTCTGTATCCTTATCTATAAGTTCTATAATGTAGCTTGCATATATATGGCAGTGTACAAATTTGAAGCTTTTACTTTTAGCCTCAGTATGATGTGGGTTAAATCAGTTGATGTACAGTACTGCACTCCTGCGTCTTCATTTATTGATTTTATGAATCCTTTGTAAATTATGTTATCACTCGTTCATTGATTTATTTACTTTGTGTTTATATTTGTTTACTGGGTTTGTAGAAGTACACACATATAAAAAATGCAGAGAGAGAGGAACCCCGCCACTACACACGCAACCCCTTGTGGTGGTTGGGACTTTTCTTGATGGCCCTTGGAGAGATTGGAAATTTCATGGCTTACGGCTTTGCACCAGCATCACTTGTTGCTCCTCTGGGTACCACCACAGTAATAGGTCAGTTAATGATTTTATTAGACGTTTTTGTTCTTGTATGCCATCAGCTACATATCCCTTTGCCTGTCAGTAGTGCTTTTATTTAGTCAAGGTGATTCCTGCAGGAATCGCCTCCACAAGACCTGCAACTGACAGCCAAAGGGTTAACTGATTGTACATCCCTGACACACCACAGCAAAACATGAATTGACCATGATAGTTCAAAGGTGGTGCCAAAAAAGCATGGTGTTTAACACATTTAACCCCACAGTGGCATTTGTTTTCTCAAAACTCTTACCGATGGCATTACTATTAGGAAGGCACACTTAGCTTACTGATTTCAGCCCAAGCATCCGTTGTGTACACTACACAACCAGGGAGGCGACTCCAGGGAGTCGTTACCATGAAACCCTGAGTGGCCTCCCTTGCCTCCATATCCGGTCACGTGCTTGGTAGTATCCCGCCAGTCTTTACGCTTAGCTCACAATAAAGCGCACTAGGCGGCGCCTCAGCCTCAGTCGGCTTGTCTTCATGTCGGGTTCAGTCGTGCCCTCAGGGACCTTGCCTGCCCACTCCACGGAGCGCGGCCGGCAGGGGACTCGGTCACCCCGCTATGTGGTGAAAGATTCTCCTGGCCCTGACGCATCCACTGGGACATTGTCCGCCCGCCCCACGGGGCGCGGCCGGCAGCGGTTTAGGTCGCCCCGCAACGTGGTGAACTACAGACCATCTGAGCCGGACGAGGCTACTGGGACTTGTCTGCCCGCCCCACAGGGCGCGGCTGGCAGCGGCTTCAGTCTCCCCGCAACTTGGTGAACAACAGACCGTCTGAGCCAGACGAGGCTACTGGGACATTGTCCGCCCGCCCCACGGGGCGCGGCCGGCAGCGGCTTCGGTCGCCCCGCAACGCGGTGAACAACAGACTGTCTGAGCCGGACGAGGCTACTGGGACATTGTCCGCCCGCCCCACGGGGCACGGCCAGCAGCGGATTCAAAGCGGTGAACAACAGTACCCCTGGTCCCTGCTTACAAGAACCTCCGATGCGTAGCCAGTTGGGTTTGACAGCAGTGGCAGCCACCCCACTCGGAGGTACTCAAGCGTCCGGCTGCCCCCTACCCACCAGACCCGCGGGACCAGGCAGTATGGCGCGGGGAAAGGCAGACTCCAGTTCCACACGTCGTCGGGCTCTCGCCCCGCCAGTATAGCCTCCCCCAGGAGTCGGACGGCCCCCCCCCCCCCCCCCCCCCCCCCCCATGGGCTTCTCCACACTGATGCAAGTACTTGTAGACATCTGAGCAGGAACGATCTTGGACAGCGCAGGTTTACACTACCTCTCCCCCTCGCGGGACTCGCACTCCAAGGCCCGGCGGACGGGCTCCTGCAGATGCAGTCCTTTCCAGTAGCCACCAGATCTCCCATGGGGGTAATCTCTCGTCCCTCCTGTCTTCTAAGGGTTGTGCTTCCACGGTGCCCCACCTCCCTTGCAGCGGAGGACCTCCTCACCTCCTACTCGAGCGCTGGGTGACAGGAGGACTCTGGCTCCCAGAACCGCACCCATGAGGCGAACAGGCAATCCCCTACAGTTTGCATTCCTTAGACGGGCCGCAGCGCCCCGCCCGTCCATTGGTGACTGTTGTTGAGGACGAGACCCGTAGATTACCCCTGGAGGGCTCCTTTTAGCCCTGCTCCTGGATGACTGTCGTTTCACCTTCGCCCCCTTCGGCCTTCGTACCCCGCGGATGAGGATTCTTTGGTCCACAGAGGAAGTGGCATGACTGCCTCGTCCCTGCTGCCACAGGACGCCTGGCCCCGTCACCGCCGCTCAAGAGGTAGACCCCAAGACAGGCCAAACGGTTCATCCCTTCCTCAGCCCCCAGGCCCTCGGGATCCCGTGGAGGCGTTTTTCGGCTCCCTTACAGCTGCGCAGCTTCGTGGTTCAGGTTCTTCCCCGAAGCCAAGTGGCCGGCAGGATGGGACTTCTCTTTCATCAGCGGCCCCTCCCCTGAAGTGGACAGTGGCGGCGCAGTAGTGGCGCCTCGGCAGGCCCAGCGACTCAAGTCCCTCCCTCAGCAGCCTGGCTTCGGGACCGCTTGGAAGTTGCTGCACTCCCCTTTCAGGACAACTCCAGAGACTAGGGTGTCTTCTCAGGCTCCGATGGGTCGGCCGGAATGGATGTCAGGCAGACGACAGAGCTGCTCGGGTCACTCCTAGAGCTGGCGGGGCAGTCCGGGGTGAGACGCTGGGAGGCACCTGGGATCTCCCGACCTCGTCTCCTCTAAGCGGCTTTCACTCAAAGCTTGTGGCGGCGATCGGGGTGAGTATTGCTCCGCAACCAACCCTTCCAGCGGCAAACGCAGCAGCTCTTCAGGGCGAAGTGGTCTCTCGGCTCCGGAAGCGGCCTCGGAATTTGCCCCTTGTCACGCTCCCGCCTCTTGGTTGTCCCCAAGGTCTTCGGCTATACCACATTCATACACCGGTTCTCGTCTCCAAGTCGGCGGCAAGGGGCGACCCGTCACAGACCTCTTGGCGCTACACAGGTGTGGATGGGCGCCTCCCCCTTCTGGATGGAAACATCCAGAGCCTGGACAGCGGCGGTGCAACTCCTGGACTCCGCAGGCAGTCTTGACATGGCGGACGTGGAGCTGCACGTGCCCGCGCACCCGGCCTCCTGACGGTATCTTCGCTCCCCTTCAGACTCCACCTCAGCCCTTGGGGTTTCTCCAGGACTATCAACGCGGGCGTCACCAGCTTACGACGGACGGCCTCGAGCCTGACTTCCTCTACCTGGATGGTCTGCCCCACAGGAACCAGGTTGCTAGGAGCCCGGGTCTACGGTGACAAGCCAGTCCTCACGCCCTCAAGCAGGCTAGCGCTTCGAGAGTCTCACGCAGAAACCCTCCAGCCAGGGTCGGGCTACCACTTGGGACTCTGGATGCAACGGTGGACTGCCTCCCCCTCCATAGGCTCTACTCGCAGCCGACCCTGTTGCTTCTGCTCCTCCATGAGCGCACGTCCTCCGGCGATCTGGCAGCCCTGATCCCAGTGTCTCCTTGGTCCGACCTCATCTCCAGCAGTGGCCGGATCTGTCCTAGCTAGCGTCGGGGGTTCCGCTCTCCTCCCCTCTGCCCCCGCTCTCCATCTACACGGATGCGAGCCTCGTCGGATGGGGTGCACACTGGCCGCCAGAGTTAGGCACTTCCTCAGGCAGCTGGCCAAGGGACCACGCAGACGGTCATGTCTGGCTAGGGTTCAAGGATGTTTGGCTCCCGCTCGTCACTGGGGAGAGTCACCTCTGTCCCCAGGAGATCCTTTTTCGCTCCGACAATGCAATGGTAGGGACCTACATACAGAACCAGGGCGGGATGCACTCGCCCTCCCTCTGCATCTTCTTGTACCAGCCTCATGGGGTGCAGAGATCGGGACATCGCCCTCAGAACGCGGCACTTTCTGGGCCTCCGGATTGTCCTTGTAGACCCCGTCTCGCGTCGCAGCCGGCTTCTCCGCACAGAGTGGGCCTTTCACCCTGTCTTCTCTGACTGCTATGCACACGTTGGGAGTCTCCCATGATCAACTTCCTTGCCTCGAGGTGAAACAGACCGCTCGCTCTCCTCGTCTCGCCCTTCCGGAATCTTTGGCCGGGGCAGTAGACGCACTCTCCATCCCTTGGGATGGCCTGCTAGCGTACGCTTTCTGCCTTCCATCCTGGTACCCAGGTGCTCCAGAAGCTCGCGGGCTGCTCCTAGAAGCCCCCTACCCCACGCTCACGCCTTGTGCGGCCAAGGCAGAATCTTACCACCCGTGCCAGAGCGCTGCTACTACTACTGAATACTACACACGTGGAGCTTGCGCGGCAGGCCCGCGCCGCAAGAGGCTTCTCTAGTGCAGTGGTGGGAGCTATCGCAGCAGCACGCAGAGGTCCTACCCGAATCGTCTATGAGGGGAGTGGTGGGCCCTCCATCCAGTCCTGGTGCTCCGCTGAGCAGCTCTCCCCCACAGATCTGCGTACTCTCCAGCTGGCCGAGTTCTTCGGTGACTCTTCTCCCAGCAGAGCCTGGCCCCATCGCTATCAGAGGTTACCGGGCCATGTTTGCAGACACTTATCGCCACTTGGGACGGCATGACCCTGGGGCCTGCAAGGACCTCTTTGACTTTTGGCGCACCCAGATCTGCAGCGGCCAGTCTCCCGCTCGCTGGTCCCATGCTAGGCCTTGTCCTGGGTGCTGACATGGCTCAACTCGGACCGTTGGAGCCCCTCCTGGGCGCGTTATGGAGACTTTACCAGAAGACCTGCTTCCTTCTAGCTCACGCCTCAGCGTCCGAAGTGAGCGAGATCCACGCTTTCTCGCTGCGGCCCTCCTGCCCCCAGTCCTGGGCCGATGGATCAGTGCAGCTCCTCGCCAACCCGACTTTACTGGCCATAATCGCCCACCGGCTGCCGCACCCCAGGTGCTTACCTTCCTGTCACTCAAGGTCCAGTCCCGGGAGTCCTGTCAGCAGGACCCTGTCGGGCGTTGAAATCTACCTGCGCAGAGCGAAGCCACTAAGACAAGGGCACTCTCGCCTATTCCTGCCCTTGGCTCCAGGCAGACGTGACTTCTCCGTGCAGATGCTCTCGTCCTGGCTACGTTGGGTCATCCGGTCTGCATACAGGACCTCTTCCCGAGGGTGCAAATCAATGCGCACCCGGGTGCACGAGGTCAGAGCAGTGGCAGCGAGCATCGCCTTGACCGCAACTGCGCGGTGGGAGACATGGTGGCGGCTGTGGGCTGGCGGGCTGAATCTGCCTTCACCCACTTCTACCTACGGGACCTATCCAGCCAGGCGTGACAACCTGGCCCTGGTGGGATGCATCTCGGCAGCGCAGCACTCCCTTCCGGCGCTGCAGGCACCATAGGTCTCGCTTACTGAAATCTTCGGGAGTGGGCACATGGGGGAGCTTCGAGGCCTTAACACATGGGGGGTGCAATTGTTCCAAAAATGGTGTTGCGAATTAACACTTGGAGATGGCATAGGGGGCTGCACCCTCCTCCTATTCTTTATTCTTCCTAATAGTAATGCCATCGGTAAGAGTTTTGAGAAAACAAATGTATTTTTCTCTAAAATGTATTTTTTCGAAAAATACTCGTCAGTGGCATTACTCAGAGCTCCCTCCCTCCTGCCCCGCTTGCCGCTTTTGAGCTAAGGCAAAGACTGGCGGGATACTAGCAAGCACGTGACCGGATAGGGAGGCCACTCAGGGTTTCTTGGTAACGACTCCCTGGAGTCGCCTCCCTGGTTGTGTAGTGTACACAACGGATGCTTAGGCTGAAATCGGTAAGCAATGTGTACCTTCCTAATAGTAATGCCATCGGTAAGTATTTTTGGAAAAAATACATTTTAGAGAAAAATACATTTTCCAATCAGTGTTAATTTTTTTCTTAAATAGATTTGGCATTACCCTTGAATGAATATGGTCAATCCAGATTGGTTAAAAATGCCGAGCCTTTCTGGAACCACCCTTCAACTAGATCCTGGATGATCTGTCCCTTGAATTGTAATGTGGTCTCCAGAGGACAGCTCCAAAATAGTATCTGGGATTTTGACCTTAGGATTGAATTCTGTCATACTTGTACACTATAATAATGACAAGTGCTGTGGATATCTTTCGCTGATTTATGTAAAAACGAAAGTCAATTTTTGTGTGGTGTAGATGTTATTCATTATGTACGACTATGGGAATGGAATGCTGTATTAATTGATATATTTTTGTTTCAGCAAATCTGTTTCTGGCAGCCATCTTTCTGAAGGAGAAAATCCGTCCAGAGAATCTGTTTGGTAAGGTGTGCTTGTGGTGATGAGAATAATTGTGATAGATGATGCTCAGCCATATGTGGCAAGTGATCTCTGGTGGATGTAACAATCTGAAAGATGCAATGTAATGGGTGAAAGAAATGGTTTATTGTTTACCTTTTGGCTGTCATTAGGCACTTTCGATAGCCAAAGGGTTAACAGTGTCTTGTTATGAACACATGTACATACAACGAAGCAAGTACCAGCAAGCTTCAGGCCCCCACATTCCAGCCGAATGATGTGATGACAGACACCTCTCCGACACAGTGACTGTGTTTCTTACAACAGCGTGTGCATGTGTGTGCTCTTTAGAAACCATTTTGGACTGCTTTCACTTTAATGCTGTAGTTCTACTACTATTGCTTTAAAAGATGACTATGAAGTTATATTCTAGTTGAGTTATATTTAAGGTGGTGACTGTTTATGCCAGAGTGACTGTCTAATAGCTGGCACTGTTCTTATGGCGACGGGCCCCCAGGTAGCAACTGTGAAAGTATAATTCATCTTTTTTTAAAAATTTTCTCAAAATCTTTACCGATGGCATTACTACTAGGAATGGTTCGCTTAGCATACCAATTTTAGCCCCCAAAACTCGTGTACACCACAACTGGGGAGGCGACTCTAGGGAGTCATTACCAAGAGATCCTGAGTAGCCTCCCCTGCCTCCCTATCAGGTGGCGCGCTCACCGTTTCTTGCCAGTCTCTTCGTTTAGCTACACCTAACCGGTTGTGTGCACCTCGCGTGCTCTGACTGTGTATGGTGGGATTACCTTTTGTGAACTCGACTTACGTTGGATTTACTTTGGACGTGTGTTACTACCTGTGTGGTGTTGGGTGCTTGGATTACCTTCGGTTTCTGAGGATTTACTTGGTGGTTGGTCTCTGTGGATTACTGGGTCTCCAGACATGACAAGGTAAAGCTTCGGTTACTGCCTCAGCCGGCGATTTACCGGGCGGTGACATTGACCGGAGACTATGTATGCGACCAACCGGGAGCTTGGACCCTCACAAGGAGGCTCCGCGCACTCGCACTGGCCTTTGTCTGTCTTATGTTACAGTACTCAGGTGAGGACCTGCACCAGGTGTGGCGTTCCGGTGGCCTAGCGATGCGCACGAAGTCAGCTTACCCTGCTCAGGCTGCGCCTCCAGTAGGACATGCAACTAAGGCACGACCCGGGAGGAGGAATGATGGTCGCGGCTTGGGCATTTACCGGACGGAGAGACCGGCACGCAACCCCGCAGTGACCGAAGCCTTGAAAGTATCGCAGAGGAGAGCCACCTCAGACATCGTGAGCTTGTTGGCGCGAAAAAGGGACCTGGTGCCTTAGACAGAGCTGCTCCGCTGAAAGCGGTATAAAGATCCTTAAAGCAGCCGACGGGACTTGCCCTCCTGTCAAGCACCAAGAGCTCCACCCCGCCTTTCGGCCTGGGATATGCCATGACGGGATTCGATCCCTAAGGATATGCAGGCATTAGGAGCTCGGTCCCCCCGCAAGGAGAAGTTGGGCCTCTCGCATGCCGCCCGGAAAACGGAGAGCCCAGGCAGCAGAAGCCTCGGGAGCATCATAGACAAAAAAGGCGGCACTGATGCAGATGTCAGAGCACGAATCGGTAAAGCCAGAGCAGCCTTTCTCCAGTTGAAAAAAGTGTGGAGTTCCAGAGAGCTGTCACAACACACCAAAGTCTGGATTTTCAACTCCAATGTAAAAGCAGTTCTCCTATATGGAGCAGAGACATGGAGATTGACAAAAACCACAGTCAACAGAGTACAGACCTTCATGAACAGTTGCCTTAGAAGAATTTTGAAAATCCACTGGCCAGAGAAGATCAGCAACGTCAGACTCTGGGAGAGAACAGAGCAGATAACAGCAGAGAATGAAATTGGGCGAAGAAGATGGGGATGGATCGGTCACAGTCTGAGAAAGCCAGCTTCCAGTATCACTAGGCAGGCATTGTCATGGAACCCCCAGGGAAAGAGGAAAAGAGGTAGGCCAAGAAACTCCTGGCGTCGAGACCTCCAAGCAGACATCAAGAGACTGGGAACCACCTGGAGTAGAATCGAAGGAGAAGCACAGGACAGGAGTTGCTGGAGGTCTCTCGTCGACGGCCTATACCCGGGGAGGGGTGACAGGCGTAAGTAAGTAAGGCAGCAGAAGCGGAGGACCACCCCTCTGGGACGACAGTGCCTGCCAGCCTTAGGCCGGACCAGCGCCTAGACCGGGCCGCACACAGGGTGCACCTCTCAGAGAGGGACAGGAAATTAAGCCGCCGACTGGACAGGCCATGAACACAGACTTCGGGGTCCCGAGACTGAGAATGGAGCCACAGGCGAGATAAGGTTCTCAGTCAGGGCAAAACGACCAACACCGAAGCCCACCACAGTGAGGAAGGAAGCTCGGTCTGTCATTACAGCTGACGAGACGTGTTTCCTCGTCGAGGCGGACCCCGGAGCACCACTCCCCGACGGGACAGTCCATAAACTCAGACTTCGGGGTCCCGAGACAGAGAAGGGAACCACAGACGAGATGAGATTCTCAGTCAGGGCAGACCCACCGAGACCAAAGCCCACCACGGAGAGGAAGCAAGCTTGGTCAGTAGTACAGCTGACAAGATGTGGTTCCTCGTCGAGTGTGGGCCCCCAGAGCGCCACCCCCCCCCCCCTCCTCCCCCCCGCCCTAGAAACATAGAGAGGGACACCCAGCGGCCTCGGTCCCCGCGACACACGGGGACGAAACCTGCACGATCAAAAGAGCAACCGCAGCAGACGGGGACAGGGCGCTACGGATACCTCCCGCCAGGGTACGTCATTCCCGCTCCTCCTCGCCGGTGGTCAGCCCCACAGGGTGGGTTTTCCTCTCTATTCTGGGGCATGTGTTTCTGTCTACCCTTGGTCCGTTCACCTGTATTTGCCTTTTTAAAACTCTCCCTACTGTCTGCGCTGCCTGTAGCTCTTGATATTGGATGTGTGTTGCTAAATGGTCATAGCTTTATTTAGGCCCCATGTCTTAGGTTTATTTAACGTATTGGACCGGCTGGCGACATACATTCAATGTTCTGTTTAGTTGTTTTTTTCACAAGCAGTGCAGGCACGTCCTGAAAAGTCTTTTTGCTGTCGGGATGTTAAGCAATGTACAATCAATCAATCCTCCTCGCCGGACTGGCGGACAAGCTCGGGTGCGGGGCAGTGGCGGATCTCTTCACGACACCGGACCTCAGAGGCACCCTCCAGGAGCAGCCGATCTTCCGGCCGGACCTTCGGGACTGATCTACCTCGAGGACGTGGTGGCCTCGACATCGGCTCCGGGACCACTCGGATTGTGGCCGCAGGACGGAATCAGCCTCCCTTCGGCACCGCCCCAACCCTCACCAGCAGTCCGCGACGGTTCATGGGAACAGACTCCCCCCGGTGGCTACTCTTCGGTCCGGGCACAGATGTCCAGCGCCTCCCTCCGTCTCCGCCCCTGAGAGGAAGGCCTCGGCGATGGTTGACGCACCTCGGCAGCCAAGTGCTTCAAGTCGCTCCCTCAACCGGCAGGCTTGCGGGATCTAGCGGAGGCACTCTCGGCGCACCGGCAACAAGACGGCTTCGGAGACCAGGCCTTCTTCTCAGACTCCCGACGGCCAGAGGGGATGGATATCACCTTCCGCCAGCAGGGGTATGGAGGTCTCTCCCAGGCATTTCGATGCCCTTCCGGCGGTGGACAAGAAGGTGTGGATGCAGGCAGAGGCACCCCGCAGCCAACGGACGCTGACGCGAGGCTTGGACAGGACAGCTACCTTGGTCCGCTACTTCCTAGTTTGCTCGGGATTCCTTGAGAGGGCGACGCAGTCCGTGGTCAAGTGTCGGGAGAACACCTGGAACCTCTCGGCTTTGGCCCCTCTGCGCAGGATACACACGGAGCTAGTGGTGGCGAATAGGGCGGCGTACCACACCTCGGCCAACTCCATGGCGGCGGCCGCCATCGGCGACCTGATGTGACAGGACGTGCTGCTGGGACAATGCCTCTCTCTCCCAGCTACGGGGAAGACACAGCTGCACCAGGCTCCGCTCAGGGACACTCTACTGTGGGACCGACTTGGCAGACGGTAAAGGAGACGGCGCAGGAACTCCGGCCCGCCACTGCAGGATTCGTCTCCGCCCGCTTCAGTCAGCTGCAGAGCCACGGTCGCTCCTCCTGTCCTCCCAGAGGCCGCGGGGGCACCCTCCCCCTTACCCGTGCGCTCGCGCGCTTTCCCTGCACCCTCCACTGCCTGGTCCAGAGGCGCCCGGAAGCGAGGGCACGCTGATGTGAACCCCGTCCTCCTGCCGATTCCTATTGGGGAACATATGGAACAGCTATTTCAAGTCCGCCCAGGGATTCTTCAACTGTTACGGAGGGTCTGAGGATCTCCTTCCGTTCGCACCTCCCTTGCGACACTCCCTCCTGTGGACTCGAGTACAGGGGGATCGGGACAAGGTGACAGCGCTGCACGGCGTTGAGAGCCCTACTCCAGAAGGAGGCCACGGAGGTGGTCGCGCGTTCCGACTCCCCAGCATTCTACAGTCGGCTCTTCCTGGTCCCCAGACCCGGAGGCAAGTGGCGCCCAGTATCGACCATTCGGTGCTAAACAAGTACCTTTCAGCCCCACGCTTCAGGATGGAAACGGCCAGAGCACTGAGGGCGGCGGTGCAGCCCCAGCATTTCGCTGTGAGCCTCGACCTAGCGGACGCATATCTTCTCATACCCTTCCATCCGGCCTCGCGGCATTACCTGCGCTTCGCCTTCCGCGTGGTGCTGTGTCAGTTCGGGCCCTACTTTGGACTTAACCTCAGCCTGTGGTCTTCACCAGGATTATCGACGGAGTTTTCTCAGGGTTCTGACAAGCGGCCTCCAGCCCGACTTCCAACTACCCGGATGACCGGCTCCTCTGGAACCAGATGGCGAAAGCATTGGGGGACACAGATTCCTGGCTGATTCGGCTCCGCCGACGCGGATTCCTGGTCGATGGAGGCAAGTCTCGACGGGGGAACGGCACGCAGGTTACCCACCTAGGCATGGAATTCCTGACCGATGTCAACCGGGTACGATGCCCCGAAGGCCAGATACAGAAGATGGAGGAGGCGGCACTCCGAGTATCTCGCGTGGAAGCTCTCCCGGCCGGGGTCTGGCCCCAGCTGTCGGGCCTACTAAATGCTGCAGCGGATCTTCTACCCCTAGGCAGATTCTACTCTTGGCTGATACAGCTGCATCCGCTTTGGCACTGGCGCCCCTCCTCGGTCACGTCTCGCCTCCAGCGGTGGAGGGACAATCCCTGGTAGCGTCGGGGGTACCTCTCTTCTCCCCACCACCACAGCTCCCCATCCGCATGGATGCAAGCCTCTCAGGCTGGGGAGCACTCCTGTGGCCGGAGTTGTCACAGCCTCGGACATCCCAGGCCAGCTCAACGTGCGCGCAGACTCCCTCTTGCGATGGGGCCGGCTGCTTCTTACACAGTGATAACTGCGCCCGGATATCTTCCAGCTACTCTACGCGCGTTGGGAGATGCTGATATTCGACCTGTTCGCCACTAGGTGGAACAGGAAGCTGCTTTTTTTGCCTCCCCTATACTGGATCCACAAGCCTGGACCGTGGATGCGCTCTCCATCCCGTGGGATGGACTCCTTGCGTTCGCGTTCCCTCCCACAGTGTGGGTCCAAGGCGTCATTACGATACGTGGCCTATTCGGCTGGACCAGGAGCTGGACCTCTGTCCTCCTGAGCCGCACTATGGACCCCCCTGCTGAAACTCACCACACCGCGTACGATGCTCAAGCAGCCCCGGCAGCAACTGTTTCATCCGTGCACAGAACGACTGCGGCTGCACGCTTGGAGATTGTCAGGCAGGCCCTCGCACCAAGAGGCTTCGCGGGTGCAGCAGCGGAAGCGATCGCAGCGGCTCAGAGGGTCTCTACCCATAATGTATACGAGGGAAAGTGGCAAGTACTCCAGGCCTGGCAGGCAGTGGAGCGACTCGCCCCCACGGACCTGACTAACCCCCTCTTGGCCGAGTTCTTTTGTGGTTATTCCCCAAGCAGAACCAGGCCCCCATCACCGTCCGGGGTTACCTGGCAATGGTGGCAGACTCTTATCGACACCTGCCACGGCTGGACCCGTGCACCTGCAAAGACCTCTCGGATCTGATGGCGCACTTTGATCTGCAAACGGCCGGCTCCTGCTCGTTGATTCCTCGCTGGGACTTGTCTGGGGTGCTCACCTGGTTCGACTCGGAACGGTTCAAGCCCCGACCACTTACGCGACTTGGAGACCTAACCAGGAAGACCTGCTTCCTTCCCGCCCTTGCTTCAGCCTCTCGGGTTAGCGAGATACACGCCTTCTCGGGGCATCCCTCCTGTCTCCAACTCAGGGCCGATGGCTCGGTGCAGCTCCTCACCGACCCTACGTTCTGGCCAAGAACCGCCTCCCAGCGTCCGCGCCATAAGGATTGATCGTCCCTCCGCACAGGGCTATGGACAAGTCCCGGGAATCCCGTCGACAGGACCCTGTCAGGGCGCTTAAAGTGTACCTGCGCAGAACTAAGATACTAAGACAAGGGCGCTCACGCCTATTCCTGCCCTTGGTTCCAGGCAGATGAGACATCTCGGCGCAGACGATCCCTTTCTGGCTACGCTGGGTCATCCGGTCGGCGTACAAAGAGCTCTCCCCAGAGCAGGCCAGGACGATGCACACCCGAGCACACGAAGTCAAAACAGTGGCTGTGAGCATCGCCTTGTGACCGCAACTGCGCAGTGAGGGACATTGTGGTGGACGTGGGTTGGCGGGCCGCATCTACCTTCGCCCGCCTCTACCTGCGAGACCTATCCGGCCAGCGCGACTACCTGGCCCTAGTGGGGGACATCTCGGCGGCTCAGCACTTCTCCCGGCGCCACAGGTGCCATGGGTAACGCCTAGCTAAAATTGTCGGGAGTGGGCGCGTAGGGGGGGGCCTCGATAGTTAACGCGTGGAAGCGCTTGGGCATGGGAACGGTGTACCGAGAAATGTGGCACCTGTTACACTATAAGTGTTACAAACTAACGCACACTATAGTGTTAAGCACACTATAGTGTTAATAGCCAAAAGGCATGATCTAGCATTAATGTAAGTTCCCATGATATGAATTCATGAGTGAGCTTGCATTATTGAATACACTCCCTAGAGCTTGAAGTACTGCATATGTAGTACAAAGATTGAGAGATATAGTGTGCATATGTAAGGCTAAGATCAAGAAATAGATGTATAGTTTATATGGCCTGGGGGAAGACCCATTGTTGTTGAATTTAATGGGTGACAGAAAGAAGCCCTTTTGACAAATTGGGAGCCAAGAGCGACGTTCCCAATAACAGGGCACTGTCCCCCGAATGTGTATATATTGTGGAGAGCTCAGAACAGATGGGAGAGAGAACAAGAGCTCAGGAGAAGGAGAGCTCAGAACGAGAGCTCAGACAGAAAGCTCCGATTTTGCTATTAGGTTGGTCCTGCCCAATCTATTAGGACAAAAATGTACCTGAAATAAAAGAAGCTTCTGGAAAACACTCTTGTCTGCTGCGTCTTCCATCACACACCCCTTATGTGTGGCTGTAGGGTAACACACCCTCCTCCTATTTGCCATTCTTCCTAGTAGTAATGCAATCGGGAAAAGATTTTGAGAAAATAAATGGATTTTTCTCTAAAATGTATTTTTTCGAAAAATTCTTACCAATGGCATTACTCAGAGGTCCCTCCCTCCTACCCTGCTTGCCGCAGTGAAGCTAAGGCTCAAAGACTGGCGGACCCCACCCGGGTCTGCCCTGGGGGACTTGGGTGGGGTTAGGTATTTTTTAGTTCCCAGGGTCACCCTGGTCAGCCCCACAGGGTGGGGTTTTCTCTCTATTCTGGGGCATGTGTTTCTGTCTACCCGAGGTCCATTCACCTGTATTTGCCTTTTTTAAACTCTCCCTACTGTCTGCACTGCCTGTAGCTCTTGATATTGGATGTGTGTTGCTAAATGGTCTTAGCTTTATTTAGGCCCCATGTGTTAGGTTTATTTAATGTGTTTGACCGGCTGGCGACATACATTCAATGTTCTGTTTAGTTGGTTGTTTTATTTTCACAAGCAGTGCAGGCACGTCCTGAGAAAGCCTTGTTGCTGTCGGGACGTTAAGCAATGTACAATCAATCATTCAATCAATCAAAGACTGGCGGGAAACGGTGAGCACGCCACCGGATAGGGAGGCAGGGGAGGCTACTCAGGGTCTCTTGGTAACGACTTCCTAGAGTTGCCTCCCCAGTTGTGGTGTACACGAGTTTTTGGGGCTAAAATTGGTATGCTAAATGAACCATTCCTAGTAGTAATGCTATTGGTATTTTTCAAAAAAATACATTTTAGAGAAAAAATCATTTTTTTATGCGTATTTCTCATTTATGTAACTAGTCTCAGCCAAGCAGAAAGTTTAAAAACATTATATAATAATAATAATACCGTTATTATATAGGCGCTTTTTCTCAATTTTGGGGAAATCGACTCAAAGCGCCGCGCCTGAAACCCAACACACACACTCATGAAACTGACACGGATTTACGCCATTTAAGACAAACACAGTACAAACACAGTACAAGACAAACGAAGGGCCAGTCAGCTACTGAAGTTACAGAGATTTTTGATCACTTGTATTTGAAATTTGTAAAGTGGCCTGAGACCGGTACCAAAGTGTGGGGGGTGTTTAAGAGATACTATGATAGGGCTTTAGTCTGCTTTGTGTCAGGGAGGTTCAGGTCGGGTTGGGGCTGTTGGTGCCGGCCATGAGATGCCTTGGCAACGGGCTTCACCTGTCCCGAGCCATTGTCCATTTGTTGTTTGTAAACTGTTGTGCAAGTGTAGTTGATTGTGAGTTGCACCTGAGGTGTTGAGACAAATTTTCCTGTACGTGGCAACATGTATTTGGAACAATAAAGTTGATTGATTGATTGATTGATTACATGTATGTCGAAAGCAAAATTTTGTTCAAAGTGTCATGACCCCTGACACAGTTCTGGGCTTAACCTACAGTAATTTTAGAAACAATATGGGATGATTGGCTGCAGGTGCTCCTGTCCATCAGTTTTTCTTGAAGATGGAAGGAGTTGAATGAGGAATGGTTCAGTACATGTAAAGGTGTGAGACTTATGTTCATGTAAATGACTTTTTCACAGGTTGTGCTCTGGCCATTATTGGAGCATTCCTGATTGTGACCTTTTCATCACAGGTGTGTATTTATTGCTCTTATTTTCTTCTATTTCTAACAGTCTGTACGTGTGTGGATGCATACGTGTGTGCATGTGTGCTACCTTGATTTTTGGTGGGTGCGTGTGTGCGCGTGCGTGCATGCCTGCCTGCCTGCCTGTTTGCATTCATGTAGTGTAGTCGAGATTGTGAAAATTTAGATTTCAAGTGCATATTGTGATATTCAGAATAAAGGCATGCATTTGCAAACTTTGATGTGGGCAGTACTAAGTATTGGCTGTACAACTGTTTGTCTGAACTTGAACATTTTTTTCAGCATGAAGTGGTGATGAGTGGGAAGGAGATTGTGGATGCGCTCAAGCAGATCCCCTTCATTGTCTACGTGGTGAGTTTACTTTTGACATGTATGGACACTGAGGTTCATGGACACAATTTTCAATAGTACTGGTAGAAAAAGGTATGTGTCGCTTGGACTTTAAAAACAATTTTTTGGCTCATGTGCGAAGCAAAAGTGAGTCTATGTTCTGGGCCAGTGGTCGTCTGTCCGTCATCTGTTGTCCACTCGGCATCGTCTGTGGTAAACTTTAATCATGGCATTTTCTCGGAGTCTGTTCAAGCCACAGTATACAAACTTAGCCCAAGGATTCTTTGTGGCAAGACCTTTCTAAACATACAAATTTGAGTGACCTCTCACAAAGGTCAAGATCACAGGGGATCAGGAAACAGCGCCCCCCCCCCCCCCTCCCCCCAAAATGCTATATTTTGACATTAATTTTTTCTCAAATACTGTTCACAACTTCAGACCCAACCTTGGTACTGAGATACCTGATTGTAAGACCTATTTATGCATACTAATTTGGATGACCCCTTGGAAACGTCAAGGGTCACAAGGTCAGCAAATGTGTGTAAAATGCCAATTTTTTTAATATAGAATTAATATAGAATATAGAATTTAATGTAGAATTTCAATCAAATTTGGCATATAGATAGCTGATGATAAGACATTCCTATGCATACTAATTTAGTCGACTCATCGCAAAGGTGAAGGGTCACGGGGGTTTAACAAATTTGTGAAAAATGCTTACATTTTGAGAAAACATGGATTTTGCTGGTGCAGAAGTGCCCTTTACTTATTGTCACCAAGGTCACACATGTAAATTGGTGATACACATGAGCAACAAGGGCTTTGCCTTTCATGTTTTGTTTTTGGTGGTGGTGGTGGTGGGGGGGGGGGGGTCCAAGGTTAAATTTTATTCGATTAAAGTTGCCTGTAAAGCTCTCTTAGATGTGCCATCATTTAGTTGCATGTACATAGATACATGCACAGAGAATAATTGCTGTGTCGTTTGTCTTCTTTATTGTAATAGCCACACTCGACACCATCATCAGCTGCTATTCCCTAGCTGTCCACAGCATTTTTTGTTGTGATTCCTACAGGAATTCCCATTACAAAAACCACTACTGAAGCCAAAGGGTTAACATACATTTGCCATTGTTATTATCAACCCCCTCTTTCCTCATTCCTTTAACCCATATTGTACTGAGGCTAAAAGCTTCAAATTTGTACACTGCCATATGCAAGCTACATTATAGTACTTACAGATAAGGATATAGACCAATGGCTTTAGTTTAAGGGTGGTGCCAGAATAGCTTGGCGCCTACAGGCGCCAAGCTATTCTGGCACTACCCTTGAACTATTTTAGTCAAACTTATTTCACACACTGGTGTATTTCGAATGATAAGGGTTAATACACATAAGTTTGCCATAGTTTTATCTGTGCTGTGTTGTTAGTGTCTGGAACTTGGAGCACTGGGAGTTCTCTTGTTTCTGCTGTATGGACTGAAAGTCAGACATGTTGTAATCTTCCTCCTTATTGCCTCCCTCACTGGTGAGTGAAATGTAAACGTTTTCCTGACACCCTACATCATAAGATTGATTGACTGTAGTAGTGGAACAGTGCCAGATTAGCTTGGTGCCTGGGAATTGAGCACCCTGCTAATGAGACACTACCCTTAAACTATCAGGTCATGTTTTGGTGCAAGATTTTACTGTTTTTGTTTGTCAGCTGCACTTGAGCTGTCACGGTTGAACTATCTCTGACTTATACTACAGTCGAGTCTAAAGAGTAAAATGGAAGCTGTTAGACTTTTGAAGTGAAAGACTCTTCTAATTCTGTGTCCTGTTTGCTTCTGTGTAATACATTATGTTTTTGTTGCAGCCTCTTTCACAGTGATCTCAGCCAAAGCCGTGTCCAGCATGATTCAGATCTCATTTGGTGGCTACTCGCAGCTGAAGCAGCCAATTTTCTACATAATGATTGTGATCATGGTGGCCACAGCTGTTATCCAGGTGAAATATCTCAACCAGGCCATGCAGGATTTCAACTCAACCGTCGTGGTTCCAACAAACTTTGTCTTCTTCACCATGAGTGCTATTTTGTCAGGTGAGTGGCACTGTGTGTGTTTTATGGTTTAAATCCCCCTCCCCCCCCCCCCACCCCTCCTCCCACCAAGTGCAAGCAGCAGCCAGCAGTACTGTTGACAGTACTGGTGGCTGCACACACAAGGGGGTTAATTTTCAACCGCAGTGGGAAATTGTGTTTCAGTCATGATAGCTTAAATAATAATACGGTGAGATATGAAGGAACCATGATAGTTAAAGGTTGGTTCCAAAATAGCTTGGTTCCTCCAGGTGTCCAGATATTCTGGCTCCAACCTTTAATTATTATGGTTTATCCGTCTCTGAAAAGTAGTCTCCCAACAATTGAGGCATTTGCTGATTTCAACCATGGGCAGAATTATGGCTCGTTGAGAATTGTTAATTGTTTCCTCAAAAACATTACCGATGACATGACTTTGTGGAAATGTCTACTACTAGCTCAATTTTAGCCTACTTACCCGTTGTGTGCCTACACAACCCCCTAGGCACTCAGGGAACCCCAGAGGGGCCGAGAGTTATCTCCCGCTCCTTCCTTAACAGTTCCTGTCACGAGACCAACCAGTCTTGCTACTTCGCTCGTGCCGAGAAGACGTGTCGGGCTTTGCTCCGCTGTGCCTCGACCGGTCTTCGTCTTGCCTACGCTCGTTTCGACTTCTCTTACGTGCCTGCCACCTTCTAGCGCTGCCTGCTTCTTCCTTGGCGCCGTTCCGGGTTCCCTCAGCTCTCCTCCGTGCTGTGACTGCTGTATGGCTACCCTTTCCCCCGTTCCCGCTTCGGCTTGGAGGTAAGGTAACGGTAGCTACCCACAGCCGGCCCTCGGGTCGAGAGCCGGCTGCCGTGGGACTCGTCTTTCGTTGTGGTTACGACATAAGGGCACCAACTCTTGAAATAATTTCCGTGCCTTGCACAGCCTTCTTGCGACTCTCCTAGCGGGACGTCGCCTTCTCTCTCCTGGTTATGCCTCGTTAGCTTACGAGTAGATTTTGCTTTCAGACGCTGGTTTTCGTAGGGCCTGGCGGCACTCACGTTCCGTTCGTCCAGCTTAAAGGCCCTTAGCCCTTGGAGAGTATAACCATTGTTTCACGCGCCGGCAGTCACGGCGCCTGGGGTTCCTTGGTGGACAGGGGGAGGTAGCTTAGTGGATAAGACACTGTGCTGGCAGTCGTAAGATAATAATAATAATAATAAGCGCATTAAATAGGCGCTTTATCCCAATTGAAATTCGGCTCAAAGCGCCGCCGCGTACTGAACCCAACAAGCTTGGCTTGACTTCGCGAACGAAGATTTTATAGGAGTTGCCCACGACGTCTGCAGGCTTGTTCGTGGCTGCGGAGGCCAATCCGAGACAGGCAGGTTCGACCGCAGTGGCTGCAGGGGAAGGTATGGTCAGGGTTCTGAGCTGCGGCATCTCTGTTTTTTCTCCTGAGCCGCTTGTCCTTAAGGCTAGCTCTGTGAGAGTCCTCAAAGGAGACAGCTGCCTTGTAAATGGTGGAGCGCCAGGTGTCACGGTCCGCAGCAAGCGAAGACCACTGGTGGTGGTCGATTTGGCAGGCACTAAGTGACTTCTTGAGACAGTCTTTGTATCTCTTTTTTGGTGCCCCTCTGTCACGGTGTCCAGTAGCAAGCTCGCCGAACAGGGTGATCTTTGGTAGGCGATGATCCTCCATCCTGGAGACATGCCCCGCCCAGCGGAGCTGTGTCCGCAGCAGCAAAGCCTCGATGCTCACAGTTTCAGCCTGTTCAAGGACCTCGACGTTGGTGACATAGTCACTCCAGTGAATGCCCAGGATGGTACGCAGGCAGCCCTGGTGGAAGCGTTCGAGGAGTCGTAGTTGGCTTCGGTAGAGTGCCCAGGACTCGGAACCATACAGCAGGGTGGTGAGGACCACAGCTCTGTACACGCTGATCTTGGTGCCTGTTTTCAGCTGTTGATTGTGCCACACCCGCTTGAAAAGTCGCCCGAAAGCGCTGTTCGCTTTTGCCAGCCTGCTGTCAAGCTCCTTGTCCAGCTTGGCGTCCGACGTGATAACGCAGCCAAGGTAAGTAAACTGGTGCACTGACTTTAGTTCAGACTCGCCAATGGTGATGTGAGGAGGGCGATACACTGTCTTGGGTACCGGCTGATGGAGGACCTCTGTCTTTTTTCAGACTGACCTCGAGTCCAAAGAGCTGGGCAGCATCTGCGAAGCAAGTCGTGATGCGCTGCAGGGCTCTCTCTGTGTGTGCAACGAGGGCAGCATCATCAGCAAAAAGCAGCTCACGAATCAGTTGGTCTAGGGTTTTCGTGTGGGCCTGCAGTCGTCTGAGGTTGAACAGGCTGCCATCGAGACGATACCTGATGTACACTGCATCGTCATCATCGAGGTCCACTGTGGCCTGCTTCAACATCATGCTAAAAAAGATGGTGAAGAGGGTCGGTGCCAGCACGCAGCCCTGCTTTACGCCGTTGAGAATAGGGAATGGTTCTGAGAGGTCATTGTTGAGTCTGACCTGGCCTTGCTGGTCCTCGTGTAGCTGGACAATCATGTTGAGGAACTTTGGGGGACAGCCAAGTCGCTCCAGGATCTGCCACATGCCTTGCCTGCTCACAGTGTCGAACGCTTTTGTTAGGTCGACAAATGTTACGTACAGCCCTTTGTTCTGCTCGCGGCACTTCTCCTGTAGCTGTCTCAGCACAAAGACCATATCGGTGGTGCTCCTGTTTGCTCTGAAGCCACACTGGCCCTCTGGGAGTTGGTCTTCAGCGATGGCAGGTACCAGCCGATTCAGGAGCAGCCTTGCAAGGATTTTCCCAGCAATGGACAGCAGGGTAATTCCCCGATAGTTGGAACAGTCAGACTTCTCGCCTTTGTTCTTGTACAGGGTGATAACGACTGCATCACGGAGATCTTTTGGTAGTGTTCCTTCCTCCCAGCAGCAGAGAAAGAGGTCATGGAGCTTGTTGTGCAGTGCTGTGCCTCCATGTTTCCAGATCTCTGGCGGTATTCCATCAATGCCTGCTGCTTTGCCACTCTTGAGCTGGTGGATGGCTGTGAGGGTCTCTTCAGCGGTGGGCGGTTCGTCCAATTCAACCTTTACTGGGAGGTGTGGGATTTGTAGGATGACTGCTTCTTGAACAGTGCGCTCAGCGCTGAAGAGGCTCTGAAAGTATTCCGACCAGCGGTTCAAGATGGAGGTATTATCTGTGAGGAGTGCCTGGCCATTCGCGCTTCGCAGGGGACTTTGTACCAGGTGCCTGGGGCCATACACTGCTTTCAGTGCTTCGTAGAAGCCCCTGTAGTCACCATTGTCAGCACAAAGCTGGGTCCTCTGTGCAAGTCTGGTCCACCACTCATTCTGGAGATCTCTGAGCTTGCGCTGGAGACTGCTGCAGACGAGGCGGAAGGCAGACTTCTTCACAGGGCAGGAAGGCTGGGCTAGGTGGGCCTGATGGGCGGCTCTTTTTTTTGCTAGGTGTTCCTGGATCTCTACATCGTTTTCGTCAAACCAGTCTTTGTTCTTCTTTCTGGCGAAACCCAAGACTTCTGCAGAGGATTTTGCAATAGCAGTTTTCAGTTGTTCCCAAAGTGTTTCAGGGGAGGAGTCTACTGGGTCCGCTGTGTCTTTGAGCCTGCGCTGTAAATCTGTCTGAAAGGCAGCTTTCACATCGTCACGCTGAAGGCTGGCAACATCAAGCTTTTTCTTGGGGGGCCCCCATTTCTTGGGTTTTGGCTTGAAGTGGAGCCTGAGTTTGCAGCGGACAAGGCGGTGGTCAGTGTGGCACTCTGCGCTGGGCATCACTCTGGTGAGGAGGACGTCACTGCGGTCCCTCTGACGCACTAGGACATAGTCGATAAGGTGCCAGTGTTTGGAGCGAGGATGCATCCAGGTGGTCTTTCGACTGTCCTTTTGCTGAAAAGTAGTGTTGGTGATGACCAGTTGCTGCTCCGCACAGAACTCCAACAGTAGGCGGCCATTGTCATTGCAGTTCCCCACGCCATGCTTGCCGAGGACTCCTTTCCAGGCTTCAGAGTCCTGGCCCACTCTGGCGTTGAAGTCGCCAAGGATGATGACTTTGTCGTCTGCAGGGGTACTCTGTAGGAGGCTGCGCAGGTCAGTGTAAAACTTGTCCTTTTCAGCAGGCTCTGCCAGGAGGGTTGGGGAGTACACACTGAGAAGGGTGACGTGCTGCTGGTGTCTCAGTGGGAGGCGCATGGACATGATGCGGTCTGAGTGGCCCGTTGGTAGGTTTTCCAGCTTAGTCGCAATGGATGTCTTGACCATGAAACCCACGCCTGAAAGCCGTCTTTCTGATGCAGGCCTGCCTGACCAGTAGAGGGTGTACCCAGCACCAAGTTCTTGGAGGCTGCCTTCGTCCGGAAGGCGTACTTCGCTGAGCGCGGCGATGTCGATGTTTAACCTCCGCAATTCATGGGCAATGAGGGCGGAGCGACGTTCAGGGCGTCCGCTGTCTGCTTTGTCGAGCATGGTACGGACGTTCCAGCATGCTACGTTGAGTCCGGTCGTGGTCGTCATGAGAGTGGATCCGTTATTCTTTCTTGTTTTTTGACCGCAGGAGAAGATGCCCGTTGACCGCGGCTAGCCAACTGGGGTTGCGAGGGGACGAGCTTTGGTTAGGCCACCTTTTCTAGGCCCCTCTCCGTGTGGAGCAAGCAGTGCTGTCCCTAGAGAAGGCTGCTTGGTCGTTCAGGGTGTGCCGAGTGATGTTGTCATCCCCAGGTCAACATCAGGCGACCAATATCCTGAACCGCCTGCATGCAGGTTTGAGACTGCGGCTTCCAGTGACATCTTTCACCTGCCGTTTCGCCCCTCGCCCGTCGCTACAGGACTTGGAATGGTCAGTGTCATGGTCTGTGGACGTTTCCTAAAGCCTGCGCGGTGGAGCTTTTTGGTGGAGTGCAGTGTGCGCAGTACTGGCCCCACCCTTTAAACCCTTGGTTCATCTGCCATGGCCTAGCAAGCTGGGACGATGGCATCGAGGTCCTCGGGTCGTAGGTTTTATATCAGACTGACCTTGTCCTAGTCTCTGGCTCAAAAGCCTTCCCCGGAGACACGGGGGCTTTGATGTCAGGGGTTTCCTCCCTTAGCCTTTCCGCAGCCAAGCGGCCAGGCCTGCAAGGCAGCAGGCGACTCGTGGAGGGCGGGGTCGTCTATGTCCCGTGCAGATGTGAACATCTGCCCACTGCCCACGCTCACGTGAATCACGCGCATTCGCTCACACACTGTGCGTAGACACGGAGCATTCACGTGGTGCTGGGGGCGGGCTCGGGCGAGCTACTGTAGTTTTTGGAAATTCAAAATCGTTTGTATTTGAAATTTGATTAAGTGGGCTGAAACTGATACCAAAGATCCCGGGTTCGTATCCCCGGGGGGGCAGGAATGGGATATGGACTTTCCTCATTCCATCTAGTCAATTTCTACAGACTCGGCTTACGTTTGCCGTTCTCGCCTTCATGTACACAGCACGCATAATCAAGGGCATATGATAAAAAATGCCATTCCCACTAATTGAAAAGAGAATGCCCGGTCGGGCTGGTGAGATGAAACAATGATATCACAAAGGAGGGCTCGGCGCCCTCTTGCCTGTGTTTGCGACCTTGCTATGCCCTTTGTCTGTTACAGAACCCAAATGCTTATGTGCTCCCTATGGGGAAACTTCCAGTGCCGACGGATGACCATGCGGTCTGCCTACCTTGTGCGGGCTGCTACCCGGACCACCTTTGTATGTCTGTGCGACCTGGCCGGAGATGTTTGGTCGGACCTCTGGGGCCTGTACCGACGAGAGCGGCCCCTGCCTGCTTCCTCACTTCCGGCTCCGGTTGATACTTCTGCAGCCCTTACGGTGCTGACCGCCCTTTCCCGCCCTGGCCTCACGGAAAGGATTCCTGTTGGGACTCGGTGTTGCTGGCTGACCAGAGGACCGCCACTGCTGCCACGCCCGCTGACCCTTCCGGAGGGTCTGTTTGCTGGCAGAGCGCCCGCCTCACTGAGCCCGGCCTGCAGCAGTCTGCCCTGAGCCGTCCCACGTTGACTGGCCTTCCTCACCCGTCTCTCACCACAAGCCGCTGATCCTTCCGGAGGATCTGAACGCCGGCATAGCGCCCTGCTCTCGGAGTCTGGCCAAGAGAGGCGTCAGCTTTAGCTTGCGCGACATAGTCGCGCTCCGACTCCCACCGTTCCACTTTCAGTTCATTTGCTGGCTGATCAGAGGACTGCCACTGCTGCCACGCCCGCTGACCCTTCCGGAGGGTCTGTTTACTGGCAGAGCGCCCGCCTCACTGAGCCCGGCCTGCAGCAGTCCGCCACGAGCCGTCCCACGTTGACTGGCCTTCCTCCTCTCTCTCTCTCCACGATAAGCCCGCTGATCCTTCCGGACGATCTGTACGCCGGCATAGAGCCCTTCTCACTGAGTCCGGCCAGGAGAGACCTCAGCCTCAACCTACGCGACACAGTCGCGCCCCTGACTCATCCCATTCCACCGTCAGTTCTAGACACTCGCGCTCGCCCGCGAGCGCCGCCGGAAGGATCATTCCCCGCGCCGGGATCGTCGCCGCTCCCACTGCCACTCCTCGTCGCGTGCGCGTTCGCACCGTTCGATGCGTCCGCCGCGTCGCCGCCATCATCGGCGCCCCTCTTCGGTTGTCCGCCGTCCTTCGTCCAGACGTCGTTCCCGCGCACCGGACAGGACCCCTCATCGCTTCTCGCGTTCGCCTCGGCGATCCCCGCCTCCGTCGTCGCTGCCGGCTCGTTCCCGGGCTTCCCGCGAGGTTCGACACGCGTCCCCGCCCAAGCTTCGGCCTTCCTCGGTGCCTCGCCCGCCTTCTCGCCGCCCCCTGGACGAAGAAGCCATCAGTTTGCTGCCTGAGGACTCCGTCTCAGCCCTGTTGGGTGAGGATGGTCGCTCCCTTTCGCCCGCCGACGTCGGTGTTGATGTCCCCTCGACCCTTCCGTCGTCGTCCCGTGCGGAGACCCTCTTAGCTTTGGATGAAGCCGCCAGGATCACCGCAGCCACTCAGCCAGCGGACTCCTGCCCAGCCTCTCCCCCCCTGAAGAGGAAGGTCTCTGCCTTGGTGGATGCCGAGCGTCAAGTTAAGAGGTTCAAGTCGCTTCCCCAGCCGCCTGGATTTGAGGAGCTGCGAGATGCCTTCTCAGCGCACCTGCAACTTCCCGCGTCTCGAGGGCCGGTGTTCTTCTCCGTTCGTCGCTGGCCGGCTGGCCTGGACATCACCTTCCGTCGGGACTGGTATGCCGGCCATTCCCAGGCTTCCTCCATCCCTCTTCCTGCGATGGACCCCCCTGCCGTGTCGCAAGCTGGCGGCTCCGCTCTTCTTCCCCGTTCCCCCCCTCGTGGCCTGGATTTGACTGCGTCCCTGGTGCGGAACACCTTAGCCTGTGCTGGGTTCCTGGAACTGCTCACTCAAGCCCTGGTTCGTCATGTGGAAGACGCCTGGCTTCCTTCTATCACGCCGCCGGGTTGATTGGCTCTTCTTAGCGGAGTCGCCTACCGCGCCGCCTACCTCGCGTCGGTCTACGCTTCGCTGCCTCCGCCGACTGTGCCCTGACCCCGTCTTGGCCGTCCTTTTCCCTTGAGGTCTCATGTTCCCCGTGTTTCGCTGAGGCCTCCGCACGGCGGGAGGTGTCTCCTCCCTCAGGTAAGTTGCCACGGAGGTTTTCCGATTCTCAGACTCGCCAACCTTCTACAGCCGCCGATTTTTCGTTCCGAAGCCTGGAGGAAGTGGCGGCAGGTTTCTTCTCTCGGCCTGTACAGATTTCGGCCCTCCTTCCGGACGGAGACTGCCAGAGCCCAGAAAGCAGCGGTCCAGCCTTAGACTGCGCAGGCGGCTTGGACCTTTCCGATGTGTACCTGCTGTCTCGATGCTCCAGGCCCCCAGGAAGTTCCGTGCCTAGGGGCGGTCCGTGGCGCAGTGGTTAAGGCGCCTGCCACCAATGCTAAAGGTGCGAGGTTCGATTACGGGTTCCGGCGTCGGATTTTTCTCCTCTAGTAAGTGTCACCGTTAATTCGGGCGGACCGTCGGGAGTTCTTTCACCGGGTACTCCGGCTCTTCCTCCCCCTCCACTTTGGTATCAGTTTCAGCCCACTTAATCAAATTTCAAATACAAACGATTTTGAATTTCCAAAAACTACAGTAGCTCGCTTGAGCTTGCCCTTAGCACCACGTGAATGTTCTGTGTTTATGTACAGTGTGTGAGTGAATGCGCGTGATTCACGTGAGCGTGCTTGTTGGGTTCAGTTCGCGGCGGCGCTTTGAGCCGATTTTCAATTGGGATAAAGCGCCTATTTAATGCGCTTATTATTATTATTATTAAGTTCGCTGGTCGCGATCGACGGCGTCTTCTCCAGTTTCCCGCGCTCCCGTTCGGTCTCAACCTCTGCCCTGGCGGTTCACCGGGCCGTTGGACTCCTTAGTCGCCAAGGCCCGACAGTCCTCCTCCAGTCCGACGTCGATCTACCCAGACGACCTCTTCCTTCGCCGCCAGTCTGAGAGCTCTCTCGCGACAGACAAGGACGCGCTACTGCACCTCCTGACGCACTTGGGGCTTCCTAGTAAACGAGGGCAAGTCTGATCTCACTCCTTCCCTAGGTCGTCTCTACGCCCAGCCGTTGCTGCTGCATCTCCTACTCCTTGGGCGCCCGGCTTCCGGCGACGTATCGACGATGGCGCCGGTGCCCCAGATTCTGTCGCCTCGCCTTCGTCGGTGGACCGACGCCGCTTGGCTGGATTCGGCAGTTCCCCGGGCATCTTCTCCGCCCCAGTACTCTCTGGGTTCGATGTGAGCCTCTCTGCGTGGAATGCTCATCTCCTGCCGCGGTTCCCCTTGACTTCCGGCCCTCGGCCCTCGGATTAACGCACTATCTCATCGTCCGGCCAGTGATGCAGGCCGTTGACGAGCCCTTCATTGCTGGGATGACCTCCTCAGACACCAGGAGCTGCTCGCCCTCTCTGATAACACACCTTTGGTGGATTACTTCCAGTTACAAGGTGGCACACGCTCTCGAGCTTGGTATGCTTCTCTACCAGAGCTGGGGTTGGTGCGAGGACCGGACCTTCTTGGCGAGCCCGACACATTCCCGGACAGCTGTACGTCTGGACCGACTCGCTGTCCCGTCGCGGCCAGCTCTTGCATGCGGATTGGACCCTTCGGCAGGACATCTATCGGTGGACCCGCGCCCGTTAGGAGTCTCCCCAGGTCGACTGGTTCGCCACAAGGTGGAACCTTCGGCTTCCCCTCTTCGTCGCCCCGATTCCCGATCCCTGGGCTTGGGCTGTCGATGCGCGCTCCATTCCCTGGGACGTCCTGGCGGCCTCCGCCTTTCCTCGACGATCCTCGTACCCAAAGTCCTCTTCAACCTTCGGCGCTGCCCGGCGGCCCTCCTGTTAGTCGCTCCGTTCGCCTGGATCCGCCACAGGAACACCGGCCTTCTCAGCCTCGCCACGGGCCCCCCCCCCCCCCCCCATGCGCCTTCCCACTCCTCGCACCATGCTCAAGCCACTGCGCCAGCCGCTGTTCCTCCCTGCCCGGAGCGGCTCATCCTTCACGACTGGAGGTGTGCGGCAAGCCCTCGGTGCTAGAGGCTACTCGGGTACAGCGGTGGAGGCGATCGCTGCGGCCCCCAGACCTTCGGCCATTCGAGTCTACGTGGGACATGGCGAGTCCTGTTTTCCTGATGCCCCGATCACAGCCTGAACCTCACGGATTTGTCGTATCCGCAGCTGGCGGAGCTCTATCGGGCTCGGCTGAGACCTAGATCTAGCCCTTCACGGTGCGGGGTCACCTGTCCAGGCTCGCTTACACGCTGACACCGCGGACACCCAGACCCGGGCGCCTGCACAGACCTCGCCGACCTTATGGGACACTTCGGCAGCCGGCGCCAGGCCTACTGCTCGCTCCTTCCCCGCTGGGACCTACCCTGGGTGCTAACGTGGCTGAATTCTGCCCGATTCGAACCCTTACAGCGGCCCGTTCGCAGATGTGACACACTACACGTGCTTCCTGCTGGCCCGGGCTACCACCTCGCGGGGGAGCGAGCTACACGCGCTTAGGCGCGTCCTATCTGCTTACAGTTCTGAGCGGACGGGTCCGTGCTACTTCTCACTGCCCCGGCCTTCCTTGCCAAACAGGTCCCCTATGACCGCGCCGCAGGTTTCACCTTACGGCCGCTATGAAACAAACCCCTGTCACAGGAGACCAGGTAACAGGATCCCGTGCGCACCTTTGACTGCTCTGCGACGATCTAAAGCCTTCCGCAGAGGGCGTGCACGCCTCTCCCTACCTCTGAGATCGGCGGAATGACATAACGGCCCAGACGTTCTCTTCCTGGCCCCCTGAGTCATTTGCTCCGCCTATCAAGATATCTCCCTGCAGGGAGCGAAGAGGCTGCACATATGCGCACACGAGGTACGAGCCATGGCCACGAGCGCCACGTTTGTTAGAAAATGCGCTGTCACGGACATCGTGGCTACCTTGGACGGGAAGACTGAATCTGTATTCGCCCGCTTCTACCTCAGAGACCTGGCGGGCCAGCGAGAGAATCTCGCAATGGTGGGGGACATCGCCGCGGCGCAACACTCCCTCCCGGCGCCACCTGCGCCGTTGGTATGCACTTCGCTAAAATTGTCGGGAGTTTGCGACTGGGAGGACGGCTCTTTTCCCTCCTAGGGAGTTGTCATGCGGCACCCTCCGCCTCATCGCAATTCTTCCACAAACTCATGTCATCGGTAATGTTTTTGAGGAAACAAATTCATTTTTCTCTAAAAGGTATTTTTTCGAAAAATACTTACCGATGACATGACTCGGATGGCCCTCCCACCTGCCCCGCTTGCCGCTTTCGAGCGAAGTATCTGACTGGTTGGTCTCGTGACAGGAACTGGTAAGGAAGGAGCGGGAGATAACTCTCGGCCCCTCTGGGGTTCCCCGAGTGCCTAGCGGGTTGTGTAGGCACACAACGGGTAAGTAGGCTAAAATTGAGCTAGTAGTAGACATTTCCACAAAGTCATGTCATCGGTAAGTATTTTTCGAAAAAATACCTTTTAGAGAAAAATGAATGTTTCCATTAGAGTTGCATACTGGTACGAACATCAATACCAGTGTTTTAACAGTATTTTCTTTTGTTATACTGGCAACCATAAATATCACTTTTCACACGGCCACCCAACCACACACAAAAGCACTTTCACAGTCGCACACACTACTCTCTCTCTCACTCACATGCATGCATGCATGTGCACACACACACACACACACACACACACACACACACACACACACACACACACACACACATGAATATGACAGATGAAGAGTGGTCCATCGCCATGCCAATAAGTCGCCAACACTATTCACCACAATTTGTATGTAATACACGATTTGGAAACATGATATATACTAAGTTAAACAAAAGGTCACTTTAGAAAACAGCTCACACTAGATAACTTGGGCCCTCGACCTGCTACTTTCTTTTGTCTACGTTTTATTTTGGTTCATTGCTATCAATAGCCCAGTGTACCGGTACACACAGCCTGTACCGGTGTCCTGTACCAGTGCAATGCCGTACCATTTTTTTCTCAATATACAGTGCAACTCTAGGTTCCATACCCTCACGTTTGTGCATTTGTTTACAAATGCAAGTTATATACATGTATTTGACTACTGTCAACAGTATTGGTTATTTCTTTCTTCCAGGCATAGTCTTTTATAAAGAATTCTACGGAATGACCAGTATGGACATTGGCATGTTTCTCTTCGGGTAAGTGTAAAACCTGCATTGTGGGCCTTAATTCCACACAATGACCAGTATTTACATCAGCATGTTTCTCTTTGGGTCATTTAAGTGTAAACAAGTATTTTAAAACTGCACTGTGGATAGGAGTGGAAATAAAATCTTTGGTTTCATCCCAGTGCGCAAAGGGCATCGGGCATGACCGTGCATGGGCCAACGGTGGCCGATGTCAGCCTGATGGCCTTTAGTGCATTGGGATGCGTCCGAAGTGCCATGGCATGCTATTCAAGCAACAGCCTTGGACTATCATGATCTATCCATCTTTTATTGCAGGGCTGAATAATTCCTCCCTTCTTTTTCCAGCTGTATCATGTCATTTGTCGCGGTGTATTTCGTCACTATCGGCAACCTCTATGAAGCAGCCAAGCAGGGATTGGCGGCCCCCCAACATGTGTCTGCAGAATTGGTGCCAGGTATATGTATGCCTGTGGTTGTCTGTTGTTAACCTTGAGCTTGCAGTTATCAGTACTGTAAACAGTACCAGTGGTGGCATGCACAAAAGTGTTAACAATAGTTTATTTAAAAACATTACCGATGGCATTACTATTAGGAAGGTACACTTAGCTTACCGATTTCAGCCTAAGAACCCGTTGTGTGTTCCTACACAACCAGGGAAGTAACTCTTGCAAGCAGTTACCATGAACCCTGGGTAGTCTCCCTTCCTCCTCACGTAAGCAGTGTAGTAACGCCTGTCTTACGCTTAGCTTCCTTGAGAAAGGTTACCAGTTTTAGTCTTAGCAAGTATTCTTCGACTGGTTTACCTTCTTTTAGCAGTTTGTCAGTTTCGCTGGATATGTCAAGATAAGGCCTCAGATAATGCCACTGAGCCGTCGGGATTAAAGATTGGCCCTGGCATTTTCCGTAGTAATTACAGTTGATTTTGCCGTTGAATTCCGACTTGGAGCTCAATCAGGAGCGGTAGTGAGCTCAGTTCACATGGCCTCAGGCGCCACGCGCAGTCGTGTTTCACGTTTATGCTCTATGTTGCAGTGCTCATAGTGTGGGGATTTTCAGTGGCCAAGCGACACCCACACATGGTGCCTCCCATGTTTGGGTTGTGCTACAGCTGTTCAGTTCTTCTACAAACCCACACATTTAATTAGGGAGTGCTGCGCTAGCTTATCAAGTGGCAAGGTGACCTAGTTACAGCGCATTCCGATGGGCATCTGGTTATGCCTGGTAGTAGGTCTTCTTTACGCTTGCTATTTTATGTGGGCCGAGTGCCAAATTTGTGCTGGCTTTAAAACTTTACTGTGCTTTCAAAATACTTTTGTTTGGATTTTCAATGAGTGATATGTGTTAGTGTAACATAGTGCTACAAGTAAGTGCTTTTCTTTTACTGGATAGATTTACCTGTGATTTTTTTAGAAAGTTTTATAGACCAGCATGCGAGTATAGTTCGCCGACATTTAGAATGGAGTCTGACACAATATTCCTATTCAAACCACATGGAACGATTGAGTAGTTTGTGCAGGATTTGCCGTGCAGAGCGAGTAAAAGACAAAGGAAAGTCGGACTTTAACACTTTAAACTGTGCGTTGATTATGTAGACGATCTTTCTGCTTTTCATGGTATTGACGTATGTACAGATGAAGAAGACAAACATCTGAAAGGAATGTGTAGAGAGCCGCCGGTAACAAGTACAGGCAGGACTCAGTCTCTCTGTGAAATAAACTGTCTTGAGACTGAAACATTTTAACCTGCACTGTTCTGTGTTTATCTAATTTACGCCTAGTCAAAATAGCCATTTGATCACCATTAAGAGTGTTTGTTATTTTCACTGTGGGTGTCCATCCGATTTGTTAGTAAAGTGGATTGCTCTTCCGATTTTATAAGATTTAGTGGAATGCTAAAGACAACTTCACCTATACAAAGTGTGCAACTGACACTGCCGCTAACCCTGCATATGAACTGTGAATTATTTGGAACATTTTCACTGCCTCCGAAATCAACTACTTGTGAGATTACGTTCACCCAAGAAACTTTCCATCTGACTAACACTGGATTACCAATGACGCATCATCCCATTTCAGGACCCACTGAGATCGCAAGGTAAATCTATCTGACATTTTGAGTAGTGCTTATTGTAGTGGCTGTACACGATGATCGCTGGCCTGAACCATCATTTTCGCAAAAGTACTTTGCATGAGTTAGAACAGTTGAAAGACGTGTTATTTGCAACAGATTTGCGTTGTATTCATGGTAAACTGCGCGCCGGTTGCCTGTCTTCTAGTCCGTTGCATGCATTGCTCATCTTCATTTTCCTAAGCATGTCTAGTGTCTACAGAAAGCTTATTTTCTTAGCTTTTAAGTGTATGTCTTAAATACAACATATGTTCAGTTAAACACATTAAACAGCATGCTGTAAATGACTGGCACCATTAAAATGTATCCTGTGCGGTACACGGTCAGCGCTGAGTGTGTAGACACATAGCGTACTCGAGTAAAACAGTGACAAGAATAGCGCGACTATAGTTGCACAGCCATAACAGATTGTGTTCAGCTCTGTGCTGCCAGCCGGCGGTATTAACAGGGACGACACGCTGCGCGGCTCCTTAACTTACGGCGCTGCACGCGCGCTCGCCTCAAAACTAAATGGGAGGCCTTGAACAGCCGTGTTGCCTCTGACCGGACGTTTGAGGTGTGCTGCCTGGAAGGAGGAGCATTGGGCCCAACAGTGGGGTTTTTACTGGCACGAGCGGCCGATGAGGTCTAAGGAACCACCTCCCCCCCCCCCCTCCCCGCCACACCAGAGCCCCACAGACATGCCACTTTGGACATAGTCGGGTTGTCTACACATTGGGCCCAGTTGACGCTATTGGCTCCCAGGATTTCCCGGAGTGGACTCGGCAGCGGCTCAGGTCACCCCGCTACGCGCTCGGAACTTCCTCTGGGCCTGACAAGCCCCCCTGAGACCCTGCACACCCGCTCCAAGGAGTGTGGTCAGCAGTGGACCCCGCTCCACGGAGACGGGTTGATGGCAGCAGTACCCCCACCACTCACCGGGGAACAGACACAGCTCTGCGGGGGAAGGAGTCTATGACCCCGAAAGGCTTTCTGTAACGTTACCCACCCGCTCCAAGGAGCATGGTCAGCGGCCGCGGACGTCTCCCCACCATGAGGTGAGCAGATCCTCAGGCCCCATTGTGTTTTCCCGGACCCCGCACACCTGCTCCACGGAGACGGGTTGATGGTGGCGGAAGCCCCACCACACAATGGGGAACACTAACAGCGCAGCGGGGACCCCTCCCAGAGCAACGGAACCTCGGGGGTAGGATGGTAAGATGTGGGGGGAGTCGCAGTCACGGGCCTCACATGTCCTCAGTCTCTCGCCACTCGGTGAACGCCTCGCCTGGTCCTCGGTCGGATACTCGACGCCCTGGGCATTCTACACCGCTGCATGGACGACAGGACCTACTTGTGACAGCAAGGGAGCGGGCTAGGCCCCTCGTCTCCCCCCAGTGGGATTCGTGCCACAGGCCATGGCATCAGGATGTCAGACGATGCAGCCCTCCTCCCCTTAGTCGCCGGGCTACACGCTGGAGATATGGCTCTCGCCTTCGGCCACCGAGTGGATCCTCGTCCATGTTGCCCCACCGCCCTCGCACCCGGCACCAGGTGAGCCCTCCAGGTGAGACGGAAGTCGGGATAGTCGTTTTTCCCGTGTTGAGACCCCCCACCCCCCCCCTACAATGGGGGACTTCCCCTCGACCCCGCAGAGTTGCCAACCACTACGGAATTTCCGTAGTTTACTACGGAAGTCGATGTGTTACTACGGAACTACGGAAGTATTAAAAATACTACGGAAAAGCAAAAATCAACAATAGTAAAAAACAACAAAAGTTTTTAAGGTTCGTTGAGCGCCTGTGGCTACCGTGTAGACTGCCGGGCGAGTCAAGGTCACAGTCACCCAACTACTGATCACAGCTTCCAGCGCGTGTTAGGCTTTGAACCAATCATTGTGAAGCCTGAGTCTGAGAGCAGACGACGGAAGTTAGCGGAACGCGGCCAGAAGTTACCGATGCACGCGCACCTCACGGCTGTCGCCATTTCGATCACATCGCAAACATATGTGACCCGCCACCACAAAATGAGTCTTAAGTCACTTTTTAGACATTTTGAGATATTGATATCAGCAGAAACTAGAAAGAAAACCCTTTTCAATGGTGCCAATAACATGTGAATCAGACGATTGGTCACTGAGATATGGTTTATAGAAACTGGGGACCCCACACATGTACCCGACCACGCCACCCGACAATTTTCACCAATAGCGGGAAATCGGGTCAGGGACATTACGACTCATTTCGTGGTGGCGGGTCACATATCGCGTGCAGACAGCGTTGAGAAGAATTCTTGCAGAGCAAAGGATATAATATAGACAAAGAGTGTGAGACAAAGAGTGTGATAATAAATGGAACTGGAACTGTGGCAACATTGGCCGCTTGGGTGTGTGCGGTGCACCATTTTTAACAGCAGCCGGTGCAGAAGTGTCACACTGTTGGCCAGGCTATCGTAAGTCTAGTAGTGTGAGGACAAAATAGGCCGCGAGACCTTTACAAATGACCTTTCTTTCTTTAATTACTTTATGGGTCTGTTATGCATGCATTTTCCCCTACAAATCATTCATCATAGCAATAGAAAATCTCTTTAAATTTTGGTAATTCATCTAGCTGCCCCAAAAAGTTGTTTCAATTTAGGTCGTCGATGCCATTATAAATTTTAAAAGCTTGGATTAAGTCTCCACGTATTCTACGTCCATGTAAGGAGTGTAGTCCAAAATATTTGAATCTAAGTCATATATTTACATTCTTTAACCAGCTTTGTTGCTTGTCTCTGTACCCTTTCGAGTGCAACTGACTGTCTCTTTGACCCTCGGTTTCCCCACCCGGGTCTGCCCTGGGGGACTTGGGTGGGGTTAGGTATTTTTTAGTTCCCAGGGTCACCCTGGTCAGCCTCACAGGGTGGGTTTTTCTCTCCATTCTGGGGCATGTGTTTCTGTCTACCCTTTGTCCATTCACCTGTATTTGCCTTTTTAAAATTCTCCCTACTGTCTGCACTGCCTGTAGCTCTTGATATTGGATGTGTGTTGCTAAATGGTCTTAGCTTTATTTAGGCCCCATGTTGTAGGTTTATTTAACGTATTTGACCGGCTGGCGACATACATTCAATTTTCTGTTTTGTTTTTTTTCACAAGCAGTGCAGGCACGTCCTGAGAAAGCCTTGTTGCTGTCGGGACGTTAAGCAATGTACAATCAATCTTTGACCCTCGGTACCGTACAGTGTTTGCATATTCTAAATGTGGTCTGACTAGTGCTTTAAACAGTTTACTGAAAGAGTCCTTATCCAAATAATTAAAGGCTCTCTTAACTACTCCAACCTCGCGCTGGGACCATATCGCGTTGAGGCGCGTCCCCTGGGTGGTGGATAGGGGGTCCCTCGTGAGAGAGGTGCACCAAATGAAATAAGGTGCCGTGAACCAACATGGTCTAAGGGAAGGTGACCCCGACAGAAAACCCCTGGTCCTCCTAGTAAGGGGGTTGGGCGTGGGGGTAGCTTCCCCACCCTGCAAAAAAGGAAATAGCTGCAAAAACGCCGACGAAAAGACTAACAGTAATTCCTTTCCTGGAGGAGGAAGGTTCGTTCTTCTACCAGAAGACTTGTGACATCCTGTGGTGAAAGCCGGAAGTTTTCGGAAGCCACAGGACCGAGCCGCCTCTCTCTATCCAGGGACACAACCATGGGCACATGGAACGTCAAGACCATGTACCAGAGCGGCAAGGCCGCCCAGATAGCAGCGGAAATGCAAAAGTACAACCTTTCCCTGCTAGGTATCAGTGAAGCCAGATGGACGCAGTCTGGCCAGAAAAGGCTGTTAAGTGGGGAGATGATTCTGTATTCAGGTCATGAAGAGGAGAATGCCCCCCATACAGAAGGAGTAGCATTCATGCTGTCACCAGTGGCACAGGGAGCGCTGATGGGCTGGGAACCTCTTGGGCCAAGAATTATCACAGCAGCCTTTAGAACCAAGAAAAAGCTCAAGGTGAACGTCATCCAGTGTTATGCGCTCACTAATGACAGTGACGAGGAAGAGAAACAAGAGTTCTACGACCGACTCCAGAGTGCCGTGGACAAATGTGCGGAGTGAGACATCACCATCGTCATGGGCGATTTTAATGCCAAAATAGGGGAGGACAACACCGGATACGAAGAGGTGATGGGGAGACAGGGACTAGGCTCGGAGATGAGTGAGAACGGGGAGAGGTTTATGGACTTTTGTGCTCTAAACAGACTTGTCATTGGAGGCAGCATCTTCCCACACAGAAGAATACACAAAGCTACTTGGGTCTCACCTGACCATACAACAGAGAACCAAATAGACCATATCTGGATTAGCAAGAAATTTAGAAGATCCCTTCAAGATGTTCGAGTGAGGAGGGGAGCAGATGTCGCCTCCGACCACCATCTGCTTACCTTAAGAATAAAGCTCAAGCTAAAGAAAAGCCGCACAGAGACAACAAGAAGACAGCGCTATAATGTAGGCCTCCTGAGAGAAACTGGAGTTAGAGAAGAGTTCAAACTGGTGCTGTCCAACCGGTTTCAAGCGCTACAGGAGCTAGTAAATGAAGAGGAGGCGGTCACCACAGAGCAGCAGTGGAAGGCAGAGAGGCGCTGAACTCAACCTGCAAAGACACTATAGGGTTCAGGAAACACCATCACAAGGACTGGCTGTCGGCACAGACCTTGAAGAAGATAGAAGTGAGGAAGCAGAAGAAAGCAGTTGTCAACAACAGTCGCACGGAGCAGCCAAAGTAAGAGCACAGGAAGAATACTCGGAAGCCAACCGCGAGGTGAAGAGGAGTATCAGGGCAGACAAGAGGGCTTACACAGACAGCCTGGCAGCAGAGGCAGAAAAGGCAGCAGGCAGCGGCAACATGAAACAGCTCTACGACATTACCAGAAGATTGTCAGGCAAGTATGGCCATACAGAAAGACCAGTAAAAGACAAAGAAGGCAAGCCTATTGCAGACAGAGCAGACCAACTCGACAGATGGGCCGAGTATTTTGAAGAGTTACTGAACAGACCTAGCCCACCCGACCCCCCCAGACATCCAGCCGGCAGAGACCGACCTACCCATCAGCTGTGACAGAGCCAGCCGGGAAGAGATCAGAAGAGCAGTGGCATTTTTGAAGAACGGCAAAGCAGCAGGGCCAGATGGCATCCCAGCAGAATCTCTGAAAGCAGACCTAGAGACAACAGTGGAGATGCTGTACCCACTGTTTGGAAAGATCTGGGAAGAGGAGACGATGCCAGCTGACTGGAAGGAGGGGTACCTAATCAAGCTTCCCAAGAAAGGCGACCCCAGCAAGTGTTCCAACTACAGAGGAATCACCTTGCTGTCAGTACCAGGAAAGGTCTTCAACAGGATCATCCTAGAGAGAATGAAGAGCTCCGTTGACCCCCAGCTGAGAGACCAGCAAGCAGGATTCAGGAAGAACTGATCATGTACAGACCAGATCGCCACTCTCCGCAGCATCGTGGAACAGTCTCTGGAGTGGAGCTCCCCGCTGTATGTCAACTTTGTGGATTATGAGAAAGCATTTGACAGCGTGGACCGAGAGACTCTGTGGAAACTCCTACGACACTACGGTGTACCCACAAAGCTCGTCCGCCTGATCAAGAGCAGCTACGATGGCATGACATGTCGCGTGATCCACGAAGGGCAGTTCACCAGAGAGCTCCAGTTCAGAACTGGTGTCAGGCAGGGGTGTCTGCTGTCTCCGTTTCTCTTCCTACTGGCCATAGACTGGGTCATGAAGATGACCACAGAGCACAGACGAAGTGGAATACAGTGGACACTGTGGACACAGCTTGACGACCTCGATTTTGCAGACGACTTGGCATTACTGTCCCACACTCATCAACAAATGCAGGACAAGACCACGAGGCTTGCTGACATCTCGTCCCAAGTGGGCCTCACCATTCACAAACTGAAAACAAAGACAATGAGGCTGAACGCAACCAGGGAAGAACCAGTCTTGCTTGCTGGCACCCCGTTGGAGGAGGCGGAGTCCTTCACCTATCTCGGGAGCATCATAGACAAAAAAGGTGGCACTGATGCAGATGTCAGAGCACGAATCAGTAAAGCCAGAGCAGCCTTTCTCCAGTTGAAAAAAGTGTGGAGTTCCAGAGAGCTGTCACAACACACCAAAGTCTGGATTTTCAACTCCAATGTAAAAGCAGTTCTCCTATATGGAGCAGAGACTTGGAGATTGACAAAAACCACAGTCAACAGAGTACAGACCTTCATGAACAGTTGCCTTAGAAGAATTTTGAAAGTCCACTGGCCAGAGAAGATCAGCAACGTCAGACTCTGGGAGAGAACAGAGCAGATAACAGCAGAGAATGAAATTGGGCGAAGAAGATGGGGATGGATCGGTCACAGTCTGAGAAAGCCAGCTTCCAGTATCACTAGGCAGGCATTGTCATGGAACCCCCAGGGAAAGAGGAAAAGAGGTAGGCCGAGAAACTCCTGGCGTCGAGACCTCCAAGCAGACATCAAGAGACTGAACACCACCTGGAGTAGAATCGAAGGAGAAGCACAGGACAGGAGTTGCTGGAGGTCTCTCGTCGACGGCCTATACCCTGGTAGGGGTGACAGGCGTAAGTAAGTAAGTTAACTACTCCAACCGTTTTGTTGGCCTTATTGATACAGTTCTGAATATGGGGATCAAAAGATAAAACTTTATATCAAAAACAACACCTAAGTCCCTTTCCTCCTCACAAGATACCACCTTTTTAATGTCACTGTTAACTTTCATCAAGTAATCCTGTTCAGGATTGTTCCTTACTGCTTGCAAGACCTTGCATTTCTCTACATTAAAATGCAAATCCCATGTGTCGGACCACTCTTGCAAGTGATCCAAATCATACTGCAGCACGTCTTTATTGATCGATTTATTATAGATTTTAGTATCCTCTTATTAACACAGTCAATACTATAAAAGTAACACTTTACTCTGAAAGTAACATAAAAGTAACACTATACTCTGAAAGTAACACTCGCGTGTGCGCAAATCCGGCGACTGGATTTTTTCAGGGATTTTTAAGAATTTGTATTGGGAGCCCTGAATGTGGTAAGAGATTTTAACGACATTATCAGCAAGGCTTGTGTTTGTGTATAGTTACATTAGTTATGCATCGCAGCGACGCGCATTGACTACTGAAATTGTCATGAAACTACTGAAATTCTAAATTTTGACTACTGAAAAAAAAAAATTGGGGGTTGGCAACTCTGGACCCCACCTAGATCCAGGTTCCTTGGCACTCTCCTGTGCTGCGAGTAGGTGGACTCCGCACGACAGATCACCTCCTTCTGATGTTAGTTCCCCCACTCCCCGGTGCATGGATGCGAGGGACGTGAACGACACCCTCAGCCTGCACCCAGAGGACTCCGCTTCGGCCCTGGTCCTTTACGATTGTCATCCTTCGTCCCCGAGCCCCCCCACTCGTTCTCCGCGCAGCCTGTCCCCTCCTTCCGCGGTCAATGCTCCCAGCTCGTTGGAAGAGGATGCGCTACTGATTTCGGGTATCCTACCTCCAGAGGTCTGCCCGCCCACCCTGCCGCATAAGAGGAAGGCCTCGGCCTCCGTGGAAGCCCCGCACCAGGCCAAGAGACTGAAGTCCCTCCCTCAGCCACCCCGCTTCCGGGATCTCTCGGACGCGTTCTCCGCGCATCTGCAACAGGGCAACTTGCAGGAGGCAGGCTTTTTCTCTGACTCCAAGTGGCTGGCGGGAATCGACATCAAGTTTCGTCAGCACTGGTACAGGGATGTCACTGGCCGTCAGACACCGGACATAGTCCGATTGACTTGGCCTAATGTCCGATGAACAAAAAGATCAGCAGGACAAATGTCCGATTGTTTGTTTCAAAAAGAGGACATGTGTCCGATTGTTTTTCCGTTGATCGCGGACACCGCTAGCGACATTTCTTTCCGAGTAGGCTGGCGCTTTGCGGTAGTCCGGCTTTACACTGCGCGAGCGAGTGACGTGTAGTGTGTTATTCCCGGCAACGCCCTCTGATTGGCTGACCCTAAAGTTCAGCTATTTGTTTTTTCAAAATACATTACCGATGGCATTACTATCTGGGAATACACTCTATTGCCTATAGATTTCAGCAAAAATTGTGTGTAGCACACAACTGGGGAGGAGACACCGGGGATCCAAGCACTATGACCCCGGGTGGCCTCCCCTTACTACCCTATCCCGGCGAGCACAGGGCGACCTCGTCAGTTTCACTCATAGCTCGATCGGGGACGGTCGAGTTTTTGCCTTTCTCCGTTCTACGGGTTTCAGTGGTTTTTGACTTTGGGCTTGAATTGGAGTCTTCGATTCAGCCCTGGACTCACTACATTCGTGGTTTTTCCTTCGGCAATTGGACTCATTGTGACCTGTGCGCCGACCGGTTTTACCGGCTCTGACTTTGTGAGTTCACCCTTGGCTTGGCCTTGGGGTTCGACGACGCACGTGACTTGTGCCCGGCTGTTTTGTGCACGGTTGACTTTCTTCGCCGGCGTATCTGGGTTTAGGGCCTTATGACTTCTTCTGTGTCGAAGACTTGCCGCCGTGCGGGGACTTCCAGTGGTCGGATGATGCACACGACTCTTGCTTGCCGTGTTCGGGCTGTGCTTCGGACGGAACGTGTGACGGTGGCGCCGCTTGGACGGAAGACCGGTGTTCGCGCAGGTGGGACTTCTTCAGGCGTGACCGGTCCCCTCGCCCGCTTCGGTCTCCACTGGATCCTCCACGGGTGGACGTACTTCCCTCGGCGCATCGGGCTTTCCGGCCCACAGGTAAGTCCCCTTCTTGTACCGTTACCTCGCAGGTTCTCCCTCCCCTCTCCGAGTCTTCGGAGCAGGGTAGGCGAGTTTCGGAGTCACGCTCCCCACGCTCTGCTTCGTTAGCGCGTGGCTTGAGCCCATTTTGGTTCCCACCCCCCGCTCTGCTTCGGGCGAGCGGTCTGGGAGAGGTGAGCGTTCGTCGGCCACCCCCGGCTCTAGGTCTCCGGAGCGGGGACGGGTGACGGAACGCAAGCATAAGAAAGAGAGTAAACGTGATAAGAAATGCTCTCGCTCACGCACCGAGGCTTCGGAACGTGACGAGACCGTTAGTAATGCTGCCTCCCCGCTCTGTATTTTCCGAACGGGCAAGGCATGCTTCGCTTTCTTCCCCCCCCCCCCCCCCCCCCCCCCCCGCCCGCCCCGTCTCGCCTGGGCGGGCCCGGGGTGTGGTTGACTCTCGCCCCCCACGCTCCGAGGAGTCGGAGCGGGGGTCGCGTGCACATAATGGTCCCCTCCCCGCTTCGCTTCGCCTGAGCGGGCTTGGCGTGACCGTAGACTGTCCCCCCCCCCCCCCCCCCCCCCCCCCCCCCCCCCGTCTCGTATCGACCGGACGGGCCCGGTGTGACTTGGACCCTCGCCCTCCCCCCCCCCCCTCGCTCCGAGGCTTCGGAGCTGGGGCAGCGGGCTCATAAATCGTCCCCTCCCCGCTCCACCTTTCCTGAGCGGGCTTGGCGTGACCCTAGACTGTCCCCCCCCCCCCCCCCCCCCCCGCCTCGTATCGACCAGGCGGGCCCGGTGTGACATCGCGCATCCTCCACGGTCCGACACATCGGACGGGGGGCCGCGTGCCCGGTATTTGTCCTCTCCCCGCTCCGCCTTTCCTGAGCGGGCTAGGGGAGACTATTGGCGGTCCCCCCCCCCCCCCCCCTCGCACCGGTTCTCCCGGGCGGGCCAGGGGTGACCAGGCCACTTCCTCGGTATTCCGATCGCGGTTTGTCGCTCACGGCGGCTGCCGCGTGCGGATCCCGACTTCGAGGTGGACCGTCGCTTTGCCACGGTCCCTCCGTCGCCGCGGCGCGCCTCTTTGCGTGCGTCGCGGGCGGCTGCGTCTACCTCGCGCGCGGCGGTGCGGCGCTCTCGTAGCCGCTCGCCCCTTTCGTCTTTGCCGCGAGAAGATCAGTTTTGGAACGGACGTCCTCAGCCTTCATCCGTCGGACTCGGCCTCGGCGATCTTCTTGCAGGACTCGGCGGCGGGTTCTCCTTCCCGCCTTTTCCGCTGTCGCGTCGGCCTCCGCCTCGTCAGACGTTGCCGGCCCTTCGCTCGGATCACAGACGGTCCACGCTCTGGGTGAGGCTTCAAGGCTTATCGCCAAGTCCCTACCGCCCGACGTCTGTCCGCCTTCGCCTCCTCCGAAGAGACAGGCTTCGGCCATGGTCGACGCGCAGAGGCAAGTCCAGCGCCGCAAGTCCCTCCCGCAAGCCGGCTTCCGGGACCTCACCGATGCTTCTCCGCCCAGCTGCGTAACGACGCTTTCGGCGACACGGGATACTTACCGCTGCTCGATCGCCGGTGGGAATCAACTTAAGCTTCCGCCAGGCCTAGTACGCTGGACACTCCCAAGCCTTCGCCATACCTTTTCCAGCGGTGGATGCGGCGGCCTTACTACAGGCGGGCGGCCGCAGGCTCGTCCAGAACTCGTGGCCTCGGCCTCTCGACAGGATCGCCTCCTTAGCGCGGAACTCGCTGGCGTGCTCGGGTTTGGAACTGGCTACCCAGGCAGCACTGCAGTGCCTACAGGATACGTGGGACCTGGAGGCTCAGTCCCCGCTTCGTGACGTGCAGTCCATCCTGATAGCGGCCAACCGGTCCGCCTACCATTCTTCCGCCACCGCCAGGGCAGCAGCTGCCAAATGCGACCTCTGGAGGAGGGATACCCTTTTGCGCCTCTGCTCGGACCTTCCCTTGTCAGTGAAGACCCAGCTCCGTCAAGCCCCCTTAGGTGGTCCTCAGCTGTTCGGCGACACTTGGCACACCTTTAAGGAATCTTCCAAGGACTTGTGGCCCAAGCCTGCATCTAACCCAGCCTCGACCCGCTTTCGCGCCCCCCGCACGGCGGGGGTCGTGCCCAGCGGTCCTTCAGGCCCTCCTTTCCTACAGTCGGATCTTCACGAGGTCGGGCCCGTCCATTCCAGGCTACTCAGGCCGGCCCCACCCCTCGCCCTGCTTGGCCCCGCGGTGCCCGTAGATTGGGCCGCGGTCGGGCTCATTGACTCGCCCCCGCCTCCGCCCCCGCCTCAGTAATCGAGCCTCCCGTCGGCGGGCGGCCGTCTCTCTTCAGCGATCTTGGAGATCGCTGTTCCCGGACGACCCCTGGATTCTTTCCACCGTTACCGCAGGCCTGCAACTTCGTTCCTGTCGCCTCCGCCTCTTCGCAGAGCACCCATGTGGACCCAGGAACCGCTCGACGGCACACAGGCGGACGCTCTGCGCGGGGAAGTGGCGCCCTCCTCACCAAAACGGCGACAGAGGTGGTTTCGCGGCAGGACTCTCCGGCGTTCTACAGCCGACTCTTCTAGCTCCCAAACCAGGCGGCAAGTGGCATCCAGTTATCGACTTATCAGCCTTATCAGCTTGGCCCCTCGATTCAGGATGGAGACGGCCAGGACACTCCGTGCGGCCCTCCGGCCGATGGACTTTGCGATCAGCCTCGATCTGTCAGACGCCTATCTGCACGTCCCGATTCATCCGTCGTTTCGCCAGTACCTTCGGTTTGACTTGGGGGGATCGTCTACCAGTTCTGCGCCCTTCCGTTCGGCCTCAACATCAGTCCGTGGGTGTTTACAAGACTGCTCGACGCCGTGATAGCCTATTTCCGTCAGCGCTCCTTGAGCCCGGCCTCCAATTACTTGGACGACCTTCTACTGCGCAACTTGGTTTCCGCAGCCCTCCAGACGGACAGGGATGCCCTACTTCCCTTCTGCGTCGTCTAGGTTTCCTACTCAATTGGGGAAATCCGATCTTCTCCCTCTCGACGTTTCTACATCGGGGGATGGAATTCCTGACCGACCTCAACCTTGCCCGCCTGCCTCTGGCCAGGCGACAGAAGATCGTCGACTTAGCGACTTCGATGGGGATGGGATCCTCCTTCACCGCCAGAGTCTGGCTTCAACTCCTGGGCCTCCTCAGTGCGGCTGCAGACCTGCTTCCCTTGGGCAGACTTTATGCTCGGCCTCTCCAGCTACGTCTCCTTCTTCACTGGCGACCCTCGGGCGCTCTGTTGGATCTAGTACCTGTCACGCCTCTGGCTCGTCCTCACCTCGAGAGGTGGGCGGACCTCGCTTGGCTGGCTTCGGGGGTGCCCTACACTCCCCGCCGCCTCGGTGGTCTCTCTGTACAGAGGCGAGCCAGGCCGGCTGGGGCGCGCACCTGTTATTGGATTTCTCTCGGCCTCGGGTGTTGGCTTCGGGAGCTGTTCGGGAATCACGTCAACTGGCTGGAGCTGAAGGCAGTTGGGTTGGCATTCGACGTTTGGCAGGAGACCTTGGCCAATCAGGAAGTCCTCGGGCCCTCCGACAACTCGACGGTGGTGGCTTACATACAGAATCAGGGTGGCACTCACTCGCCCTCCCTTTGCATTCTTCGGTACCACCTTCTCCTCTGGTGCAGGGATCGAGGCATTGCCCTACGAGCCCTCCACATCCCTGGCCACCTCAACGTGATGCGGACGCCCTGTCTCGTCGCGGACAGTTGCTCCACTCGGAGCGGTCCCTATGCCCGGATATTTTTCGCCTGCTCTGCTCTCACTGGAAAACGCCGCTAGTGGATCTGTTTGCCACCAGATGAAACAGCCAGCTCCCGGTCTACGTCTCGCCAGTCCTGGATCCACTCGCTTGGGCAGTGGACGCGCTCCCCATTCCTTGGGTCGGCCTGATTGCTTACGCCTACCCCCCGTCAGTCCTCGTTCCGAAGGTACTGCGGAAGCTTCTGGGATGCTCGGCGGTCCTCCTGCTGGTGGCCCCCTTCAACTGGACCAAGAGCTGGACCACGGACCTCCTCGCGCTTGCGACGGACCCTCCTCTGGAGCTTCCTACCCCTCCCACGATGCTCAAGCAGCCCCGTCAGCGGCTTTTCCATCCGTGCCCCGAACGCCTCCGCCTACACGCTTGGAGGTTGTCCGGCACGCCCGCGCCGCTAGAGGTTCTCGGATGTGGCAGTGGCGGCAATTGCATCAGCCCGCAGACTCTCTACAAGGAAGGTGTACGAAGGCAAGTGGAGGGTCTTTCCGACCTGGTGCACCTCCCATGGGCTCCCTCCCACTAACCTAGCCTCCCACCAACTGGCGGAGTTCTTCCTGTGGCTCTTCGACGACCGGGGCTTAGCCCCGGTCGCCGTCAAGGGCTACCGCGCTATGATCGCGGACATCTACCATCACCGGTGTCTTCCGGACCCAGGCGCCTGCAAGGATCTGTCGAATTTCTGGCTCACTTTGAACTCCGACGTCCGGTTTCACGTTCCCTAGTACCCCGGTGTGATCTTGCCTGGGTACTGACGTGGTTGAATACAGACCGGTTGAGCCCCTCCCCTTGGCTCGGTTCTCAGACTTGACCCGGAAAACCTGTTTCCTTCTGGCTCTCGTTACAGCGTCCCGAGTCAGCGAGCTTCACGCGCTCTCGATGCTCCCAGCCTGTTTGCGGTTCGTTCCGACGGCTCTGCGCAGAGGCTCTCCGATCCGTCCTTCCTGGCCAAGAACCGCCGCCCGCGGCGGCTCCTCAGGTGCTAACGATACGGCCCCTCCGTGGAGCGGACCTCTCCCCTGGATCGCGGCAACAGGACCCAGTGCGGGCGCTAATGATTTACCTGCGCCGCTCTCAGCCGCAGCGCCGGGGGCGCTCGCGCCTCTTCTTACCTTGTCCGCGGGCAGACGCCACATCTCGGCCCAGATCGTGTCATCCTGGCTGCGGTGGGTGATTAGGTCAGACTACCTAGACCTCTCCCCACGCGGCGCTGAGCCTTTACAAATCCGGGCGCATGAAGTGAGAGCAGTAGCCGCCAGTCTAGCCCTGGACCGCAACTGCTCGGTCAAAGATATTGTGGCAGCGGGTGGCTGGCGCTCAGACTCCACTTTCGCACGCTTCTACCTTAAGAGACCTATCCGGCCGACGTGACTCCCGGGCATGGGTGGGCGACATCTCCGCGGCCCAGCACTCCCTCCGAGCGCTGCTGGCGTCTTAGGCACATCATAGCTGAAATCGTCGGGAGTTCTCTCTCGAGGGGGCCGGCAGAGTGGTTGGGTTATGGTTAGATACGGCACCCTCCGCCTGTTCGCCATTCTCCCAGATAGTAATGCCATCGGTAATGTATTTTGAAAAAACAAATGATTTTTTTTTCTAAAATGTATTTTTTTGAAAAATACTTACCGATGGCATTACTCGGATGGCCCTCCCGCCTGCCCCGCTTGCCTCTTGTGGCTATGTGTGAAACTGACGAGGTCGCCCTGTGCTCGCCGGGATAGGGTAGTAAGGGGAGGCCACCCGGGGTCATAGTGCTTGGATCCCCGGTGTCTCCTCCCCAGTTGTGTGCTACACACAATTTTTGCTGAAATCTATAGGCAATAGAGTGTATTCCCAGATAGTAATGCCATCGGTAAGTATTTTTCAAAAAAATACATTTTAGAAAAAAAAAATCATTTTTAGCGAAAGCGAGACTGCGCGAGCGAGGGTCGTGTAGAGTGTGATTCCGTAAACATCGGAGGGGTACCACTGTTCAACAGGACTCAGAAAAAACATCCACTTCTGCTGAGTGATCAGCTCATATCAGTTCCACTGAGTCTGAGGGTGTCATTTTGATTTTCAAGTCAGTGTAGCAGCCTACTACATGTAGTGAAGTTTCAGATAAATCTAACAAATGTAGCCTATTGACAAGGCCTTTTTAAAGTATTTTCTGCATTAGTTTTCTACATTTGTTCATCATGTCTATTAGCCACAAAAGTGTGAGAATTTAAATCTTTAACCCATTTGCTACCAGAAACCTGCTGTGGCCCATGCTGGAAGCATGGGCCACAGCAGGTTTCTGGTAGCTAATGGGTTAATGACAACATGAACAAGTAAACAAAAAAAATAGTAACTGGAATGATTTTTTTTTCTTATACATTTTCTTACAGAAAGCTCATCTCCTTTTGTTATAGCCTTAGGCTTACTAATCATTCCATTTCCGTTTAGTCAGTACATGGTCTAATATTTTTATAATGCTATTCTAGTCAGTACATTTCCTTGCACTGTGAATTCCTTGAAGTGCCAAAATGACAGTTTAGTTTGTGAGTTGTGAGCCTGAGCATGAAGAATTTGCTACCTCTGTTACAAGGCCCTGATATGTTTTTCATGCGAATCTGCGATGACAGTATTATCTGAATGACATAATAACTTGTTCACTTTTCTTTGCCTTTTTACGTTTATGTCCTTTTCGTCAACAGTCAATAAATATCTCACTCAGCCTGTGTTTATGTGGTTTCTGTTTTACTATCAGTTTTGTCACGCGCGAAATGTCCTATTGTTTTGTTCCAATTCAGGACAAATGTCCTATCCCTCTGCCACCCTCCAGGACATTTGTCCTATAGGTGTCCAGCTCCAGTGACATCCCTGCTGGTATGCCGGACACTCTCAAGCCTTCTCCTGCACCCTACCGTCGCTCGATGTTGCAGCAGAGTTGCAGGTAGGAGGCCGCAGGACCATTCAGCTACGGATGCCTCGCAGCCTGGAGAAGACAGCCAGCCTGATCCACAACGCCCAGGCCTGCACAGGTTTTCTGGACCTCGCTACACAGGCAGTTGTCAAGGCTCTGGAGGACAACTGGGATCCGGTAACTTCAGCCCCGTTGTGCGACTTACATTTCTTAGCCGTGGTGGCGAACCAAGCAGCTTATCACACCTCTACCAACGCCATGGCCGCGGCGGCCAACTGCGACTTGATGCAGTGGGATGTTGTTCTCAGGTCTTGCATGGGACTACCCGCGACGGTGAAGTCACAGCTCCGCCAGGCGCCCCTCCGTGGCTCCCTGCTGTTTGGCCCTACCTGGCAGGCGGCCAAGGACTCGATCAAAGACCTCGGGCCCAGCGCGGCTAGACCGTCCTCTGCTCGCTTTCAGGCTGCCTGCAAGGCCGTGGGTCGTGCCCTGCGGAACTCCAGACCCTTCCCCCGCCCTTCCAGAGGCGCCCGTGGCTCCACTTGTTCCCGTCCCAGCCGCTCCCGCACTTTCCCGGTCCCGGCCCCTCCTGGCCCCAGAGCGCCCGGAGGCCTGGGCATGGGAGGGCCCCCCCACTGACTCGCTTACAGGTTTGCCCCCGCCGACTCCTGCAGGGTCTCCGGTTGGCGGGAGGCTGGTGCTGCACAACGACGTGTGGCGTTCACTGCTGCCCGACTCTTGGATCCTCGCTACCATCTTGGAGGGTCTATGGATTGCCTTTCGGTTACTGCCTCCTCTGCGATGTTCCCCACTCTGGACGCAGGCTCCGGGCGACCAGGTCAAGGCAGAGGCTCTGCAAGGCGAGGTGGACTCCTTGCTCCAGAAGGCTGCCACAGAGGTGGTCGCTCGTCACAACTTGCTGGCCTTCTACAGTCGCCTCTTCGTTGTGTCAAAACCAGATGGCAAGGGGCGGTCCGTTATAGATCTTTCGGCGCTGAACAGGTACATTGCTGCACCGACCTTCCTGATAAAAACAACCAGAGCCTTGAGAGCGTCGGTCCAACCCATGGACTTTGCTGTCGGTCTCGACGTATCTGACGCTTACTTACACGTGCCCATGCACCCCTCGGCTTGCCGTTTCCTCCGATTCACCTTCCGCAGGGTGGTGTACCAGTTTCGAGCCCTCCCCTTCGGCCTCAACCTCAGCCCCTGGGTCTTCACGAGGATTATGGATGCGGTGGTTGCCAGGGCCAGGCAGTCGTCTTCCAGCCCGACCTTACCCCACCCGGGTCTGCCCTGGGGGACTTGGGTGGGGTTAGGTATTTTTTAGTTCCCAGGGTCACCCTGGTCAGCCCCACAGGGTGGGTTTTTCTCTCTATTCTGGGGCATGTGTTTCTGTCTACCCTTTGTCCATTCACCTGTATTTGCCTTTTTAAAACTCTCCCTACTGTCTGCACTGCCTGTAGCTCTTGATATTGGATGTGTTGCTAAATGGTCTTAGCTTTATTTAGGCCCCATGTGTTAGGTTTATTTAACGTATTTGACCAGCTGGCGACATACATTCAATGTTCTGTTTATTTTTTATTTTTTCACAAGCAGTGCAGGCACATCCTGAGAAAGCATTGTTGCTGTCGGGACGTTAAGCAATGTACAATCAATCAATCAATCCAACTATCTTGACGACCTGCTCCTCAGGAATCAGGACGCGGCCTCTCTAGCAGGCGACAGGGACGCGCTGCTCTTCTTGTTATAAGAACTCGGCTTCCTGGTCAACTTGGGGAAATCGGACCTCACGCCGTCCCACAGGTTTACCCAACTCGGCATGGCTTTCCTAACCAACTTCAACAAGGTGCGACTCCCTGAGGTGCGTGTCCAGAAGTTGGCGGGGCTGGCCCTTCAAGTGTCCCGCGCCGAAGTGGTTCCTGCCAGGGTTCAGCTTCAGCTCCTGGGCCTCATGAGCGCAGCGGCGGACCATTTACCTCTTGGCAGGCTCTATTCGTGGCCGCTCCAGCTGCATCTCCTGGTTCATTGGCGCCCGTCCTCGGACGACCTCATGGCCTTGGTCCCGTTGTCCCAGCTAGTCCGACCGCACCTTCAGAGATGGACAGACCCGTCTTGGCTCACGATGGGGGTACCCCTCTCCTCCCCCCTACCCAGACTGTCACTCTGCGCGGACGCAAGCCTCACCGGATGGGGAGCGCACCTGCTTCCGGACTTCAGCGCAGCCCTGGGCCTGTGGCCACCAGACCTGGCGGGCAATCACATCAACTGGCTGGAGTTGTAAGCAGTTTGGCTTGCCCTCATCGCCTGGGAGACACGCCTCAGGCATCAGGAGGTCCCGATTCTCTCTGACAATACAAGTCATGGCCTACATCCAGAAGCAGGGCGGTACGCGCTCACTCTCCCTCTGCATCCTAAATACCTTTTAAGTGCGCCTGTGGTGCAGAGATCACAGTATCTCGCTTCGGGCACGACACATCCCAGGCCACTTGAATGTTCTGGCGGACTCCCTCTTGCGGCAGGGCCAACTGCTACACACCGAGTGGTCCCTCCGCCCCGATATCTTCCAGGTGATATGCACGCGCTGGGAGATGCCCATGATCGACCTGTTCGCGACGAGGTGGAACAGGCAGCTTCCCCTCTTTGTATCACCTGTTCCGGCCCCCCTCGCCTGGGCTGTGGACTCCATCTCCTGGGACGCCCTGCTGGCATATGCATACCCTCCCTCCGTTCTGGTGCCCAAGGTCCTACTGAAGCTCAGGGGCTGCAACGCAGTACTGTTCTTGGTGGCCCTGTTCAGTTGGAACAAGAGCTGGACCACCGAACTCCTGAGCCTCGCCACAGACCCTCCTCTGAGCTTTCCCACGCCGCGCATGATGCTGAAGCAGCTCTGGCAGGATCTCTTTCACCCTTGCCCGGAGAGACTCCTATTACACGCCTGGAGGTTGTGCAGCGTGCCCTCGCCGCTAGAGGCTTCTCGGGTGCAGCAGTGGAGGCTATCGCTGCAGTACGCAGACCTTCGACCCGGAGACTCTATGAGGGGAAGTGGAGGGTCATGCAGTCCTGGTGCGTCACCAGACACCTCTCTCCCGCGGATGTGACTATGACCCAGCTAACCGAGTTCTTCCTGTGGCTCTTCACGGAGCAGAACTTGGCGCCTATCACCATCAAGGGCTACCTGGCTATGGTGGTAGACATGTACCGGCACTTGGGCCGGCCAGACCTGGGGGCTTGCAAGGACCTCTCCGACCTGATGGCTCATTTCGAGCTCCAGCGCCCGGTGACCCGCTCGCCGATACCACGCTGGGACCTGCCGTGGGTACCAACATGGCTGAACTCGGACTGCTTCGAACCACTGCCCTTGGCGCGGTTGGCCGACGACTAGGAAAACTTGCTTCCTACTGGCCCTCGCCATAGCGTCAAGAGTGAGCGAGCTACACGCACTCTCATTGCACCCCTCCTGTCTGCAGCTCAGGGCCGATGGTTCGGTTCAGCTCCTCACCAGCCCGACTTTCTTGGCCAAGAATAGACCCCCCCCCCGGCCACTGCTCAGACAATAACACTTCGGCTACTCCTGGGCCATGACCAGCCCCGCGAGTCCAGACAGCAGGACCTGGTCAGGGCGTTGAAGATTTACCTCCGCCGGTCCAAACCCCTCAGGAGGGGATGTTCCCGCCTCATCCTGCCCTTGGCTCCGGGCAGGGATGACATCTCAGCCCAGACTATCTCCGCATGGCTATGCGGGGTCATACGGTCCGCGAACGCGGACCTCTCCCCGAAGGGATCTAAGAGGCACATGAGGTCAGAGTCGTGGCCACGAGCATCGCCTTCGACCGCTTTTAGATGGCAATCTCAGTGCCCAGTGTGTGTTAATCAGGCAAGAAATGTTGAGTTTTGGAGCGGTCTTCCTCCATCTTGCAGTATTGGTTCAGGGCATTGGGGACCAAGCTTGCCAATTGTACATGTTCACTCCGTGATGAAAATTTGCAAATTATTAAATAGGAAGAAAGTAAAATTTGTAAAGTGTTAAATAGGAAGAAAGTAAAAATTTGTAAATTATGATATAGGAAGAAAGTAAAAATTTGTAAACTACATAAAATAAAAATTTTCAACAAGAAAATAAAATAACATCATAGATTTCATTATCTCATGCGTGATGAGACACCTCACACATTAGCTTGCATTTATCCACAGCTTGGATGCTGGCCAATGTTCATATTGGGCGTGTTCAACCCCGTGGTGGCGTGGAGCACTTGACGGAACCTCAGCAGGCGGACAGTGACCGCATTCCAATCCTTGCTGCCACAGAAGCCAGCACTGGTCAGGAGACTGAATCGCGTCCTGTCAGCGTTGATGGTGACAAAAAGACAACCGATTCTGATCAATTGGTCTCTGATGCTTCGGCTGGTCAGAAGATGTCATATGGAGCAACTGAATAATGTTTTTTTGGTGTTTTTTTTGTTGCCAGGTTCAGTCTTGCGCCTCTCTATTATGTCAACTTAGGAGATGTGTTCTTACAACTATGTACAGTGGAGTCCAGTTAACACAAACTCGCTTTACACGAATTTCTGGTTAACACGAACCGTTTTTGCATTCCAGGCCAACGGCCTTCTTATTCTGTATTAAAATTTCACTGATAACACAAAATGCTCAACACGAAATTTCGCTTTACACGAAGCTGGTTTCGGTTCCCAACCAGGGCATTTTCACTATTATTCACCTGTTTAACACGAACACAGATTCCATTCACCGAAAACCAATTCACGTGTCGCTCTTGCGCTGTGGTAGTACACGACAGATCAGAGCGAACTCTAGTCTGGGATTAGCTGAATAGCCTTCAGCTATTGTAATCCGTCTTCTCATTGGCTAGCATTTCTGAACTGTATTCATGTTGTATCATTCGTGTACCAACACAACCCTTTTACTGATGCGGGATTGTACTTCAACCTGTGTTGCTTTTACCTGATGGATTGTAACTTACTACGGATTTTACCCGATGGATTTTACAGTCATTAAATATGCAAGCTGTACACGTTTCCTTGGGTTTTCCTAGCGAGCTGAAGGTATGCATATAAAGTACGATAATGTGTACTTTTAACCTCGTACTCATTCACGCACACGTCTTACACACTTTCTCCTTGAGGGCCGTGATCAATTTTAAGGCCATATTGGTTAACACGAAATGGGTTTAACACGGAGTGATTTTCCGTGTCCCCAGAAATTTGTGTTAAGCGGACTCCAGTGTACTTGTATTTACTTGCAGGAATTTAACCCTTTGGCTGTCAGTAGCACATTTGATCACGATGATTCATGCAGCCAAAGAATTGTCCGCTGTGATAAATTCAGGGCAGTGCCCAATTACTTGGTGTGCGACACTACATTTGAACTGTGCCACACCATTAGCCACTGTAGGTGACAGGACTGATTGAACTAGGAAAGGTGGACTGGCTCAAACTGTCCCGAGTCATCAGTCTGTTGCGACTGTCACTTACAGAGCAAAATAGTTTGCACCTTAGAAATTTCACAGATAGGTTATTCATGACAGAGCAAGGGTAGTGTCTTATATGCAAGACACGTCCCTTTAATTATGATGGTCAGTATTATGATCAGAGATAGATCGGTTGGCATTTAACCATTTGGCCATTGGTAGCACTTTTTTGTCCTGAGGATTCCTGCTGGAGTCATTGTGTCAAAAAGCTGTCATGTACCGACAGTCAAAAGGTTAGGTTGAAAAAGCTGCTTGGTGAAACACAATACCATTTGTTATTCCAATGTATTGTAAAATGCTGAAGCACTGCTAGGGGCTACACTAATCACCTGAGCAATCTGCAGGGATGATGCTGACTATGAATTTTTTTAAAACCAGTTTTTCATGGGTAGCAGTCCTAAATTTTGACAAAATACTGGTATTGTCACTTTTCTTGTGATACTAAGATCTGAATGGGGCAGAGGTTTTATCTGTTTGAACCTTCAAAAACAAGTAGAAGTGTTGGAAAAAAAACACAATACTGACTTCAAGTTTGTGTATTAGAAATACAAGTCCTATATAAGTGAGTCTCCAAGACTGAAGACTGTTGCTCATGCATTTTTAATTCCACTGTTGTTCATTGTGTTTTGCTCCCCTGAGCTAAGTGTTGTGTAAATTGTGCCACTCTTTTTTATATTTTTTTCTGAGCGAGTCAAATACATTTTTCTTAATCCCTTTGTGCATGCAGCCACCGGTACTTTAAAATTAAATGGTGCAGGCTGCTCTCTGCATTAGGGATCAGAGTTGGCAATTCGTGTAATCATGCTCAAATGTTTTTTTTCCCCCCCTGTCGTCCATCATTGTTGCATACTAATTGTTTTGTTAACCCATTCAGCCTGAACGCACTACAGCAGGAGATGGATCGACCATGATAATTCAAGGGTAGTGCCAGATTAGCTTGGCGCCAACAGGCGCCAAGCTAATCTGGCACTACCCTTGAATTATCATGGTCGCTCCATCTTCTGCAACTGGTGCATAGTCGTTAGATGATGCCTCCCAAATTTGGGAAATACAGCCGTCGGGCTGAATGAGTTAATAATGACTTTCACAACTTTTTGTAATATCACTAAACTGGGAGAGATGCATCGTCCATCATAGTTTAAGGGTCGTGCAAGGTAAGTGTTGCACCCGCAGGAATGGCGTGAAGTTATCTGGCACTACCATTAAAACTTTCATGGCAGATACATCTCCCACTGGGGTGTCTAAAGGGTTAATCTGTTACCTTTTTCTTGATTTTTTTCTTGTTACATTATATAGATTTTACTGTTGCCAAAAAGAATTCCAGAAAGCATGTTTAGGCCAACTTTGAAAGTTTTTGTCTTGTAGTTTGTTTGTCATGTTTTGTTCTTTTTTGAAGTGGAATATATTTCAACTGCTGGTTTATACACAAAATTGCTCATGGAATTTGTTATTGTGTGTTCTTTACATCATAAGTACACTGTATACATACTGCAGTTTTTTTATACAGCCAGAGAGTATTTACAAGTAGTTGATGTTCAACGTTAGCTTTAATATTGTGCAATATTGTAGACTCTAGTCAAAAAGTATAGTCCAGTCTATACAAGTTTCAGATATGGGTTGTTCTCTGAAATGGTGGGCCTGAGGTATGAACTACAGAGTTCATGCTCACCAGTAGTATGACTGTTCGCACACACCGTCATGATTTAAAAAATTCTCCAAATAGTTTTCCTTTTTGGCTTATGTGCAAAGCAAAAGTGAGTCTATGTTCTGGGCCAGTGGTCATCTGTCGGCCGTCTAGTATCGTCCGTGGTTTACTTTAATGTTGGCATTTCTCGGAGATTATTCAAGCCACAGTCTTCAAACTTCGCCCAAGACAAGACCTTTCTAAGCATACCAATTTCATTGACCACTTTCGAAGGTCAAGGTCACAGGGGATCAGGAAATATACAAAATAGCCATATTTTGACAAAATTTGTTTTTCCCCAAATCCTATTCACAACCAAAACTTGGTACAAAGATACCTGATTGTAAGACCTTTCTAATAAATAAATAAATAAATCAGCGCATTAAATAGGCGCTTTACCCAATTGAATATCGGCTCAAAGCGCCGGCGCGAACTGAACCCAACAAGCACGCTCACGTGAATCGTCCGTATTCATTCACACACAGTACATAAACACAGAACATTCACGTGGTGCTAAGGGCAAGCTCAAGCGAGCTACTGAAGTTTTTGAAAATTCAAATCGTTTTGTATTTGAAATTTGATTAAGTGGGCTGAAACTGATACCAAAGTCGTGGGGGAGGAAGTGCACGAGTACCTGGAGAAAGAACCCCCGACGGTCCGCCTGAATTAACGGTGACACACACTAGAGGAGAAAAGTCTGACACTGGAACCTGGTATCGAACCTCGCACCTTTAGCATTGGTGGCAGGCACCTTAACCACTGCGCCACGGTAATCAGGTACTGCCCTTGACCTGTCATGGTCGATCATCTCCCACTGTAATTTTCCTGGGATGAAGGACTAAAGGAGTGAGAACTGACATTTTGTTAGCTGGAAGCACTTCCTGTACATCTGTGTTGGGCTTAAATATTTTTAAAAAATTTTTATTGTGGGAGAATTGTGACAGGCTTCAAAAAAGAAATCTCATGACCTTTTCCCTTTAAATGCCATTGTGCATGAAGCTGCTGGTGCTGTTCTGTTGGCCGCACACGCTTGTGTGTTGAACAGTCCTTAAATATGGAGGAGATATGTCAGAGCATTTCACACTCACCGTCTTTTCTTTGTACAAGCTGAAATGTATGTATATGTATGATCAGTTTTCCATGCCGTTACCTTGTGTTGCAATACCAGTAGTTGTACGTACAAGGGCGTTAATATTGTGTTGCTCTTTAAAAAAAAATTTATTGTCATACATTATGGGACCCTCTTTGTTTGAACCAATGTTAAACTGGAACAATTGCTTTTGACTACATCATTGTGTAGTGTTTTCATGAGATCTGTGTGCTCTGGCCCCCTTGTCTGTCAGTTTTTATTTTACATAAATATAATTTATTTGGAACATGTTCCTTCAGTAAAACAGTGATGTATCTGGTCTTTCTATTTTTTCGCTGTGATTGTACCCCGTTTTACAAACCTAAATTTGCGCCAAATACTGAAGATTGAAAGTCTATTATTTTGGCAGACGTTTAACCCATTTAGCCCTGATGCACTACAGCAGGAGATGGATCGACCATGATAATTCAAGGGTAGTGCCAGATTAGCTTGGCGCCCGTCGGCGCCAAGGTAATCTGGCACTGCCCTTGAATTATCACCGCCGTGAGATGGCCTTAGTTGCCTGCTCGGCGTTCAACCCAAATAACTAACTACCTAACTTGAATTATCATGGTCGATCCATCTCATGCAATGCATAGTTGTTAGATGATGCCTCCAAAATTTGGGAAATACGTGTGCCGGGCTGAATGGGTTAATGCTGCCTTGTAATGTTTATTTTGCAGTTTGTTAGCTGCTGACAGTGTTGTGAGAATTCTTTAACCCTCTCATGCATGCAACCACCAGTACTGGATGCACACACAAAGGGGTTAAGTTTTCAAATATATATATATTGTATCTTTTCTCTAATGGAATCTTTGTTGAGATTACTATTTATTTATATGTCGATGTAGTGTGTAGATTTCTGCTATTGCAGGTTTGTAACTGTGTGTGTGACTATGGAATAAAGCTTTCTTTGAGACATGAATGGAAATGGTTTCATCTCAATCTGCGTTTTTTGTCTTAAAATTTCATTGCAATAAGCAAAGGGTCCTCAAGCTGATGTCAGCTTAAGGAATCTTGATTTATTTCAATAAAAAATATTTATGACAACTATAGCTGATGTCGGCCAAGGACCCTTTATTAGGATTGAGCTTGAAAAGATTCTGAGAACATTGCAACTGCGCACACATGGACACAAAACGGTACTAGTAACATTCTACCACTGTTAATTTAGAACTTTCACATTCAATTAAATAAATAAAAAAACAAACTCAGCATAATGGCCTTTCAAATGTACAAAGTACACATTATTTAACCATTTGCCTGCCTTTAATTAAACACACTGATTCCAAAAGTCCTCTAATGACCAAATTATATTTCATAAAGAGATCAACCATTGATGGTTCAATGACATTAGCTTGGCGCATAAAGGTGTTCTGGCACTAACTATCATAGTCGATCCATATCGTCAACTGCTTCAGGGGTGAAAGGGCTTTGGACTGATAAATGGACTCACAAAATATTCAAAAGTACTGTGGATTGAAGGTCACCCAGGGACCCTGCTGCTGATTTTTGGAAGCCGCAGATGTTGTGAACAGCGACTTGTACACTGAACTTGCTTTTGGATCATCCTGAATCGTCTTGGATCCCTTTGCCAGCTTGCTGTCTCCTTTTGCCCCACTGGCCAGCTTGGCTTTCTGTTGATATTTGCCACTGGCCAGTTTGGATGTACCTGCTGTGCCATTGGTCAGCTCCAACTTGTGTGCAGCTGACCCATTGGTTAGGTGACTGGATTTGGCTGAACTAGAAGTTTCTGGGCAAAGTTTCTTCGAACTGCTTGGCCCTTCTGCTCAAACAAAACAAGAAATACTTTAACCATTTTTCAAAAGTTATGTTTAACCCCTTTGTGCATGCATCCACCAGTACTGATTGCCATACCGATGGCTACATGTGCAAGAAGACTGAATAATGATCTTGATGTTTAATAAAGGTTATCTCTTTGCTAAGAAAATAATCCTTCATTGTGTATATGCCACACCAGTACTCTACTAAACAGGTCAAAGTAAAACCTTTACAAAGAAACAAGCAAACAACATGTTGCTTGTTAGCAGACACATGCAAACACACACACACTATAACACCAAAGTCAAGGTCTGACAAACCTGAGGAGGTGACGGTCTCTGAAGTTGGGCTGCGTTTTCCTGACTTCTTTGCTTTCTGCAAAGAGGATATCATTCAGCTATGATCACCTGTGAATTAATCTATGCTTACCATTGCATGCACTGTTCTACTTCAGCTAAAATTACAAGTGACGAGCAGCTTGTGATATACATGTACTTTTATATCAAGGGGAGTTTGGGGACATACATGTACAGAGCTGCCAAGTGCTACGATTTAGGCGTAGCATGCTACGACTTAGACATACGTGCTACGATGCTACGATCAGTCCTGAAAGCTACGATTTAAAAAAAAAAAAGGTTGCCAGTCTTGCCAGTCACTGACTTAACTAAAAAAAAACTTTTTACCTAGAATTGTGTGTAGTAAATGACCAATCGCATTGTGTTTCGACCTCGGGGGCAAAATCTGTGCTCATAATGCTCCCTTTTTTTCTTGGTCAGAGGTGCGTTCAGTAAACGGCAGCAGTTTCTTGCTGTGCCTTTTGAACGAAGCGCTTTCTCTCAGCCGTTGTCAGCGAGTCGGTTGCCAAAGCAGATGACAGATGCAGAGGACAGAGAGATTATTGACTAACTGCTGTAGTCCACGTTCCGTGTGTGCTACGCCTTTTTCTTAAATGCTACTCCAAATAGGTCTGGATGCTACTCTTTGACATGATGGTGGGTTGGCAACCCTGCATGTATGACCAAACAATCTTTTTTCTCAAACTGCTCATGCTGTCAACAAAACCCCTAGAACAAAGAAACTTAACCAAACTGTCACATGTTCTTGAGTGCTTTTTTAAGCATTATAAAATAAGTGCACAGAGTATAATATTTTTTCTATACAGATCACCAAACCACTAATAAAAAGTAATATAACATGTATGTGGACAGATGACTGCCACAAGGCCCAAAATCACAGACCAGCACATACAAATTAATAAATATACATATATAGTATCAGGTGTGTGAAACTACTCAGAAAAGAAAACTCACCTTGGCCAGTTTGGCTTGTATGCGTCTACTGTCCATTTTGTACTGGTTCTGTGTAGTCTCCTCCTCTGCTCCATTCAGCATCACAATGTCTGTCTCTGTGTAAGTTTTGCCACACTAGATGAAAGAGAACAAATGTGATAAGAAAAATTTCCATCAAATCAAAGGAAACATTACATGCTGTGGGTGCAAATGCTCCGAGTCCTAATACTGTTTTCAAAGGGTGAAAAGTTTCTGTATGTAAAAGATGCAATTTATCCACCCATGGCATGGATACTAATATTTAACCCACATCATACTGAGGCTAAAAGCTTCAAATTTGTACACTGCCACATGCAAGCTACATTATAGTACTTACCAGGGTTGGAAGATTTAACGATATAACAAATTAAATTTTTGGTTAAAGAAAATTTAACGCATTAATGTTTTAAAAAGTTAAATAAAATTCAACGAATTAAAAAAAATAAAAGTAACGATTATCGATTTCTTTCGTTAAAAATTTCGTTACTTCAGTTCGTTTTTCTGCCACGAACAACAGGTGCCTATGCGCAAAGCCGGTTTGACCCAGTTGCAGCCAGTTTGAGGCGGTTTGGAGGATCTATGCCTCTGGACTTAATGGATCCCCTTTGCTTGAGAAGATCACGAGCTTAGATTATCCCAGGAAGAGGCATAGATCCTAATGAGCCCCCTGCAGTTACGGGGCTCATGAGGATCTATGCCTCTTTCAGTTGGGTGGTTTTCGTTTCAGGAGTGAAAAGGCAGATGGCACTCGTACAGCAAAGATTGGACAGGTGAAAAACTTAACGGATCCCCTTTGCTTGAGAAAATCACGAGCGTAGATTATCCCAGCAAGAGGCATAGATCCTCACATGAGGATCTATGCCTCTTTCAGTTGGGTGGTTTTCATTTCAGGAGTATAAAAGCAGATGGTACAGCAACGATTCGACAGGTGAAAAACTTAAGGGATCCATTTTGCTTGAGCGAAACAAGAGCGCAGATTATCCCAGCAAGAGGAATAGATCCTCATGAGCCCCCGCAGTTGCGGGGGCTCATGAGGATCTATGCCTCTTGCAGTTGGGTGGGTTTCGTTTCAGGAGTGAGAAGGCAGATGGTACAGCAACGATTGGACAGCACAGGTGAAAACCTGAACGGGTGCATGCATACATTTTTAATAGTAGTAGGCATACATCGTCATTAATCCACCAACCCCCCCCCCCCCCACACCCAAGACTGCTGGGGTTCTTGAGGATCTATGGCTCTTGCAGATGAGTGGATTTGTCAGCAGCGCAAAATAAGATCAAACAAGCCTAAATTGTTCCATTTTTAGCCGCATAACTTTTTATTGCGCTGTGCAGTTTTCCGAGTTATTTTTTCTTTCTTCCCCCTTCTCATAACTACTGCATGTATCTGGCCAGATAGTGGGTAGAGAAGGAAATCTGGTGGCGTGTCATTTTTCAACTGCATGCCACTTTTTTTGTCTGAGCTGAGCAATAAATGATCATTCATGTATTTAACGCAAATTTATTTCATTAAAAAGAAAAATTAAAGAAAATTTATTTCTTTAATTTTCAAAAAAAAGTAAAGAAAATTTATTTCTTTAACCTTTTACCAGAATTAAAGAAAAGTTATTTCATTAAAGAAAAAAAGTCATGACTATCAACCCTGGTACTTTACACAAAAGGAAATAGACATATGGCTTTAGTTCAAGAGTGGTGTCAGAATAGCTTGGTGCCTAGAAGCGCCAAGCTATTCTGGCACTACCCTTGAACTATTTTAGTCCAACTTATTTCACACACTGTGTATTCCGAATGATAAGGGTTAAGTGAGATATTTTCATAGACCTGTCACCTCTAAAATAACAAACTGTGACAGAATTCATCTATATAGCTTGGCACACTATATAATTTTATCTTATTTTATACTGAAATTTGGAAACCAGCATAAAATATGATAAACAAAAACACAACAAACAAGAAAGGCAAAGCCATTATGGCTCACGTGTATGACCGATTTACATATGTGTGATCATTGTGACAAGGGCTGGCTTCTGCAGCAGCAAAACCCATGTTTTCTGAAAATGTAAGCATTTTTCACACATCTGTCAATCCCCTGTGACCCTTGACCTTTGCGATGAGTCGACTAAATTAGTAATAATAGGAAGGTCTTATCATCAGCTATCTTTGTACCAAATGTGGCTGAAAAATTTGCAAAAATGTTGGTAATACAATTTTATCAAAAATCGGCATTTTAAACACATTTGCCAGCCTCTTGTGATCCTTGACCTTTCCAAGGGGTCATCCAAATTAGTATGCATAGATAGGTCTTACCTTCAGGTATCTCTGTACCAAATTTGGGTTTGAAGTTGTGAATAGTATTTGAGAAAAAACATCTTTTGTCAAAATATGGCTATTTTTTAACCTATTTCCTGACTCTTGTGACCCTTGGCCTTTCCGAGGGATCAACCAAATTAGTGTGCATAGAAAGGTCTTCTCATCAGGTATCTCTGTAGCAAGTTTGGGCTTCAAGTTCTGAATAGTATATAAGAAAAAACATCTTTTGTCAAAATATGGCTATTTTGGACCTATTTCCTGAGCCCTTCGTGACTCTTGACCTTTCCGATGGGTAATCCAAATTAGTATGCACAGATAGGTCTTACCATCAGGTATATCTGTACCAAATTTGGGTTTGAAGTTGTGAATAGTATTTGAGAAAAAACATCTTTTGTCAAAATATGGCTATTTTTGACCTATTTCCTGACTCTCATGACCCTTGACCTGTCTGATGGATCAACCAAATTAGTGTGCATAGAAAGGTCTTCCCATCAGGTATCTCTGTAGCAAGTTTGGGTTTAAAGTTGCGAATAGTATTTAAGAAAAAACATTTTTTGTCAAAATATGGCTATTTCGGACCCATTTCCTGAGCCCTTCGTGACCCTTGACCTTTCCGAGGGGTAATCCAAATTAGTATGCATAGATAGGTCTTATCATCAGGTATCTCTGTACCAAATGTGGGTTTAAAGTTGTGAATAGTATTTTTTAAAAAAACATCTTTTGTCAAAATATGGCTATTTTTCACCTATTTCCTGAGCTCTTGTGAACCTTGACTTTTTCGAGGGATCAACCAAATTAGTATGAATAGAAAAGTCTTACCATCAGGTATCTTTGTACCAAGTTTGGGTTTGAAGTTGTGAATAGTATTTGAGAAAAAATAAGTTATGTCAAAATATAGCTATTTCTGACATTTCCTGATCCCTGGTGACCTTGACCTTTGTGAGAGGTCACTCCAACGTATGTTTAGACAGGTCTTGCCAATGCCACAAAGTATCCTTGGACCAAGTTTTGAAGAATCTGGCTTGAATAGTCTCCGAGAAAATGCCAAAGTTAAAGTTTACGACGGACGGACGACCACTGGCCCAAAACATATTCACTTTTGCTCCACACATGAGCCAAAAAGCCTACATAAAAATTTCCTTTCATTTCATATATAATATGTCTTGATCTGCATGACTTGTTCTTGTGTGTTGAGCAAGCAGCTTTGCATGCATACAATTTTTCACATCAGAACAACTCAGAACAGTGGAAAATGGTAAGAGTTAAACTACTGACCTTGGGACAAGTTTGAGTCTTGATTTCTTTCAGAGCCCGCTCAGAGAGCACACAGCTACAGGTCCACAGGAAACAAAATCTGGAAAAAAAAGTATAGGCATCAGAGTTACAGTTAGGGTCCTTATAGTGGATATTCGAGGTTACACTGCACATTTTGTAAACTTGTAACAAGCAAAATCTCTTTTGTATATTGTACTCTGGACATCAGTGATTCATATGAGCGAGGGAAACATGTCACTCAACCGGAAGTGGGCATGGCTGGGTCCTAAAGTAGGTCACTGTAATATTCCAATAAATTTGCCAGTGCACGAAAATTACTATTTTTCAGTGGAGAAAAAAATCAGATTATAGAAACTGTTGAATTGTATGCATTCCCACATATTTTATTTTTCTAATGATGTAATTAGTCTTCAACAGGAAGTGTTGGTAAGCACACTGTACCTAATTAGGTCACCGTGACCTAATGTCACATAAATTTGTTTCTGCATGAGTTAATGCGCACAACATGTCTTGAAATATGCCTTTTTATTGTGTACATACTGTGTTATTGTTATTTAATAAACTTTTGCTTCACGAAACTCAAGTAGAGGGAGAAGCGGATGCGGATTCTGTTCTCTTTGCAAAAAAGTTGAATTAAAGTGAAAATTCTATGAGTTTGTGTGTGCGTACAGATGTTATGATCAAGAAAGGCACTTAATGGCACTTGATATCGCTAAAATTGAGTTTAATCAAATGATTACAAAATACACGTAAAGATAATGGAACGTAAAGCACAAGCGGATCCAGAATGGGATCAAATATCAGTCACATTAAGTAGCAGTAGAACACAGTGGCCTGGCAAAATCTGGTCAAATATTTTCACTGTTTCATATTTATGACAATACTCCTAGAATATATGAAACACTACTAATGATAAAACATTATCTCTACACTCGAATTAAATCAATTAAACATATCTCTTAGTCTTAGAATATGCTTTTTTTAAGTAGAGAAAGGCAGACACATCATGGGTCTCATGTTGCAACTATGTCATGTGCATAGTAGTTCACAACAGCTTCATTTTTTGAAAACTACACACATATGGTTGTCTGGACAGTCTGTTTAAGGGATGCATGCATGCTACAAAAAAAAAAAAAAAAAAAAAAAAAATAATAAATAAAGGTGGGTCCAGTTCAAGTGGGTGAGCACAAAAGATTTTTGTTTGAACAGGTAGCCTAGTCACAGCCAAGTGTACAGTGCTGTGTTGTGATGTGTTTCAGCAGTCTCCTCCACAACTGCACACAGCAGTACACGTTAGGCTGGCTATTCTGCATCTGCATCTTCCCGAACGACATCCTTGTTTGCAGGAACATCTGATCAGTTTATAGCACGACTGTCCTGCTTGTGGCAGCATTGTCTATAGAGGCACCCATGGTCTCGTCACGCTGTTTTGTGTTACAGTTCCAGGTTGCTTGAGTGAAGTGCTTTCCTTGGGCATCCTTCTTCAACCCCCATTCCGCTGGACATGGTATTTGTGGTGCTTTCTTCAAGCAATGCCCCCACACGTGAATTGCCCGGAGAACGTGTAAACTAAGTGCATCCGCCGTTTGAGATTTGCACTGCCTGGTAAAAAGCGCCTGCCTTACTGCATTGACTTTTACAAGCTGGCTTGTTTTGTCATACATGAGTACAACAAAGCATATATTGTCTCCATCCAAGTCTATGATACAGCTTGAGGACCATCTGCCAAAGCAAGGAATACAACTGTGACTTGTGGATTTATTCTCCACACTTCCCAGGCTCTCTTCTTACTGTTTCCGGCAAAGCATGACACCGTATCACCAGTGAATGCATGAAAAAATGCAAGAGCTTTCGCTTTCTTTGGCCCAAGCCGCTGGACAATGTCAATGACGCAAATGTGTCTAAACTGCTTTCCGGCACCAAATGCCACCCAGAGTTCTGTTGCAGATATAGCGACATCATTGGCCACAGCCAAAACGACGAATTCGGTGTCTGTAGTTCTTATCCAGGGCTCGAAATTAGCGGGGGCCCGGGGCCAAAAACCCGCAAAGTTGATTTCGGGCTCGGAAAGTTGAAAAACGAAGGGCCCGCTTGGCCCGCAAAATAATTCGTCTGCTACAGCTAGCTCTACTCGGCAGTTTCGTATTTGGGCCAAGGGAAGCAACCCACACCGGTGCCCTCACTCACAGTAATAGTATTGTGTTCTTTTTTCTTTTTTTTTTTGTTATTGTATTTTTAGTTTGTGTTCTTTTTTTTTTTTTTTTTTTTTTTTTTTTTTTTTTGTTATTGTATTTTTAGTTTGGGGTGTAGGGGGCTCTGGATAGAGGTAGCACCTTTGCTGTTCGGCAGCTGCGTCCTACATAGGACGGACGGGCATCACTGGTCCTCATCCATCTCCTTAATCTCTCACGTGCTGGCTCCAAGCGCCACACCCTGGCAAACCACCTCAGCTGGTGGGCTAAACCACGTGAGGGGGTGGTGTTCACATTGCACCACTAGGCGGATGAGCTGTTTCTGACAGCCAACGGCTAGAGGACGGAGGAGATCAGGTTGGATCCAACGGCCAAATGTGGGGGAGTAAACCTTTCAAATCAGGAGTGGAGCCCCGAAGGCAGACAGCTGCCTGTATTCACGCACTGTTCTGGCAGCTCCTGCAGCCAAACTGGTGCCAAACGTACTGCTTTGCATTCCTTTGGATACATCAGCGAGGCCGAGAGGGGGATCTTGACGACTGGGCACCCCAGGATCTCCATAAACTTCGCCCAGGCTTGCGCCCTGGAGAGGTCACTCCAGTGACTGACCCAGCAAGCGCATATACCCATTGTCTTCCGAGACAGGATGCCAAACATTTTTAGTTTACTTCTGTTAACTCAAGTGCACATAAGTGTAATATGAATAGATGATTGAAAAAAAAAAAAAAGAAAAGGCAAAATCTGTTTGTTTAACTTTAGTTTATCAGGAAGAGTACTGTTAAGTTTAGTTCCCTTTCATGGTTTTGTTTTGAACTTTTGTGCATTGAGGTAAGATTTTTTGTTAGGTTACTCATATTAAAAATTTAATGATGTGTATTGTGCAATACTCAGTCACAAAACTGAAAAGTATTATACAAGAGACTCACTGGATTTTTTTCTATTTTGTTTAATGACCATTTCAGGCTCACTAGTCACTGGAATATGTGTGTCACTGAATGTGTGTGTGTGTGTGTTTTCCCCTTTTTTGTTGGTAATGTTTGAAAGTGAAAGAAAAGGCAAATAAAAATGACATCACTCAGCAAAATTGGAAATTCAATTGTTTTTATTTTAGATTATCAGACAAATTGTACTTTCTACTTATTATATTGTCAATAATTCTTTTGTATTTTGTTTGCATTATTTTTCAAAGTTGGGCCCCGAAAGTTGCTTGTGGGCCCTCAAATTTTTCAATCAAGGGGCCCGGTGGCCCCCAAAGAAAAAAGTTAATTTCTAGCCCTGTTATCATGACCCTCATGAAACCTTTCCGCACACAGTCGTTTGCATGCAACAGAATCCTTGTGTCTGCTTCTTCATGTGTACACCGTTGCAGAGATGACGTTTGAAAGCCTGGCAGGGCAAGGACATGACTTGAGTGGGTGCTGATGACAATCTTCCCTGTGATATTGAGCTTTGCAAGATTTTGACAGAGGAAGGCAAACAGCTCTTCTTGTTGACACTGACCCTAAAAAAACTGTGCCAGTTCCTGGAATGAAAGCCGTAGATGTAACTCTTCCTCTCAGGCCAGATCCCCTTTATTCCCTTCTGGACGACGCTTTGAGGCTGTCTTTGAGATAAACATCCCATACGACATCAATTTTGGTAACTGTTTTCAGCTGGTGAAGAATGTAGGGGATGAAGACCTTGTCTGCATACTCCTGAAATGTCTTAGCCAGTTTGAGTGGCAACATCTGAACAAGAGCAGCACCATCATAGATCTTTGCGTCAACTCGTGGGGTACCCTCTGCAAATGTGTTAGAGGGTATGCTGGCTGGCTTCATCACAGTGTCTCCGTCTATCTCTGCAACGGTCTCTGCATCTCCATCTCTCTGCGTGTCTGTTGCGTAGATCAAATCATCAGGTATAGGAAACAATTCGTCATCTCCTAGTTCATCAACCACTGTATCCTGGAAATCTCCCAACTCAAAACTGCCATCTTCTAGTTCTACGCTTTCTACGGCGTCAGCAGGCTCAGAATGCTCTTGTGCAGCTAAGTCTGTCAGTTTTAAGCATGCAAGAAGGTCTGCCTTTTTGCCTGTTCTCAGCTCTCCAAGTTTTGATAGTGACGGCGGCCACGGCTGGTTTTCATGTCTGAAAAAGTTCTCGAGGTCTCCATCCCTTGTTTGGCATGCTATGCATAGGTGAGAAAACAAAGAGCAGTCATAACATAGTGCTGTAATGCTGGTTTTTGAAACCCTGCCTTTTGAGCTTGGTTTTGAAAAGCAGAGCAGATTGTTTTTCTCGATTGGCCGACTAAGGTATTTGGTAGGTTCTACCAGCCTCTCCCGCACAAAGGCATTGTACTGAGACTGCCCAATGTAGAAGATGTTCTTGACTGTCAACAACCTCTTTTGGCATGACGTTCTTGGTATCTAGTGCAATGAGGTACCTACTGTCTTTCACAAATGGGTCTCCCACTTCTCGGAAGACAGAAACCACAACCTTCACCTCTCTGACAAAAGTCTTTTGCACGCATGAGTCCCTCGTGATTGACATCCCGGTCATAAGTAGTAGCTGACAGTTGAAAGGCTACAATGTGATGTCTTCTTGAAAATGCCGGAAATCAAGTAACTAAGCATTGTGAGAACTGACATCCCGTTAATGTTTCGCCCGTTTGCAATAATTCTCGCCTAGGTAGTCCAGCAGCTTTGGCCAGGGCACCTCCTAAAGACAAGAAAGAATGTACTCTTTTCTATGCAAAGTTAAAATCAGGTCAGGATTGGCTGCCTGTAACTACTGTCTAGGGCGGTTAGAAGTTAATTGCACACTTTCACGCTGTCCTGAATTCACTGAGCCGGTTTGAATAAAATTTACACTACAACATGCACAGACTGAACACTGGCGCGGCTGTATTGTCCCCATGCCAAAACAGCAAACTGTATCTGTGATGAATGATTTAAGACCAGTTGCTCTTACCTCATGTGTCATGAAGGTTTTTGAGAGGCTTGTTCTTTCACATTTTTAAATACAGATTTCTGATTTTATGGACCCCTTTCGGTTTCCTTACAGAAGGCAAAGAGGTGTTGATGATGCCATTTTGCATGTTGTAAACATCTACTCTCATTTAGAAAAACCAGGAGCCTGCATTGGACTGATGTTCTATGATTTTTCGTCTGCTTTTAACACCATTCAGCCACACATACTCGCTTCCAAACTAGTTCACATGAACATAAATGCCTCTACCATTCTTTGGATTTTGGACTATCTCACTAACCGCCCACAGCATGTCAGAATTAGTTCGGATCTAATCTCAGATGTACTTTTTACCAACTCCAGTGCACCACAGAGGACTGTCCTGTTGCCTTTTTTGTTTTCTTTATACACAGCGGACTGTAGAGCCACTCATGACGACTGTGTCATAGACAAATACGCCGACGACACGGCACTGACAGGTCAGATGAGGACGTCAGACACTATCGTCAGGAGATCGACGACTTTGTAGAGTGTGCAATAGAAACTATCTTAAATTAACTGTTGGCAAAACAAAAGAGATGGTCATAGATTTCAGAAAAAAACAAACATCATCCCGATCCTGTTGTCATCAACAGAAGTTGATTGTGTAGAGTCCTACAAGTATTTAGGTGTTTTTTTGACAACGCGCTCAACTGGAAACAAAACACAGATGCTACTGTGAAAAAAACGCATACCCGTCTTTACTGTTTGCGAAAGCTCAGATCATTTAATGTAAGTTCTCAGCTTTTACAGATGTTTTACTGCTCCAGAATTGTTAGCGTTCTAACCTTTGGAATGACGTGCTAGGGTAGAAATTTATGTAAAAGAGATCAAGATAGTCTTAACAAAGTAATCCGGAAAGGGGGCGGGGTGATTGGTAGGGCCCAGGATACTTTGGATGCACTGTACAACATACGGATTATGAACAAACTGGCTGACATTTTTTATGACAAAAACACATCCAATTAGATATGAATTTGACAGCAGACGTATCGAACGAAGTGGCAGACTTCGAGTACCCAAAAGTAGTACATCATGTTATGCCAACTCGTTTGTCCCCAAGGCTGTTACCCTCTTCAACAGTAATATCAATAGATAGTGTTTGTCACCATTCTTTAGTTCTAGCCCTTTCAGTAGTTCACTGCAACATTGCTGACACCAGAAGCCGGCACAGGGGAATCCACCATAAGTGTTATTGTATTGTATTGTTTTGTTTTGTCATCACTAAGGATGACATCCCTTGTCACTGAGTGAGTTTGTGTCGTCGCGAAATCTTTATCATCGAAAATACATGAATAAAGTTTGTTATCTAGCTTGACAGAAGTACATTGCTGTTTGAGTGGGAATTACTTACTTACTTACGCCTGTCACCCCTACCCGGGTATAGGCCGTCGACGAGAGACCTCCAGCAACTCCTGTCCTGTGCTTCTCCTTCGATTCTACTCCAGGTGGTTCCCAGTCTCTTGATGTCTGCTTGGAGGTCTCGACGCCAGGAGTTTCTCGGCCTACCTCTTTTCCTCTTTCCCTGGGGGTTCCATGACAATGCCTGCCTAGTGATATTGGACGTCGGCGTTTTTGTAGCTATTTCCTTTTTTGCAGGGTGGGGAAGCTACCCCCACGCCCAACCCCCTTACTAGGAGGACCAGGGGTTTTCTGTCGGGGTCACCTTCCCTTAGACCATGTTGGTTCACGGCACCTTATTTCATTCGGTGCACCCCTCTCACGAGGGACCCCCTATCCACCACCCAGGGGACGCGCCTCAACGCCTTATGGTCCCAGCGCGAGGTTTTCACCTTTTGGCTGCTAGGAAACATTACATTCCCCAGGAGACCAGGCAACGAGATCCCATGCGCGCCCTGCGCGTTACCTGCGCAGGTACCACCATCCGGAGCGGTTGCTCATGCCTCTTCCTACCTTGGGACCCGGCAGGCAGGACATTACAGCCGGGACGATTTCTTCCGGACTACGTTGGGTCATATGGTCCGCCTAGCAGGACCTCTCCTCACATGGAGCTAAGAGGCGTGGAATACGAGCACACGAGGTACGAGCCTTGGCCACGAGCATCGCGTTCGACCGGAACTGCGCTGTCAAGACATCATGGCGACCATGCCTTCAAGGCATGTTCGACCCTCACAGGCATCAGAACTGTTCACCCCCCAAAAAATCGGAAAACGGCGATTTTGAAGAATTGTAGAGTTATTTAAAGCCATTTCCAAGTCAAAAGTGTTATTAGACAGGGGCCAGGAAAATCGGAAAATCGCCGAAAATCGGACAGTTCTGATGCCTGCCTCACCCGCTTCTACCTCCGGGATCTACCTCCGCTGTCTAGAACGGCTTACCACAGGACGGCGCCCGCTGTCACGCCCGCTGACCCTTCCGGAGGGTCTGTTTGCCGGCAGAGTGCCCGCCTCACTGAGCCCGGCCTACAGCAGCGCGCCTCGAACCTTACCCTAGTAACTGGTCGTCTTGTTTGTGGGAGCCGTGGGCTGGAGGACAGAATCGACCTTTGCCCGTTCTACCCCCGGGATCTGGAGGACCAGCGAGACTTCTCGCTCTGATGGGGGTTACCACCGCTGCGCAACACTCCCTCCCGGCGCCACAGGCGCCGTACGATCATACTTCGCTAAAATTGTCGGGAGGTTGTGACAGGGAGGACGGCGCCAGTTACCCCTTCGGGGAGGTTTATACGTGGCACCCGCCTCCTTATCGCAATTCTTCCCTCAAGTCATGTCATTGGTAATGTTTTTGAGGAAACAAATTCATTTTTCTCTAAAAGGTATTTTTTCGAAAAATACTTACCGATGACATGACTCGGAGGACCCTCCCACCTGCCCCGCTTGCCGCGGGCGAGCGAAGTATCTGACTGGTTGATCTACTACATGACCGGGAAAAGGTAGAGCAGGAATGGGAGACAACTCTCGGCCCCTCGAGGGGTTCCCCGAGTGCCTCCCGGATGGTGTTGTTACACAACGGATTCTGAGGCTAAAATTGAGCAAGTAAGTAGACACTTCCAGGGTTTATTTTTTTAAGGATAGGCTAGGCCACTCAGTCAAAATTCAATGGGCCAATTCAATGAGCAGTGGGTCAATCATTTATAGCCAAGGTGATCGGCCAGGGAAAAAAAATGAAGACAGACAAAACACCCAGAAATTATATAACTGCTCTGTGTGTGTGTGTGTGTCACACACACACACACTTCAGTTACAGAGTCCTGACACTAACTTGCCTTTTTGCTGTGTGATGTTTTCATCTATAATATCTGACAACACTTGCAAAAGTCCCTGTGCAGATGTTGTGCTTGAATAATCTGTTTTCTCACCTGACCACACTTCAGATGCTCAATATATGGGACCTTTAAAGAAATGCCAGCAATGACTGGTATTTATGCAGAGACAGACTCTCCTGGCTGAGCCAAAATACAGCCTTCATGACAATTTGAACAGCTTCTTCTTCTTTCGAAAAAGCTTTTTCTGATGCAGCTGCGATCTTTTTTCCGTTCCTCTGGCGCTGCCGTGGCTCGCTGATGGTCACTACCGCTCACATGTCTGGTCAGAGTGCTCGTTCGGAAGTTAGACGTTCCTTGGGCCATTGTGTTATTAAACTTGAGCGATCTGCAGTCTTTGCAAACATAACCCCGTTCTCATACCTGAGCCAGGGATATGTATGCAGCCAACCCATTTGAAAGTTTCGTTTCTGGTCTTCGTGTTTCGAACTTGAACTTGTAGACGACCCTGCCTTTAGGTTACCCGGTACATATGATGGTCCTGCATCCAGTTCAGAAGCAGACGACGAAGAACACGAGGCCATCTCACTTTCAGGCACAGAGCTTACCGCTGTTCTTTTCTGCGTAAATGCAAATAGTGTCTGCTGTCCTTCAGCAGGCTTAATTTTTTTTTGGGGGGAGGCATTTCTTTAGGGACAGAGAAACTGGATTTATTGGTATATCTAACAGGGAGAAAATCCTTCTTTCAAAGTGAAACGTTTTCTAAGAATTAGGTCGGCTTATAGAACGATGGTTCTCATTGGTCGAATAATTAATGAGTGAACCAATTGCAGGCTAGAATCTATGTTTTGTAGCGTGATGACCCTTGACACATTCCTAAAGCAATCACACCGAAACGGCACCGATCGTATTGTCAGTGTAACTTTTTCAGTTTCATTCTAAGCCAGTTGTGGTTAGCTGGTTTGTTTCAAGCATCAATTATAGAGTTGTGCAAGAAATAAACACACCGCTGTAAAAACGATGCGCCCGATGTCATGCACCCCGGAAAAGCAATGGGCCAAAATGAGACTCAATGCGTCAATTGGCGCGGGGCGCGTTCCAAAAATGAACCCTGCACTTCCCTAAAGTCATGTCATTGGTAAGTATTTTTCGAAAAAATACCTTTTAGAGAAAAATGAATTTTTACTGTGCAGGGTATGGAAGCCCGTTGTGCTCAGAATACTGCGATGTCATTAGTTTAATTAATTATTGTACCTTAATTAAGGGTCTGTACACGTGTTTCCTTTGCCAGTATGAATGTAACATATATGTACACTAAGTCTGTATGTATCTATGTTTGTTACATTCAGTGCAGCGAGAAATATGTAAGGGCCCCCACTATTAGTATTCTCTCCTTAAGAGAAAAACATGTCACATTAATGTACAAAGAATTTACACTGCTATTGCAGTGTATTTTTTAGTCATTTGATGCTGAGCTACTGGCAAAACTAAAGCATGCAACGGATTAAAATATGCAACAGCTAAAAATAAAATACATGTAGTACAACTCTAACCGTACTATGTACTGAAAATCTTGACAGGTGGTCTACAAAAAGTGCTAACCCTTTGACTGTTGACAGCACTTTGGTCAAGGTGATCACCTTGACAAAAAGTGATATGATGGCCAAATTAAATCTGCAAGCTTTTCAGGATGCAAGATGGCCACAGGAACAGAAACTTCAGACCACCTAAAGACCACAGAGTAACCAAGAAAGAAAGATGCATATTTTGGAATGACAAAGTAAAACACCCTCAATCTCTGTCATCCAAGAGCATTTTTCATTTGTTCATAGTTGTTGCACACATTTGACAGTAAAACTGCTGGTCTGAATTTTTTCATCATCTAGTTGTGTGCTGGTCTGTGCTTTAAAACCTTCTGGAAGACTGACGCTAACAGTACACCATAGACTGCCTTATAATATATAAGTTACATGTTAGTGCATATGGCAGAGCTGATTGTACCAAAACAAATTATACCTGTATTTTCCATTCATCTCCTGAGCTGAGATGGGACAGATGTAATCAGCCACCTGCATGTCGATGTAACTGTCTCCCTTCTCCGCTGACTTTTCCTTGCTAACTGCTGGGTTCTCCGTCAAACGCAGCTCCTTAAGATCCTGTATAAAATGTAATACACAAATGCACCATAAGATCAAACCACAAACACACATTACGCTGCTAAATGGCTGACATAGATGAGTCTTCAATAAAGGAATAAAGGAAAAGATACACTAATAAATCTACAATACATGTGACACAAACATACACTCATCTTAATCCCTTTTGTATGCAGCTACCACTACCAGTGACGTAAACAATTGGCTGACAGTGTGAAAAATTGAAAAGACTGAAAACGGTCCATGGCAGGGCCAGCAAGAGACATAAATTCTCATGAGCCCCTGCATCTGCAGGGGCTCATGAGACTTCATGTCTCTTGCAGATGGAACAGGTTGGCTAAAGAGATGTTCTGTCTGAAACAAAAAGCTGAAATTCTTGGATTTTGTAAAAGCGGAATCAGCCTCTAGGACTGAAGATTGTCACCCATGCAATACTATTACTAGTGGTGGTGTGCACAAGGGGGTTACAAATGTACACGACACCATGGAATACAGACTTGTTGTAGGCTCCCTAGATATTATGCCACTCAATGAGCTATAAAATACAGCCAACTAAAAATAATGCCTTTTATGGGGGGCGTTACCTTCAAACCACGGAGATGTTCAAAACTGGCAGCACACTCAAACTTGCTCCTGTCGATCAAAAATTCCAGCACAGATTCTTTGTTGTACAACCTGAAACAATCACATGATTAACCCATTTAGTCTTGACATACTAACGCAGGAGACTGATCAGCCATGATAGTTCAAGGTTAGAGCCAGAATAGCTTAGCACCTCTAGGTGCCAAGCTATTCTGGCAGTGGGCACCATCCTTGAAGTATCATGGTCAAGCTATCTATTGAACTGTCATTATTAGTTTGTCTATATAGCTGTATAGCCTATAGGTCAGATAAAAATTTAGGAAATCTTACATAAGCCGGGTGTGATAACACCTTGACTGCACAGTAATAATGACTTTGCCATAACAATTCCCCTACATAATTAAATGCACATAGTTTGTGGATATTCTCTGGCCATAAGTGTAAGTTGTAACTTCCAATACATCAACCATACAATAGCTGATCAACAAAAACACATTTTATCAATATCATATCAAAAAGACAACTTAAGCCTTATCATTCAGAATACAGCAGTGTGTGAAATAAGTTTGACTAAAACAGTTCAAGGGTAGTGCCAGAATAGCTTGGTGCCTCAGAGAAAGAAGAAGAGAGATTTCCAGAGCTCCAGATCCTCAGGAGCCAAGTAGATACCCTATAACTATTCAATTTTGAACACAAAACTATCTCAGCGCTCTCAGCGCTAACATTCTCAGGAGAAGATCGGCGATCTTTTGGTTAAACGAACCTTAGCATCCCCACTAGTTCTATCACACCTACTCCTGAGAATCATCAGCTGTATTGTGGAACAGATATCCTAACACTATTTAATCCACTGGTGTCAAGTAGAACTTTGTACTTACTTACAAGTTGTAGGTAACTTAAAGGTTATCTCTGCAGGTTCTTTAAAGTTACTTACAATAAGAACTTATTAATTACTTACCATAAAAACTTATTAATTACTTACAACAACATGTCTCCAGTCACAAGACACTGAGTCAGATTTGACAAGATACAAAGACAAAAACTGTTATTTTTTCAAAAATATTCTGGCAGCACCGTGGGCGTCAAATAGACAGGCGGTGTGTCATCTCTCTGTGAAGTGTATGACAAAAATATTGTTTGATTACCAAAACTGATTTTTACTTCCCTAAAAGTCCTTGAAGCTTTTCCGTGGTTTCTTTCACCCCTATCTTTTTTCCTTCCTCTAAAAACCTAGCCTTCAGTTCTTCAACATTCATGGGGGATTGACTACGCATTTTATTTTGTATTTCAGCCTTTTGTTGTTTGTAATTATTTAAATCATCCTGCACTCTCTTAAATTCGTCATCAATATAACTGTCCTGCAACGCTTTACTGATAATAAGTTTTAAACTACTCAACTTCGCACCAGCGAGCGTACTCAATGCTTCATGTTTTTGCAATTTTAAGTGAAATCTCTTGTTAATGCCTTCCAAACCAAAGCATGCCAGTCCTGTGGCAATGCTTGCTCCTTCAAGACCAACGCCAATTAAACTTCCAATTCCAGTTGATATCAATACAATACCCCCAACAGATAATCCAGCTGAAACTGCACCAACAGCCATAGATGTGTTTTGAACAGAATTAAATACTGCCTTATACCGTCTCTTACATCTAGAGTATTTTGCCTCCTCTCCTTCAAAATATTTCAATGCATCTGTAATATTTATTAATCGGAATGCGTCTGCCTGTAATGTTTTATCTGATGCAATTGGCACATGTGGATCAATCGACACAGTATCAGTCGTCGGTAGTTGCGGATACAAGTTCACCATTTTTTATTGACAAATATTTTTTATTTAATCAGTGATTACATTTTGCAACTCATCAAAAGTATACAATTTGCTGGCATAATAAAATGAAACAAGATCAATCTGTTCAAGGTTTATGTAACTTAGACGAACAAAAGTTGTTTTGTCAACTACCACCTTAACAGCGGGAATACTGCTTGAAACCTCTATATCAACCCCTTTTTTAATAGCAATAAAGACCTTTGATGATTCTTGCACAGAGTCATCCCAAGTTAGTTTTATTCCCTGTGCAATATCTGCCTCTTTTACAGAAGCTACAGATTTCATGATAATTTCAAATACTATTGTCACTTCTTTTGCCATGGCAAAGTTTGCTGGTGAAAACACAACAGAAGTATCAGATCTGCCCCTTCTAGTTGTAAGAAGATACCATTTTTTTCATACTCCTGTACTTTCATTTTATCTCTGCTATTGTTGTCTGGGGCAAAGCTTGGAACAAGGCTTACAATCAGCGGCCCAGAGTTAACAACTTTCCTAAACACTAAGGCTCCTTCATCATCAGTATATACATAAGGACTAATAAATTCAAACTTTATGTCCCAGTCAATTGTGGGCGGTGGAACAGGTACAGGTGAAACTACCCACTTATTTCCCACATGTATTAAGTTGTAAGGCGCATTATTTACAGGCGGAGTAGGTACAGTAACATCACGCAGCTGGCCAAGTTTAGGAATCGGTCTGTCTGTTCCGTCCTTCATGTCATCGATTACTTTCCGCTTGTACATGCCAGTTGAATCAAGTTCAAAACCATACACCTCCCCTACATCTCCTTCCTTTTCAAAATCCTGTACATCAGCCAAATCTTTCAACTCTGTCACTGGACACGCAACTGGTATGATTCTCGGCTTTGGACCAAGACCACTCATTTTTATAAACAAAAATAAAATTATTTAACTTCTAACACAACACTAAAATCATGCATCACAACTGGTTTGCCATCCTGATTAGTCACAAATAAACACAGTGATTCAAAGAAACTGGAACCTAATTTCTTAAACTGCACAGGAAATCTAACAACCACACTTTCACAATAGGGAGCAGTTCCGGGCGGAAAGCATCTTAACAAAGTTGAAGGTTTTCCATTGTGTACATTTTCAGTTGTGTTTAGTTCTTTTAAATAAACATTTAGTACTGTGTGTACTGGCAAATTGATGGGATATCTTTCAATTACTTTTTGTTTATTTGGTTTCAATAGACCTTCATCTGATAATGACCAATCCTCATCTGGATGTATTATTACTTGGCCTAAAAAACCAAGTAGCCTTACAAGCCTATCTGATAATGAATACTGACTACCTTTCGGAAATTCCAATGTAACAAGTAAGTTAGCCTGATTTATAGTTGCTTTAATTTTAAATTCATTTTGAAACCATTCAGCTAAAGCACAAAAGTCATAATACCCAGATCGTAAAGCATCACTCTTCTTTCCACCATCAAGAGTTCCATATACAAAATAATTATCATCTGTTACATTAAACCACTTTACAGTGTAAAACATTTCATGGATAGCTACAGCCTTACTACCATCACGATTATCAATCCCATTAGTTAACCACACTGGTTTGCTTGTGTCAAGATTTGTTAAGGTAATAAACATTTTTATTATCTCATATAAAAAGAACGATGGAATTTAAATCACCCACAAGTGTCACTGTAAACACATTTCAATTTAATGTGAATGCCAAATATAATGTCGCACCTACTTATGAACAGAAAATAATTCAGTTAAATCAACTTGATATTGCTGTATCGGAACAAGATTTATTTCAAGTGAAAGTACCCAACCCCTTTGACCATTACCTAAACCCTCCAATAACAGACGATGCTACTGCAAGAAAGTGGACATCAAGACCATTACAGATGTTTCAAAACCAACTTAACTTTGCTATACTATGTTCTACTACAGGCTGTGGTGTTTCATTTACAGACCATTTGAATCACTCAAACAAACTGATTAGGTCTGTCTACCATTTTCACACGTATTACCAATTAAGACGTATTCTGTCAGAACTGCATACCCCTCTACCCACTGAATCCAGTTTCAACAGGTATAACAACCCTATGGATATGAAAGCGTTTGAACGGATTTGCAATGAATTTAACATCAGTCCCCGGTATGACTTTACACAAAAACTTGATGAACACAACGGCATGGGTATATTGTATTACGCTATGAGTCACAGGCAATACCCTCAAGATTACTACCCCGGTTACACTTCATTCTCATCAAAATCACAAGTCTGGTTAGGATCAATAGAACAGAAACAGTCTAATGCGTGGACCACATTTATTTTAGACAAGAGTGACGGGTTTACTCAAGCAGGAGTCGAGCGCGTAAATGAGTCTATCAGAACATATGTGTGGTGTATACTAGGTGCACAATCATTAACAAAATCAAACATTTTAAACGGGAGTGGTAAATTTGAGGCACAAAAACAGTTTCTCGCAAACTTAGAAGACTCAATTAATTCAACAGTAGATCTCCCATCAAGCATACAACGCTATCAAGACGTACTTAGATATGCCAGATCAAAAGTTGACTTTGTAGTTGGCATCGGGCTATACATGTTACCATCTGACCTTCAATTACAAATGGGGACAATAACAAATTATAATAATGAAATTATTGTTGCTGGTCGTGATCAGAAATTAGGACTCAATAAATCAGTAAACACACATTTACAATCAATAATAACGCCAGCCCTGGTCCCAGTATCATCACCACCCGTACAGGCAGTAACACCAGCAATGTCAGTAACAGCCCCAGCCCCGGCACCTGCACCGGCACCAGTAACAGAACCAGTACCAGGCCTGGTAAACACACATGAGTCAGAGAGAACTGCATTGGTAATAGGCCTCACTGGACTAGGTATATTACTTCTTTACCTGTTTCATTAAATAACCCACCATTAACCCTCCTACTGTCACCAAAAATATCAACACATGTTCTGCCATAAACCCTACCACCTTTGCTGCAGTATTGATAAGCCAACTGACTACACTACCAATTATGCCAGGCAATGCGTCCATTGCTTTCACAGCCAATTTTTTTTAAGCAAGTCTGATATGTGTGACAGTTGTTTTTTTACCCATGACTGTAAATCTTTTGGGTCTGTCGGATTGATTGATTGATTTATTGTACATTGCTTAACGTCCCGACAGCAACAAGGCTTTCTCAGGACGTGCCTGCACTGCTTGTGAAAAAAAAACCCAAACAGAACATTGAATGTATGTCGCCAGCCGGTCCAATACGTTAAATAAACCTAACACATGGGGCCTAAATAAAGCTAAGACCATTTAGCAACACACATCCAATATCAAGAGCTACAGGCAGTGCAGACAGTAGGGAGAGTTTTAAAAAGGCAAATACAGGTGAATGGACCTCGGGTAGACAGAAACACATGCCCCAGAATAGAGAGAAAAACTCACCCTGTGGGGCTGACCAGGGTGACCCTGGGAACTAAAAAGTACCTAACCCCACCCAAGTCCCCCAGGGCAGACCCGGGTGGGTTTATTGATTGTACATTGCTTAACGTCCTGACAGCAACAAGGCTTTCTCAGGACGTGCCTGCACTGCTTGTGAAAAAAAACACGAAACAGAACATTGAATGTATGTCGCCAGCCGGTCCAATACGTTAAATAAACCTAACACATGGGGCTAAATAAAGCTAAGACCATTTAGCAACACACATCCAATATCAAGAGCTACAGGCAGTGCAGACAGTAGGGAGAGTTTTAAAAAGGCAAATACAGGTGAATGGACCTTGGGTAGACAGAAACACATGCCCCAGAATAGAGAGAAAAACCCACCCTGTGGGGCTGACCAGGGTGACCCTGGGAACTAAAAAGTACCTAACCCCACCCAAGTCCCCCAGGGCAGACCCGGGTGGGGAGAGGTGGGGGTTGGGTCTGTCGGAACCAGTGGAGTTGGAGGTGTTGGAGGGACTGGAGCGCCACCACTGCCAGAGACAGCCAACACAACAGTACTGATAATAAATCCAAGAGCGGTAATTAAACTAGCAATAGTGATACCCTGCTCTCTGAAAAGTGTTTTTAATATCTCAGCCAATGTTGTGTCTTCGTGAAGTATTTTCTGAATAGTTTCCCTAATCCTGTTGACCCCGGGTCTGCCCTGGGGGACTTGGGTGGGGTTAGGTATTTTTTAGTTCCCAGGGTCACCCTGGTCAGCCCCACAGGGTGGGTTTTTCTCTCTATTCTGGGGCATGTGTTTCTGTCTACCCTTTGTCCATTCACCTGTATTTGCCTTTTTAAAACTCTCCCTACTGTCTGCACTGCCTGTAGCTCTTGATATTGGATGTGTGTTGCTAAATGGTCTTAGCTTTATTTATGCCCCATGTTGTAGGTTTATTTAATGTATTTGACCGGCTGGCGACATACATTCAATTTTCTGTTTAGTTTTTTTTCACAAGCAGTGCAGGCACGTCCTGAGAAAGCCTTGTTGCTGTCGGGACGTTAAGCAATGTACAATCAATCAATCAACTAATCCTGTTGACCTGTGTTTTCAGTTTTTCTCTTCCAATACTAATCGCTTCTAACCGTCCTGATCTTTCTATATACAAATCATTTAATCTGTGTTGGATTCTTTCTTTTACTTCTGTGTCAAGATTATCCTCATCTGCAGTTGCTAATTTTTTCTTTTTCTCATTCTATTTGAGTATCAAGCTCACCCAGTTTGGCAACATTATTTACCATCTCACCTCTGATTGTTTGCAGTGATTTATCTAAACCCTTTATCTCCTCCGCCGTGAGATGGCCTTAGTCGCCTGCTCGGCGTTAAACCCAAATAACTAACTAACCTTTATCTCCCGCATTGACAGAGGTGGATCATCTATTGTTTTCATTACTTCATCAGTAAATGAGGTTTCTTGTATCACCGTGTTTGGTATTTCTGGCAGTCTTGTTACTTCCGTCATTTCAATATCTTGTCCTGTTGGCAATCTTGTTTGCATGTCATGAAGCACAGTAACAAGTCTCAGTGTCAACCTTTTACTAGAACCAACACCAAGGTATCGCTGCAGTGCTGCCTCACCACCTATATCAGTTTTTTTTTTATTGTACTTAAAGCTCTAAACTTAGCAGGGTTGTTTTTATGGGTTAGATGTGCTTTTCCTCTGTCTGTATTTACAAATAAGTGACCTTTATCATATTCAAACTGATTAGGATCTATTACATGTGGGCGGACACCAACACTGTCATAAAATGAGTTTACTTTGTCTTTTAACAGTTCGTGATACATACTAGAAGTAGTTACAGTCATATCTGTTGCACTGGTATCATAGTCATCCATGACATCCATTTCAATATCATCATGATTAAATCCTCCCGCTGCCATTGTTTTTAATAATTTAATATATTTGATTTTTGCATAATAAAATGACACAGTCCTACGGATCAAAGTTAGACCCGTACAGAAAACTACGTGAGCCTCTTGGTGTTAAGGTTGATTGATTGTACATTGCTTAACGTCCCGACAGCAACAAGGCTTTCTCAGGACGTGCCTGCACTGCTTGTGAAAAAAACAACTAAACAGAACATTGAATGTATGTCGCCAGCCGGTCAAACACGTTAAATAAACCTAACACATGGGGCCTAAATAAAGCTAAGACCATTTAGCAACACACATCCAATATCAAGAGCTACAGGCAGTGCAGACAGTAGGGATAGTTTTAAAAAGGCAAATGCAGGTGAATGGACATTGGTGTTAAGGGCATTAGGCAATCAATCGTCATCACAAACAATCCTAGTACTATAGACCAGAACCAAACACTTACAGTCAAGTTTCCAAACCTGGGTCCCAATGATGTTATTGTTCCTGGCACTGCCCGCCTTGCATTTAATATTGAACTTTCATCAGAATCAGATGCAAACAGAACACTGGTTGACAATCTTGGCAGAGCAATTATTAAGACCATTAAAGTAAAACTTGAAGGACAGGAAGTGTTTAGTCTTGATGATGCTGATGTGTTTTACTATTACAAAGACCTTTGGCTCACAAGAGAAGAAAGAGAAGACCGTGTTTACCAAGGCATACAGTCTGTTAATGTTGCTAAACTTAGAATCGATGCGGCAGATAAATCAACATCTGCAATTGAGGACGTTATATTAGCAGATACATATGGTAATAGATTTTACATTCCACTTGAATTTGAAATCCTCACAACACACTTGCCTTATTACCAAGGAGCACTGAATGACCATCTGAGTTTTGAACTAACTTTTAATGACTGTGCAAAAGTTATCAAAACAACTGACCCAGACGCGACATACAAGATCTCAAACATTTGATTGGAATACGAAATTGTCACACACACTGAACTTGCCAGACTCATACAAAATCAATATTAGTCAAGACTTCCAATTTATTATGACCGCGTGATAAGACACAGTACAATACCCAAAGACAAAGCTGATACAATGTGGAACATAAACCTTAACACACCTGCCAGGTCACTAAAAGGTATACTGATGTTATTTATTGAACCAAAAAATCCATTCAAAAGAGATTCATAAAAATTTTACAATTGAAAGATTACACATTTATCCTGTACCACTGAAGGTCGACCTAATCAAGTGTACCCTTCGAGTATGCTGCCTTATCAACACTATAATAATAAGCGCATTAAATAGGCGCTTTATCCCAACTGAAAATCGGCTCAAAGCGCCGCCGCGAACTGAACCCAACAAGCACGCTCACGTGAATCACGCGCATTCACTCACACACTGAACGTAAACACAGAACTTTCACGTGGTGCTAAGGGCAAGCTCAAGCGAGCTACTGTAGTTTTTTTTTTTGAAATTCAAAATCGTTTGTATTTGAAATTTGATTAAGTGGACTGAAACTGATACCAAAGTGGAGGGGGAGGAAGAGCCGGAGTACCCGGAGAAAGAACCCCCGACGGTCCGCCCGAATTAACGGTGACACTTACTAGAGGAGAAAAATCCGACGCCGGAACCCGTAATCGAACCTCGCACCTTTAGCATTGGTGGCAGGCGTCTTAACCACTGCGCCACGGACCGCGGATCACAAAATGGGCGGGTGGAAGACTTAGAGAAAAACCCGCAAACATGGCGTGTAAAGATTTACATCTGTATGATGTAAGAATTGGTCAATACCTGACAGAAAAATATGCACTGTGGTTAGACCTGCGCAGTACAGATGATGACTTCCTACATGGGTCAGGACGTACTGTTGAAAACGGCAGTGACGGAATAACAATTCAGATACAAAAAAAGACTGAAACAGGAGGAGCCATAAACATATATTTGTATCTGATTTATGATGCACAACTCAATATTGCAGACAGTAGACTAAGTGGACACTTGTATTAAATTATATTCTGTATTAAAATGAACTTAATGACACTCGATCCACACTGTGGCTTGTTTTGTGGTGCTACAGGGTGTGGAAAAACTGAATTTGTACTTGATCTATTACAAACAAGATACCATTTCGAAAACATAGTAATATTTTGTCCTATCAAACACAACAAAGCTTATCACAACCGTTTATTTATTTGGACTGACAGCAACATTTATTTAGTCGACCCTGAGAAAAAAACTGAATGACTACCTGCTGTATTTTTACAAACAATTTGAAGGACAGCCAACCCTGTTTATTGTTGATGACTGCTCAGCAGAAAAAGACATTGTCAAGAAAAGAAACACACTGGCAGAACTGGCTTTTAGTGGCAGACACGCAAATATCAGTGTATGGATTCTCACTCAAAAATATAATGCTGTACTGAAAGATTTTCGATTGATTGATTGTACATTGCTTAACGTCCCGACAGCAACAAGGCTTTCTCAGGACGTGCCTGCACTGCTTGTGAAAAAAAATAAACAGAACATTGAATGTATGTCGCCAGCCGGTCAAATACATTAAATAAACCTAACACATGGGGCCTAAATAAAGCTAAGACCATTAGCAACACACATCCAATATCAAGAGCTACAGGCAGTGCAGACAGTAGGGAGAGTTTTAAAAAGGCAAATACAGGTGAATGGACAAAGGGTAGACAGAAACACATGCCCCAGAATAGAGAGAAAAACCCACCCTGTGGGGCTGACCAGGGTGACCCTGGGAACTAAAAAATACCTAACCCCACCCAAGTCCCCCAGGGCAGACCCGGGTGGGGATGAAAGATTTTCGAGAACAGTTAAAGTTTATCTGTTTGTTTTACTGTAAGGACCGTGACAGCTTTGAAGACTGTCTCAGAGAGAATGACGTCATCTCAAATAAGCATGAACGAGATGATGTGAAAAATAAACTGAAATCGACAAAGCATTTAAAGCTTATCTTAAAGACAGATCAGCCCACAGGGTATGGATTAGTAAATTAATTTATACTTTTGTTTTGTCCATAAAAAATGACGGACGGACAAACTATTGACATCACACACTGCTTCAAAGATGTTGTGCACTTCGAAGAGATAAGAACACCTTCCAAACAACCTGACATAAACGTCTTAAAACCAACAGCAATATATTTGTCATATAATATGACTTTAGATTATGTTGATGAGCATCCAAATGTGGAGTGTTTGACAGTTGATTTTAGGACACCCACCTTAAGAGTTAAAAATAATAAATGGTTTGAGATACTGTGTGAACAAATATTTCAACAACTACGCAAACTAAATGTTTATATTAACAGTGTTACAGTCAATAAAGTGGTATTACATAAAGTGTAATGTTTCTATTATTATTTTGTCGGACAAATAAAAATGACGGACAATGCTGAAGGTTTAAGAAACGTGTTTCACACAACAGACTTGCCTATATCCGTGGCGCAGTGGTTAAGGCGCCTGCCACCAATGCTAAAGGTGCGAGGTTCAATTACGGGTTCCGGCGTCGGATTTTTCTCCTCTAGTAAGTGTCACCGTTAATTCGGGCAGACCGTCGGGGGTTCTTTCTCCGGGTACTCCGGCTCTTCCTCCCCCACAACTTTGGTATCAGTTTCAGCCCACTTAATCAAATTTCAAATACAAACGATTGTGAATTTCCAAAAACTACAGTAGCTCACTTGAGCTTGCCCTTAGCACCACGTGAATGTTCTGTGTTTATGTACAGTGTGTGAGTGAATGCGCGTGATTCACGTGAGCGTGCTTGTTGGGTTCAGTTCGCGGCGGCGCTTTGAGCCGATTTTCAATTGGGATAAAGCGCCTATTTAATGCGCTTATTATTATTATTATTATTATTATTATTATATCTAATAGTAACAATGTTTATGAATCGATAGAAAACTCTTTTTCTGTCATACAAGATAATCTTCTTTCAGGTAGTGTAAAGATTCAGATTGTTGCAAAAATATAATTTACTAGAGTAGATGGTGAAGTGATTGTATCGTATATCTCAACAAGACAACACACAATTAACACAAGAAGGGAATTAGAAAACGTGTTTAGACAAAGACTATTGCCTGACTTTCTAGAAGCAATTGACAGAGCAAGAATGAAGGGGTCTGGTTGGCACGAAGGTCATGTACATGAACTACAATTACAACAGTCAAGGTATCATCCTATACTAGGCAAATCATGGATACCATTGCCAACAGAGGTTGCAAACAAAAAGGCTGTCGTTAATATACAGAACAATGATAATTTCTGTTTCATGTGGTGTGTGCTTGCTAAACTACACTTTGTAAAAACAAGACCTGATCGCGTATCTAACTACACTAAATTTGTAAATGAACTTAATTTCAGTGGTATTGATTTTCCTGTTAAGGTAGAAGATATAGACTTGTTTGAACAATTAAATCCTGGCATATCTGTAAATGTGTATGTGTGGGATAATGAGTCTGTTGACAAGTTACAACCCATTAGAGTATCACCACTTGCCCCCACCTATGGACAGCCAGAAGACAAACATGTTGACATGCTATTAATCGGTGATCACTACACAATTATCAGGAGTATGTCACGACTAATTCATGGGCATGTGTCAAAGCACAATGGCAAACAAGAAGTGTGTAAAAGATGTTTACAAAGGTTTTCCTCTATTTCAGTAGCACACAAACATGTTTTACACTGTAGATCAGCTGATGACATACAAACAGTACTTAAGTATCCAGAGCCTGGTAGTCAAGTATATTTTAAGAACTATGGGAATCAGCAAAAGTTGCCATTAGTAGTGTATGCTGATTTTGAATCACTGGTTGTACCGTATGACGGTCCTGTTCCAGAATCATTGCCAAAGACAGTAAAATTGAGTGACCAAGTAGTGTGTTCTTTTGGTTATATTCTTGTTAAGTCAGACGGTCAACATACAGAGCCTGTTATTTACAGAGGGGAAAATGCAGCATGTCTGTTTTTAACAGAAATGAGACAACTATATAGTCTGGAAAACAATCAGATGCCTGTGATGATGACAGAAGAAGACAAACTGAATTTTGATACATCTGTGACATGTTGGATTTGTGAAAAACACCTACAAGGTGATAAAGTTCGTGACCATGATCACATAACTGGACGTTACAGACATGCTGCACATAACAAGTGTAACTTATTATTAAAAATAGATCCTAAGACATATAAACTGCCAATCTTTTTTCCACAATCTCAGGGGGTATGATTCACATATTATCATGCGTGCTGTGGATGAGTCTTACAAAAAAATTAGTTGCATTGCGCAGACAACTGAGAAATATTTGACTTTTAGATTGGACAACAAATTACTGTTTTATGACTCGATGCAACATTTGTCTTTAGGTCTTGCCAGTCTGGCAGACGGACTGACTGACTATCCAATAACAAGTAAATATTTTGAGCCTGACTTGATTAAGAAAGGAGTGTATCTGTACGAGTACATCAGTGACAGGGTTGTGTTTGGGGAAACAAGACTACCACCAAAAGATAAATTTTATTCTACACTTAATGGTAAAGGCATTTCTGACTCTGATTACCAGCACGCACTTGATGCATGGGATAAATTAGGGTGTCAAACAATTGGTGACTACCATGATCAGTACTTAAAGGCTGACATTTGTTTGCTAGCAGATGTATTTGAAAGTTACCGTGAAAATGGTCTATTACACTACAGTCTTGACCCGGCTTGTTACATAACTAGTCCTGGCATGACTTGGGATGCATTTTTGAAATCTAGTAAGATATTTATAGACCTGTTGTCTGATTGTACGATGGGTGAAATGGTGGAACACGGATTGAGGGGTGGTATTAGTATTGCAGCGAACAATTATGCCAGAGCAAATAATAATCTGGACGACCCGAGGTTTGACCCCTCAAGGTCATTCATTATGTACGTAGATTCGAACAATTTGTATGGATTCGCGATGTGTGAATTATTGCCCTTGAAAAACTTTTGTCTGTATGATTTGTCACAGTATGACATAACACAGTTAACAAACTATATTATGAATCATGACCGGAATGATGCAAAGGGTTGGATCTTTGAAGTCGACCTGGAGTACCCACACCATCTACATGATTACCACAATGATTATCCATTGGCTGTTGAGAAAATGAGTATGACGGGGAAAAAAGAAGACACTAAACTTGTGCCGAATTTAAATGACAAATTCAATTATGTTTGCCACTATCGCTTACTGCAGTTTTACATCAGACATGGGTTAGTACTAAAGAAAGTTCACAGAGGTATACAATTTGATCAGAGTGTTTTATGAAAGATTACATAATGAAGAACACAACATTGCGTGCCAGAGACGGCAACACTGCATTTGACAAAGACTTCTTTAAGCTTATGAACAATGCCTGTTTTGGTAAGACAATGGAAAATCCTCATCACCGCAAAGATGTGAGATTAGTAACAACTGAATCGGGTGCAATTAAACTTACAGGTAAGCCACAGTACACAGGATATAAAGAGTTTCATTCATCATTGTATGCAGTGTCACTCAAAAAAAAGATTGTCAAACTGGACAAGCCAGTATTCATTGGTATGGCAATTCTTGAGTTGTCAAAATTATTGATGCTTGAATTTTATTATAATTACTTCAAACCAAAGTATCCTGAGTGCCGTCTGCTATACACTGACACTGACTCTATGATTATAGATGTGTGTACTGAAGACTTTTATGAGACATGAAAACAGAACTACACATGTATGACACGTCTGACTATCCAAAGGATCACCCATTGTACAGCACACAAAACAAGAAAGTGCCTGGTAAGTTTAAAGACGAACTGAATGGTGTGCCTATTGTTGAGTACGTTGGTCTGAGGTCAAAAATGTATTCTATACTGCACCAAAAGGGAAGTCAGTTGAAAGCCAAAGGTATCAAATAAACAGCAATAAAAAATAAAGACATTCGCCATGAACATTACAAGCAAGTATTAGATGGTGCATTAATGCCTGATTATCCAAACAAGTCACTGAGATCAAATAGACATAATCTTGAAATGATCCAAACGCATAAGAAGTCACTGGCAGTAGGGGATACAAAACGTGTGTTTCACAGTAAGGAAAAGGCTTATGCACCCGGACACTACAGACTTAAGTTATCTGAAGACATTTGTGATGAACTGATTGACGAGTTAGTTACTGAAATGAGTAACAGTGTCTGGGGGAATAATCTGTAATTCTTCTCTGGCAAATGCCCTCTGTGGGGCAGGTTCATACAGGTAATATATTGATGGACTGCTGGGAACTATTTTTTTTTATATTGTGTACAATGTAGACCAGATGGGGTCTGTTGCCCTGCGCCTGACTGCTCCTTTAAATTCACTCCCATCATCGACCTGCACAAGTCTGGGGTATCTTAAAGGGCCTCGGCTATATATTTTTGATAATGCAGTGGCTACTATTGAGGCATTCTTGTCAGTTATGGGTTCGGCGTCTTTGTACCTTGAAGCAATGTCAACAACAGTTAATGCATATTTGTATCGTTTTTTTCTTATTGTGTCATGGGGTAGAAACAGGAATTTGGTATAGTGTTTTCAAAATGAGGTCTTGTTATTTTTCTTGGTGCAGGAAGATATATTTGCCATATTGCCTGTTTTTGCAGCCAGTGTTTTATTTGTTCAAGTGTTACATCATTACCCACAGCCGCATGTAATTTTTCTAATGCAGTCTTTCCTTTTCAGTAGCCAATTGGAGAGTAATATATTTTTGATAGTTTACTTTCGGCTGTCATTATTTCTAGCAATGAAAACTCCTGTAAAATAAACTAATGTCATTCCCACTAGAACAAAGATTATTTCTCTGTTTCTTTGTTGTGGACTGGGTTGGTAGTAATCACTAAGTTTTGGTTTTGGGATAGTCATGTCTTCACCCGTGACAAGAAAATATTCCCTGATTGCGTCATTGACATTAGAAAATATATGCTGTGCGTGACCTTCAAGCCTGAGTTTTTCATTAATGAAATCAAGTTTCTCAATTCTTTGTTTTTCGTATGCCTGTTCTGCCTGTGCTAATTTTTCTGATGCCTGGTTGTGCTGTCTCATTTCTTCTGCTGATTCTTCTCTACCCATTTTTGAAAAAAGATAGTTTGATCCACTGAATGCCAGGGCGTTGACAACGGCACCTTCCACAATAACAGCTAGTGTCGCCATATTATTTTTATTTACATAGATATATTTTCGGGAATAATTCCTTGTTTGACAAGAAAGTCTTTCGTGGCAATTGACACTGTAACAATCGTGATTAATTTAGCACTGTCTTCAAAGTCTAATCTACTGAGGTCTGCAGATTTCATTTTGAGGATACTTTTTGCAAGCATAGAATAAGCTACTGCTAATCCACTGATTACTGCAGAGTGATAGATAAGGTTCATCAAGTTCTTTGTGTCACTCATTTTCTTAGGCCAAATTAATAATATTTTTATTACTGCATGAAAAATGGGTCGACAGGTTTTGGTGTTACTGGTAATGTGGCGACTTCTGGTTTTGTTTTTGGAGTGTCTAATTTTTTGAACATTGTACGAGTCTGTGGTTTGTATTTTTTGTATAATTGGTAACCTACATAACCAAATCCGGCAACAAATCCAGCAAATATATATTTTGTTGATTGGGGTTTAGAGTTAGTTGATAGTCTCTCACTTTGTTGTGAGTGTGGTGGGGAAGAGGGTCTTGGCGGTCCTGGCGGCGGGTCAGTTACTGTTTGAGCCTTAAGCTGTAATTTTTTTTGCCTGTTATATTCGGCTAATCTTTTCCCTGGCTCTACCCTGCCTGGATTTTTCTGTTTAGTGATCGTCTGAACCTGCGTCAAAACAGGGTTCTCTTGTGGTGTCATCTGTGTCTCGTCTGTTTGGTTCATCCGGTCCATCATTTTCTTTTCTTAGAAAATTTAATTTTGAAAAATCAATATGACTCCCAGTGACAAGCAAGGTTACCACAGGAGCGAGATAATTACCAAATTTGTAATACATAAGGCATGCTAATTTGCCAATTGAACTTGTTACTATTGGATCTGAATTTAAATCACAACTTAGGCTGTCAGTGTCTACTTCAAAAAAGTGATTAACACCCTTTGTATAAAAGGTGATCAGAGACCGACTCAAATCACGAGTCATTAGTGAAGCGATGTGATTATCATATTTTGAATGTAGTTTATTTAAATCATCGGCTGAGAGAGATTCTATATCATCTGTCATGTACTGTTTGCCTAGATAAGCTTTGGACTTGCCGGAAACAATCACAGAGAGAAGCCTCTGTTTTTTAGAGTCCAAGTCTTTGTTTTCAACAGAGTAGATATCATTTAGGAGTAATAGTTCTTCTGAATTCATTATTTTATAATAAAAAATAAAAGTGAAATTTTGTTTCACTTACCTTCTGGTTTAGGTTGTTTCAGATAAATCCTTATCACTTTAATCCTTGTATGCCTTGCTAGCGCAACACATTTTACACAGGCCATCTTGCTTCATCACGTTTCTTTGAATGACTGGCACAGTGTACTTTAACGCTGAAGAAATATATGAACAGCAGACAAGCCCTGGCATCTAACACAGAGAGATAAAACACCACTCATGCCTGTCTATACAGCACTACAATCAATTACTGTGCCAACTTCCAGTTACCTGCAGCACTGAGGGGGCTATCAATAAAATTAGGCTGATGCAATGTCTGGAAAAGCTGACGCAATGGGAAGGCAAACTTGTTTGGGCCCGGTAATTCCTTAGAAACCAGTCACAACTCTTTCATCAGTGACTGGCTTAAAAAAGGACAGGTATCACCTTTACAACACAGGTATACTGTTCTCTTTAAGTCTCTTTGCGATTAGGTTGAGAGACTTGTCTGTGATCATTTGCCACAAGCCACGGCATACAACCCAATGCAGTGCCAAACTCATGAGGACTCCGAATTTATGAATAAAATTAACGACATAATTTTCAAGTGACGACTATTGATTGTCGTCGCTGTTGTCTCGTTTCCTAGGTACTGAAGGTAACATGAATGACGCATACATGTCTCATAGCCACCTCACAGAGAGAGAGGCCTGATTTAAAAGTCACTATATGACTAAGTGCCAAAAGGTGAGCAAAAAGTGAGTGATCTCTTTTGCGTGAAACTAAAATCTGTTTAAAAAGACACGTGTTGACTTTAACAAGTGCAATGTGTGTGTGAATGATTGAAGATATACTGGCAATAATTTCTGCACCTAAGGTAAAGCCGTTTGGTGAGTATACTGTAAAACGCCAGAATTCACCAATAAAAATCGGCCCGGGAAAGCGGACAATGACATGCCGTCGGTCTGTTTTGATCTCGCGTGTAAAAGCAACAATAACAAACCTGGTGCCAACCATGCCCATATGTTCAGGGAAGATTGATCTTATAATCCGTGTACTATTTCCCAGATTTGAAGGCAAGCCATGCTTTTGTTTATTGCTCTTGAAAGTAGCCACTGTCGGACGTCAGATTTGTCGCAACAGCAGCATCTTAATTTCCGCAAACTTGTGCTAGCGAAAGGCACGCTGACCCAAACCGGAAATGGCGTCATTGCGTTGTTTCGCTTTCGTTGAATATTTTATATGCTTTAAATTTACTTTTCCGTCACAGTTTTCTAAGCTGGCAAAAAAATTGTGAGCGGCCAGTTTTTGTCGCAAGATCTGACGTTCAACTATTTGACAAGTTTAACAAAGTTGTTTCGGGTTTTTTTGGTCTATGATCGTCCGGTTATGATAGATGCATTATGGGCCACATTCCAGCGTGGTTGTTTTGAATGTCCGGTTTGTCAATGGAGAGCTACAACTCGTGACATTTTGTCGCAACTGTTTTCATTAATCTGACGTTCGATCACTTCTGACGTTCGAGTGTAATCATAGACAAAATAAAGAGCCAAATGTTTATTGTAAGGGACCATTTTCAAGAGTTTGAATCGCCCGAGACTCCAGCACCGATTTTAGGCAGTAGGTTGGAGAATGAAGATGATTTCTTGTGATAACAAATTTTATGGCTGTAGCAACCTGACGTTCGATCGCGAACACATGTCGCAAATCTGACCTCCAATCGATGCAAGTTGGTAAATGAGTTATTTGAATGAACACGGGTCACCAATGTATTTTTGTCGTTTGATGGAGACGTGCAGTTGTTGTGACGCAAACATAAGATAATGAGATCAAGAAACAGGTGAATTTCATAACATAATAATGCAATGATAAAAAATGTATCGGACGTCAGGCTTGTGCCAACATTTGCTGCTGCAATCCTGACGTTCAACACATGTATGGATTGTAGAACTTTTGGGGGCAAAGGCACTGTTAAAATGAGCCATTTTGGACAACCAGTTGCATAGCCATTAGGACCTTCTAAATCTGAGGGTCAGAGTTAAAATAGTGCATCAGCCTGTACACAGATAAAACTTATTTGAATATTTGTTTTATTTTTTCGGGCGCAGACTGTTTAGCACGTCATGTTTCATCATGTATATTACATCAGAAAGCTGTATGCAGTTTGTTCTTCATATCTGTTTTGTTTGTTCAATATTGTAGCTTGAAACTGGGGGAAAGGCTTTGTGTTTGTGGTTTCTGATAACTATTCTGGGGATATCTGCTGCAATCCTGATGTTCAACATAAGTTACAAATTCTGGCCCTGACTGCCAATAAATATATTTGGGCAGCAAAGATAGACTCCCATTGTGCTCTAATGTGTGCATGTATTCCTGTGAGTGGTATATAACATAACAAAGTGTGTTTTTCTTGGTTGTAGGATGTTTTAAAAATGTTTTAAAAATTGAATATGGTCGGATGTCAGGTATTGCAACACAAATCATGTTCGGGGATTAGAACATTCTAAGCCAAAAAGCAGTAATTGTTTGGATAGGTCAATTGTGACCACTACTTATTATTTTAACTGTTTAGAAACTGATTTGTGTTTTTTTATCCCACTAATTTAAAGGCACTATGTCGCAATACCTGATGTCCGACATATCCAGACTTACAAATCTTAACAGCCATTTTCTCAAAACCATTTCAGATATTATCTTTTTCTTTTACAAACACATTGCCAATACAGTGTACATCACTTAATACATTTTCTGGTACTTTATGTCACACTTTGATTTTCAACCCAGTTGTCCTCTTTGTGAGAGCACCTTTTGGCACTTAGTCATATATGTGTGCTTGTTTAAATCTGTGTACGGTCACCATGAAAAGTTACCAGCAGTGAGTCATCTGCACCTGTCTCGTCATGATTTCCCGAGGAAAAGTAGTGCTCATATTGAAACTTTCTGCACTTAGAATTTCTTAAAGTGTGTGTGTATTATGCAGCTCTGCCATACCAGTTAGTTGTGTGTGTGTGTTTATGTGTGTTTGTATGTATGTGTGTTTGTATGTATGTGTGTACGTATGTGTGTGTGTTGGTATGTGTGTGTGTGTTGGTATGTGTGCGTGTGTTAGTGTGTGTGTGTGTGTGTGTGTGTGTGTGTGTGTGGGTGTGTGTGTGTGTGAGGAGTGTTCGTATGTTGGTGTGTGTTTATGTGTATGTGTGTGTGTGTGTTTGTGTGTGTGTGTTTTGTGTGTGTGAGGAGAAGATGAGGGTTGACTACATCTTTTGGCTCTATGTTGTATGCCGCGTGTGGGCTCCTGAGGATCTTGTAAAACCCCATGTTGTTTATGTACACAATATGAGGTATCCAGGGGGGTTTAAAATAGAGGCTAACCAGGCTGTCTTGGCTGTAGTTAAATCAATACATACCTGTGTGTGTGTGTGTGTGTGTGTAGTGGGGGTGGAAAAATCAATCCTATTAGCATATTCTTGGGTTCACCTTGATAGCATTGTGCAAACGTCAGGGGCCCGGGTGGAAAAATCAATGCCTTGCGAGTTAGGTGGGGGGGGGGGGGGGGGGGGGGGGGCTGGCTGTGTTTCAGACAATAGACAATACAGTTGGTGATTCTCAGGAGTAGGTGTGATAGAACTAGTGGGGATGCTAAGGTTCGTTTAACCAAAAGATCGCCGATCTTCTTTTGAGAATGTTAGCGCTGAGAGAGTTCCGGGTGGTTGTGTTCAAAATTGAATAGTTATAGGGTATCTGTACGGTCCTGAGGATCCGGAGCTCTGGAAATCTCTCTTTTCTTATCTCTGCCTCTAGGTGCCAAGCTATTCTGGCATCGCCATTGAACTAAAGCCTTTGGTCTGTAAGTACTATGATGTACATGTAGCTTGCATATTATGGCAGTGTACAAATTTGAAGCTTTTACTTTTAGCCTCAGTATGATACAGGTTAAAGTTAACAAACTCCATACCTGCCAAGCTCACATGCCATAATAGGCTGCACAAGTGCTTCCTGGCTGATTGCACAGTTACGCCACTTGAACGCCAGGTCAGCGATTTTGTCTTTCTGCAGAAATAAGAATAATCAAATTAGTAAATTTTCATTTTGCATAGTTGACTGAAATTGAAAAACAATTTCTACATAAATAAGTGGATGCAAAAGGAGGTGGAGAGGGCAGTATTTGTAGTGGAGAAGAGAAGGGGACAGGGATTACATTTCAGGGTAACACCCTGAAACATGCATGCACAGAAATTTATTTTGTTATTTTCAATTGGTTCATATTATCACCACTCTCCCAACAACAAATATTTGAGTACAGCAGGGCTGCACATCCTCAATAATTATCACCCTGACAATTTTTGATGATTTTGATTCCCTCTTTCAAAATAGTAAATGGTTTTCACACGCCAGCCGTGACAGTCTGAATGAGGGTAACATGGTCATTACAGGTCTCTTACTGATTTTTTCCTTCCTACACTTAACGGCATTATTCAATTTCAGTCACACACATCACCTCTGTACTGCATTGCAATCATGTATTAACCCTTTTTTTTAGCCCCACGGGTGCAAATTTTGGAAGTGTTACTTAATGACTATGTATCAGTTGCAGGAGGTGGAATGACCATGAAAATTTCAAGTATATATTTGGTATAATGAAAATTGCGGACTCTAAATAATCTGGGTCAACCGACTTTCTTATTCTATAAACTGTCTTCAATGAAAACATCCAATTACAATATACTCAGAGGCTCTCTTAGCCACCTACTTAATAAAGTATTTTGGTGAGTTTCAAGTTTGTGTGTACAGTAATGTCAGAGATTCTCGTGTTTACAAATTACATACATACGCACACACATGCACATATGGTAAAGAGTATGACTGGGTGTCCAAATGGTGTGACAAGCACCCTGCATTTTCAAAAGCAAAATAATTTTAATATTTCATATAAATCTGATGTGCCTTTGCATACATAAACATTGACACTAAGTAAAATTTTTATGTTATTTGCAGTTTGGTTGTTATTGAACTTTGAAGTTTAAAGTTTGAACATAACATTTACAATGTCACACATTTAACAATTCACAACAAGCACAAGCTGTAAGCAATCTTTTGCATTTGTATGTTTCAAAGTATGTTCCCCAACCAGAATAAATGGTATGTCTATAAATAAAGTGTGTTAGTGGAAAATGCAAACTTTTATGCTCTAAAAACTGTTTGAACATAACTTTACACCATGATTTCCAAAAACCACTAATTTTTAATTCTACTTGGAGAACTAATTTTAAAATATTATGCTAAATGCACAGAAACAAGTCTATAATTTAAGTGCAAAAGCAAATTGAAAAAAATAATGTTTACATAGTTCTGAATACTGACAAAGTTGTTCAATACACCTTCACTGCAATGTTATTCTCATTTTTAATCTCATGCAATCAAATACAGCTTCTGTAAGCTAAAAATGACTACACTAGATGATTTTTATCTGCTGTTAACTATTTCAACAGAAAATAAGTAACTTTTTATAAATTGAGCCGAGATTTGGCACAAATTCAATTACATTCACAAGATTGAACATAACTTTACACCTTCACCAAATATATTTTTGGTCTCACAAGGGCAAATCACAAACTCTTGGGAAAAAATAAGTATGCATACCAATCCCACTAACAAGCACAGCCATTATATAAAACTAGTGATGTTTATATGATTTTCAAAGAGGGCTGTTGCAACTTTTCAAGTGTTTGTACATAACTTTACACCTTCTGACTTGCACACATGAAAAATCTTAAGATTATTCAAGAGAAGTCTCTAAAGAAGACACTATCATCGAGCCTGCTTTCACCTGTAAGCAGTGTGCATGCTGTTCTGGTAAAATTCATTTGTTAGTCCATCATAATTACATAAACAGAAGCAAAAAGACAGAAAACAGGATGCATTAACATAACTTTACACAGTCACATTCGCACATTTGCCTTGTAACTTGACAAGTAGAATTATTTAGAAATTTGTTGATTGCTTGTAGTGTACAAAAGAAGAATGCCGTTTGCACTAACATGATTTCATGAAAAAAAACATGAAATAGAAAGGTAAAAAATAATGACATGTCGTGTTTCAACATAACATGACGACAAAGGACCATTTTCCAAAGCACAAAAATAAAGGTGCATAGTTATGAAATGCAGATTTGAAAGCTGTTTGTGATGATAAATATTAAGATAGTGCATGCATAAAGGTTAATGCACAAATTTCAATGCACAACGGGAAATGTAATCATCATTGCATGAACGTAACATGACACGACGTAGAGTTATGTTCATCAGCAATAGCTGTGACATTATCTTGTTTTGCAGTCATTACAATTTTTTAGGTATTGAAATTCATATTTTATAGATTTATCTGGTTATCTTACCTACTTTATTGCAGGACGGCCAAATAAATGAAATTGGTGTTTGTTCGTAACTTTACACAGTGCGTGTGATGTACAGGTGGTGTAAAGTTATGTACAAACAAAAAACAAAGAAATGTTTATCCTAGAAGGCATCACATGCTTTATTATTATAAAAAAGTAAACGACATCTTTTCAGCTATTGGTAGTTTTTTTATATAAAGTGATTTTTGTGATTTTAGGTGATAAATGTTTGAACGTAACTTTACATCCCACAAAGTTGTGTCAAGTTATGTTCACGAGGAAAAATTGAAAAGAGTTTCAAATGTGTTGTGTACCAGCATGTGCATAACTATTTTTATGTGTTGGCATCATCTACTATATGATTTGCAACAAAATTTACCCTTCAAAAAAAAAAAGTGCATACTGGTTTGAACATAACATTTACACGCCAGCACGCAGAAAAAAATACAATAAAATTATTTCAACTGAACAAAATTAGGTATTTTTGGGCCTACCAAGGTCTTGTCTAATTAAGTATAGTCCTACTATAGAATTATTGCAGAATAAGTGAAAAGAAAATAATATATCTATAAAGTTTGCTGGACTGCTTGAACATAACAATTTACACCCAAAATTTGGATGCATACTGTAAACCTTGTAAAGGGTTTCTTTCATCTATCACCCATGCATCCTCTTCAAAACCTTAATATAAATCACTACACCAGTTGTCTTCAGCAAAAACAACAGATTAGTAGAGATAAATAAGTGCCTAAACTGTTAGAACATAACTCAACATTTACACCATTCTGAGTACAAATCTTCAAAACTGGATCATTTGATTTTCCATGTAAGAACCACAAACCTTTCATCATAAATACAAAGTACATACTCTACTCTACAAAGTAACACATAAGTTTTAATAATTAACCATTTGTCAAAATGTGTTATAGTGGTATGATTTCTGCTGACAAAATTTACAACACGTGTTATGTTCAAGCAGGCTCTTATAATATGGTGAATTATGCAAAAGCAACTTGCTCTAGAAAATCATAAACTCAATGGTAATTTAGGCCAACATTGCAAACATCTTGTGACAGTAACAGTGATTTTTCATAGTGCAGCATGCCTTTGAAAATCTGGGTTCCATGGAGCATGTGTGAAATGTGTCACGTTTTGTTCGCAAGCTATGATTCAGATTTGGTCAAAAAAACTGTGATAATGTCCCAAATTCTTCTGTGGTCACCCAAAGATTAGTATCACTGGAAACCTTATCCATTTCCCTACAAAATGATGTATGCCTTAGTTTGATCTGACCACTTCTGATAATTTTGTAGCAGGTTTTGTGAGGGAGGGTGTAGATTTTACCATTAGACACCCAGTCGTACTCTTGACCATAATTATACATACATGCATGTATACATGCGGCACTTCGCGCCAAAACGACGTTTAACATTTTTATCTTGTTACTTTTTTGCGAGACCATGAGCACCGCCCGCCTGTTAGTGTTATGTCCATTGCATTCTACGGAACGCGCTTCCGACCAGCCCCATGATGGTCTACCGTATTTTCAATAAGATAGACAAACATGTGCTGCTTCTTTGATAACCTCCCCATCCCCTCCAAAAGTAAAACATTTCGTTAAAAGAGTGGGCTTTCTTCCATCAATTGTTTACGTCACTGAATGTGGAATAAATGTTTGTTGCTTGGTGTGGATGTAACCTGAGGTGGACCACCCTGAGGTTACAATGGCATGCATTCATACGCGAAATCGTCATATTATATATTACATTTACAAACCTGCTCGGGTTTCTTTTTTGTCTTGACAAGTTCATCACGTTTGGGAATTGTTCCCCCATCACATCCCATGTTTGCTGTGTTTAGAAACTCAGGTACAACACAAATAGCTACAGAAGAAAAACGACCAGTCCTTGTGAAAACCGGAAGCAACGATAACGTGGGTGCAGAGCTAGTCAACATCTTATTGCCACTGTTTCGTCTTAACCGGTATCGATAAAATTTAGTACACCTATGAAAACATAAGGCGGGTTAATGGTCTCAATTTTGGCGAAGACTGCTTTCAGCTTGCAATACGACTGTCCTGGTGTTTTCTACCATCAAAACAATGGCAGGCGTAAATCGTATCTCAGCAGTGGTGTACAGTGCTGTATGACGAATAAGCATCAATTTCATTCTATTAAAGTAACGAAATAACACAAATGTAACACATTAAATGACTTCGCTATAGATATTGCAATGGTACATTATCAAATTACACTACAATGGGAAAATCTATTGGACTTTTAATGAATTTACTGGTACATTTTGGGAATAGAATTTTGACGGTGCTGCATCAATTTAATTGGGGTTGTATTACTGTGAGCACCGTCAGAGAGAGTGTTTCCTTAAAATCAATAAAGCTGACACGTGAACTTTCCCCCACTTGATTCGTTGACGTGACACATACACTATCTAGACAAGAACGTACCCGTTTCGGAACGGTCGCTTTCGGCAGAAGTTGGTAAGTTTTCTTTTGTCATTTCAAAAGGATAATTTATTGACTTGCTTTGTACTTTTGTAGCAATTCCACGAATTCTAGAACCGGCCTTTGAAACATGTTGACTGGAGGGACGAAGCCACCACAATCACACCCCCTTTCAGGGGTCAGCGTTGTTCACTGACGCCGGACACAGGCAAAAGTACACAACCAGCAAGAAGGCATATCATGGAATCCCCGATGGACTTATGTCTCATTTTGGTCATGCAGTTTCTTATTAGTACCCATAGGGTATATTAACCTCTTCACTGCCAGTTTGTACAGTTAACGGTGTAACTTTTGAAATCAGTTAATTTCAACGCTAAAGAGTCTCAGGCATCAAAGGGACATAGGTACAGTGGTGTCAGCAAGAGGCATTATATATATATATATATATATATATATATATATAATATATATATATATATATATATATATATATATATATATATATATATATATATATATATATATACTTTGAATATGAAGAAACAAATCCATATACTGTACACCACGTAGTGTGTGTGTATATATTTTCAAATACTCTTAAAAGATGCCCCTGACGACCCTCTTAAAAGATGCCCCTGACGACCCTCTACAGGGTCGGATCAGTTACCTTGAAGAGGTGGGGGTGGGGTGGGGTGGGGGGGTTCTGCCAACTTTTTGTTTGGGACTTTCAGCCTCATACTAAAGGCCTCCTCGATGCTAGGGGCGGATCAAGGGGAGGGGGAGGGTATATAGAGAGAGATTCTGTGCATGCATGTTAAGACTCTCACCATTTGCCAAACTATCAAACAACTGGGGGGGGGGGGGGGGCAGGGGGGAGGGGAGGGGAGGGGCAGGGGGGTGGGAAGGGGGGGTGGGAGGGTCAGGGGGGGGCGGCGGCAGGGGTGGGGGGGGGGAGTCCAAACACCCCAAAAAGGGACTTATAGCATAAAAAAAAATTGGGTGGATTTGGAGCAGACCCCCTGGACCCTCCCCCCTCTGATCCGCTCCTGCTCTACTCACAAAACAGATCATAACTTACTTTATATGACTGATATCTAACAAACAAGTGTGTAATTTTGATGTAAAAATGTTTGATGAGAAAAATAAAAGTGGCTTTCATACCTAAATGGATGATGAACGGTCTTTCTTACTCTTTCCTGTGGCGGAATCGAGCGTAAAATGGAAAACGCATTTCGCTTAAGTAGGTCACTTCTCAGTATACCTGTCGGCATACAACTCGCTTCTGATATTGAAATGTAAGCAAGAATGATAAAAAAAAGTAATCACTCTTTAATACTACAACAGCTGCCTGACTTTCAGGGTGTTTTATGCCGCTGCGGTGTACGCAAAGATCATCTGTCACGTAAATTGATATGTGTAGGTGCGTTTTTTCGTCACAATTGACATGTGGACATTACCGGAACTGCTGCCCGGCTCAAAAATGGGAAAGGCACAAAACAAATGATTTAAAAAAAAGAGAAAAAAATTAATCAGTCTTGGTGACAACAGATCATGTTGATTAATTTTGAACTGGTTTTGAGTATGCCATAGTTGTGGTGTAACAAAGTCACGTGGAAAATGCAGAAGCAGTGAAAAAAAATAATAGGCTTTCTTTGCACCAAATCCACATTTTTGTAATCCGGAAAGACGGTGGCACACACCCGCTTTGCTTTTTCCCAGGAAGATCATGGCAGTTTTACACAGTGGTAAGTTCGTTATTAGCGTCGCCCTAAAAAATTCTGTCACAAGTAACACAATATTGATACGTATGTGAAACATGAAAATTACATTCTTAGATCAAAATGGCAGTAGTTGCTTTCTTTTCAGAATGGATTCTTGCAGTAATAAGGTCACATTCTTGAATATTGCTTTTGGTGACTCAAGCACTGGCTTATGGTATGAGCAGAAAAAAAGATTGACATATGACGCAAATTTCATTTGTGTCGGTGGTCACAAGAAACTCGATTTTATGAATCCATCTGACACACAAGGTACACTGGAATTATTTTTGATGATCTCTTTTTGTGTTTAAAAATGTTTTTCAGCATTACATCTAACTTAAATTTTCAGTTTCAGAAGTGTTTACGAATACTAGTATAAGGCGCAGTGGACTGATGATAATGTACCTACTTTTGCTAGGTGGGTGATTTTGTGTAACTCTTAAGATCCTGGAAGGTGCCGTGCTGTTGAGTGGTGCCACACCTTCCATGATATACATTTCCATTGTAAGCTACTAAACATGGCAAGCTTGATTTTTAATCAATTCACTGTAATGAACTGCATAGGATAAAGGTTCACTATGAAAAGAACAGTGCCAGACACTAGTTTGGGTCCTGAATGGTCAATTAATCTTTCAGGATTCTAAAAAAGAGCCTGTCAAGTGTTCCTAACAAAACAATCACAGTGAAAAGGCAAACATAATAAACTATTATATTAGTGCTGCTTTCCAATGGTTAGTCAGCTGTCAGACTGCACTCAGAGATACTGGACAGGTTGAATATAATTAGCTGTCGTGTAAGGGATTGATTTGCATTACCGTGGGTGACAGTCTTCAGTCCTGTAGACTGATTCAGCTTTTTCTAAATTCCAGAAAGCTGAATTTCAGCTTGTTGATTTAGACAGAACTGTTCTTCAGCCAGCCTGTTCCATCTGCAAGAGGGATACATTTTCATGAACCCCTGCATTCACAGGGGCTCATGAGAGTTCATATTATATGTCTCTTGCATACCATGAATCATGGGTTATAGTTAGTCCATGGACTGTTTTCAGTCATTTCAAGTTTTTGCACTGTCATCCATGCATTACATTTATTACATTTTCAAAGAATACAGTGTGACTATATTTTTAGCTGAAAGAAAGCGGTTTGAAAAGTGAACTGGACTGTCATGAGTATTGTGAAGGACACATGGTGTCTCTTGTCTAAAGTCACCTGAATGATGGTCTTTCATGACGGGTGAGCTGTTATGAGGATGTCTGCTCAAAAGAGGTTCACTGTGGCGGTAAACATTTTGTTCTGTCTGCTTTGGTAGGTGAAAGTGACTGCTGACATGCTGGGACATGTCAGCTTTATGAAGCAGGATGGGGAGTTGTACACTTGGCCTTCCAGTCTTACTTCTTGGGAACCAGCAATCTTAGTCAAGGGCCCAGCAATGCAGCTGGCCACTGATAAAGCTCAACGCAGAGAAAACAGAAAATGGAGGGGGGGAGGTGGCGGAGGGAGGGGGTGGGGTGGGGGGGGAGGACAAGCAAGAGTCGAATGAAATGAACCTTTCCAGGCAAGTGACAGTCAAACCTTAAGAAAATGATACATTATATAAATCATTAAATGTATATATAAAGATGAAATCTGATGATATAAATTATATGTTCTCCAAACAATTCAGACATTTTTATAGTTTTTCTCCCAAAATACTTGGGGGTGGGGGAAGACAAGATAATGCCCTGCATTTCAATTCAGCACTGATTTGTTGTAACTTGTCAATAATCACAAGGTTTTGACTAGCCTTTGAACAAGATGTGACCAGGCAAGGCACTGTAACCTAAGTCACAGCTGCTAGTCCCTGCAGTGTTTCATTGATTTGATTGGAATAATTTGTCTGATGACAAAACATGTTTACACTATGTTTGACAGATCATTTGAAGCTCATGTAGCTGACTTGTCATGATCACCCGATGAAGGAGAGCATTGGATGCGCACATTTCAAGATGGCTTCACTAGTGGATTCATGGACTCGTTTAGGTCAGGTCGTAGCAGATGTTGAAGGATTTAAGAGGTAAGTTAGATAAGTGTTTGGTTTTTATTGGCTTATAGCAGATTGATTCAGTGTAATGGGTCATACGTTGTCCGTCCGTCTGTCTGTGGTAAACTTTAACGTTGACATTTTCTCAGACTATTCAAGCCACAGACTTCAAATTTGTCACAGGGATACTTTGTGGCAATAAACAGGGCTTCCGTTTTAGTGCGTCTATGATGCATTAAAACTCAAAATCACGTATTGAAAATGTAACTAAGGGGTAGTCAGACGCACTAAAATTCAGTGCATCTGCATCCAAGACGCATTATCCTTGCGCCACCGTGCGTACCATAACAGAGGTCGGTGACAGTCGTTCTATTTTTAGTGATGAGTTGGTTCGTTTAGCCGCTCGCTAAGTCGCGGCTGCGTTCAGAATCAACCCAACTCCGGGGTCCGTGCGAGTGTAACTGGGCGGGCAAACTGTTAGTTTATGTGTGGTGTCAGCATGTTATTACAAAGTGTGCGCTACATGTTGAACGCGTTTCTTGCTGTGACGTCACCATACATACTATTTATGGGATACGGCATCGTGCGTTTCACTTTCGATCTTGAACGAAGTTGTAAATGGCGGAGAAAAAGCAAAGGAAGCTGGAATGCTTCAGATTCTTCAAATCAGCACCGTCTGATCTTGATAATTGCTAAGAAGAAAGTTGCACTTCGACACTGCCATCTCCATCGACAAGCGACAGTACCAGAAATGATATACCTGGTCCGTGTGTGGCACCGCCGCTGCGACGCAGTTTTCTGAGTTCGTGGCTGCGCTGCGTGTATTTCCATGGCTAAAGCACGACGGCACATGAATGGCATGCGCAATGTGCACTGAGGCAAACTCAAAAAGCAAGTCCAGAAATTTTAACAGAAATAAGTTAGTCAGTTTTTTTTAAAATCGTGGTCGATCCATCTTCTGGTACACAGTTATTAGGCAAAAATTAGAGAAGCACGTCTTTCTGAGTGGTTAAGTGGGTTGAAATAAACTTTTATGTAGATCAGTTCACACACACACACAAACACACACACACACACACACACACACACACACACACACACACACACACACACACACACACACACACACACACACACACACACACAGAGTGAGAGAGAGAGAGAGTTTAGACAAGTCACACTTTGGTTGTCAATCTGCTGCATTCAGCAGAAAACGCTATATTCTCCGTTACAATACATTATCAAATGATCATACAAATAAATAAATAGATATAATATGTTTTTCTGTGTGTGAGAGAGAGAGTGAGGGAGACAGGATTTTACGCGATAGCTCACCAGTTAAAGAATCAGTATCATGGAAAGGACACACACACTGTCACAACACAGAGGAGAGAGCGAAATGAGTTAATTTATTTTAAGGAACATACAGATGATGCAGTTTTTCTTAAATAAATCTGCCCTGGGGGACTTGGGTGGGGTTAGGTACTTTTTAGTTCCCAGGGTCACCCTGGTCAGCCCCACAGGGTGAGTTTTTCTCTCTATTCTGGGGCATGTGTTTCTCTCTACCCGAGGTCCATTCACCTGTATTTGACTTTTTAAAACTCTCCCTACTGTCTGCACTGCCTGTAGCTCTTGATATTGGATGTGTGTTGCTAAATGGTCTTAGCTTTATTTAGCCCCATTTGTTAGGTTTATTTAACGTATTTGACCGGCTGGCGACATACATTCAATGTTCTGTTTATTTTTTTTTTTCACAAGCAGTGCAGGCACGTCCTGAGAAAGCCTTGTTGCTGTCGGGACGTTAAGCAATGTACAATCAATCAATCTTAAATAAATCTGCGGACCGTCTATAATGCTCAGATGGGGGTCTGTGTACCCTCTAAAATTTATACCTGGGGGTCTACAGACCCTTTAAACTGTTGTGAAAACGGAAGCCCTGAATAAATAAAACCTTTCTAGACATACCAGTTTGAGTGATCTCTCTCACTGGTCAAGGTCACAAAATGTCAATAAATATAGGTTAAAAAAAAAGATTCTCATTTTTTGACAAGAGTCGTATTCAAAGCCAAACTTGTTACAGAGATACCTGGTGAAAAGACCTACCTATGCATACTATTTCGGTTGGCCCCTCTGAAAGTTTAAGGATCATAACGGGTCAACAAATATGTGTATTATATCTTTTTGTCTACCGTATTGAAAATACAGCCGACTTTGAAATGGGGCTGGGTCGGAGCGCATTCCAGAGCATGCACATGATGATTTTGGTGTGCGGCACAGAAATTCTGGCAAAGAAGTAACACGATAAAAATGACGTCACGTCTAGTTACACAAACCTTGCAAGAGAACGTCTTTGGCGCCGTGTGTGTGTGTGATGTGACAGCGACTAGAGCCCGTGTTTCAGTATGGACAAGCTTGAAATTTTAGGATATTGTCGCTAAAAGATTTATCTCGGGACCTATTTAAAAAATTTTATGATTAAGATGTTCATCAGTGAGAAAATGGCTGTTTCACAAAAACTGCTTGATCCACAATGGCGTCCATAATTTTTTTATTTTTACTAGATATTTTGCGTATAGGCTAGATAAAAGGGAGATATTGAATGAGTTTGTTAACCAGCATTGTACCTCTAGAACGTTTTGAGTGATAATTAAATATTTTTTGAAAAACTATATTTTCACGTTTTTGGGATTAATTTCATGAATTGTATGGGTTAATCTTAAAACAATTGAATCTTTTTTTATGAAAAAACAATCTTCTCATTAATAATCGCAACATTTTTCATATACGATATTTACCTAAGCCTACAGTTTGTCTCGGCTGTCGGGTACGTTTAGGTCAATTTGACCTGCATGCCCTAGGTGTGAAAATCAGACAAATGTTCTGCACCTTTTTTTAGGAGTCATTTGTAAACAGCTAACATAACTTTAATTTTTCTTTCACGAAAAAAACTATCTTCTCATAAATGATTTTCATGAACAGTGTTTGCATAAGCCTGCTTGTTTGTCTAGGCCATGGGGTAGAATTAGGTCAAATTGTGATCTGTAAGCCCTAGGCTTGAAAATCAGCAAGAAAATTGCAAAGTTGATTCTCTGATACGTCAAATGTTAGTACTGCGATAAGTGACGTATAACATAAGTCGTCACTATGAACACAGCATCGTGGGACTAATGATGCCATGACGTGAAGCTTGAAGTGACGTCATTTTGCTGCTCGTGCTATTATTCTTCTTCAGAATAGCTATGCTATGCCAGACCACGGAGCTTACGAATAGCAGGAATTGCTGTGTGTCCGTCTTTATTTCTGTGTGACAGTGTGTGTGCATCAGAGGGTGGGTTAGAGTAGAAGGAGATGGATTCCTGTCGGTACATGAGCCCACAGAGCGTACTAATGGCGGGAAGCGCCGTGTGTACGTCTTTATTTGTGTGCGCCGACGTGTGTTGATCAGATTTTGGCTTAGAGAGGAGGGAAATTGATCAGCATAATAAGCCTAAAAATATGAACAACCCTGAATGTTCCTAAAAGATAAACACATCTGAGCTCCAAACAGTACGGTAGACATCAATTTATTTAAAAGTGACTTGTTGAAGACGTTATTGAGTGTGGACATTTCACAATTCGGGCATTTTTACCATGAAGTGCAGTGTATTAAAGAACGTAGGCCCTAATAATTTAATCAATATTTGTACCAAGATGACTCAGAACATTTAATTGCTGCATACATAATTGGCTCCACGTATCGGCTGATACAAGCTTTATTGGCTTTTATTGAACAGATGGTGTGACAGCTGAGGTACTCATACTCATAAGGCTGAGGTACTCATAAGAAGGCCTATGGACAGTTTATTCATTTCATATACGTAGTTTAATTAACATTTCTTGAATTTGAACAAGTCACACCTGTTTTGAAATTCATTCTTTTGTTGATCTTGGACTTCATGCAAATCCATCTTCTCTCCCCCCCCCCCCCCCCCCCCCCCGTCCCCCCCCCACACACACACACTCTCTCTTTAAGGTGTTTTAACCCTTTGGCTGTCAGTAGGGATTTTTGTCATGATTCATGCAGGAATCATCACAACAAAAAGCGATACCAACAGCCAAAGGGTTAAATAAAATGTGTTAAAAATTCACGTTCATGTTATACACTTAATTTATTTGACTTTTGATGTATATGCCATAATTTGAATGTGCATACAGTTGTATTTATTTGGGTAGTTGTTTGATGGGCTTTTTTTTAGACATATCTCTTAACCCATTCAGCCCTGACACGTTAATAAAATATCGATCAACCATTATACTTCAAGGCTGTTGACAGAACAGCTTGGCGCAGAACAACTGTTCTGGCACCACCCTTGAACCGTCATGGTTGATCTATCTTCTGAACTGTAATGTAGTTTTCAGAGATCAGTTCGGATGGATGTAGGGTTAAATGTGTTAATGTATTGTTTCAAATCAAAATCTGCGAATGTTGTCAACAGGAAGGGTTAAAATGTAACTTTGTACCACCTGAAACTGATGATTTCCTCACTAATCACTTTGTTTTGTTTTGTTCCTCAGGCAGTTGAATAGTGACAATGTTAAAGGCTGGCCCGGAATGGGTGTCATGCTGCAGTGCAGGCGTATGGAAAAAGTTCTCCACAATATCATGCAGGATGCACTTTTTGAAATTGGAGGAGGGATAGAGAACATAATTCGCATGCATGGGTTGCATGGGGACCTCATCAAATCCTCACATTTTTACTCACCTGAGCAGCTGCTGCATGCATCAGGAAAGAACCTGGAAAACATAAGGGATGAAAATGGCAATTTTGCAATGAAAACTGCCACAACCATTCACCAGTGGTCTTCTAAGGACAGTACTCTGATGTCACATCAAGCTGTAAAGACTGGGGCAGGCAGTTTGGAATGCATCAGCAAAGAAGAAAATAATGACAGCACCAGGGTCTATGAGGTGCAAGATGTTCAAGAAGGAAATATAAAAGATCAAGTTAGATTAACCCTCCACAAAGATGTGGTGCTGGAAAAAGCACTAGATAATGTCACCGCCAAGAATGCTGTTTTCACTCGACAGAATGCTGTAGAATTCTCTCTAGGTCCATTGTCTTCCAAACTAAGACGATTACTGCCTTGTTCATTTTCATCTGCCGGTGAAAACCTGGATGGAGGGAGGTTTGCTGAGGAACAACCTCATCCATTGTCAGCTTCTTTTGAAAAGACATTTTCCAGGTCTGAGAATTCTGGTGACGTTTGCTGTGAGATTATGCAAGAGTCACTCGCATCTGGCTGTCGAGTACCAAAGAGTGTTTTCGCTTTTCCGGACATGGTTGCAGATGTAGGAGGATGTGCATATGACTATTTGTGTGATTTTGAAGGTCCTGTGTTGTCTGAAGATGCAGAGACTTCTTATAATGCACCAGTGTTTGAGGTATCAGTCACGTGAGATGGTTGGAAAATATGTTTGTTACATGACATTTTAACAAATCTAAAAAGCTATATAATTTGTTTTCTCTGCAAAATCCGTGACCGTAGACTGAAGTGTCATGTTATATGTATTATGTTTAAAGTGCTGTGCATAAAATATGATGGTCAATAGAATGACCATTTCCCCTACTCTTTCTTTATCAGTATGGCTTTTGCTGTTTTGCCAGCAGTATTTACATCTCAAATGCTTGTATCAATAGACATGTGAACTATAATCACTTTCGAAATGCTACATGTGGATACAAGACAAATGGGTTAACTTTCAAGACATGGTTCAATGGATAAGTTGCAAATGAAATTAACATTGATGCATACTGCAACCAAGAAAATGGAACACCACGCATTTGCAAGAGGCATAGGTCCTCGTGAGCACGTGCAATTACGGGGGCTCATGATGACCTATCCCTCTTGCTGAAACTGATGTTCTTGATATTCCTTTGAGGGCTGGAGATCTTCGATGTTGAATTAACAAAGATTTCAGAACCATAATCTGCATTCACTGGCAGGAAAGGGGTTAACCAACAACATTTGAGATGTCCAGCATATTATGTGGCATATCTCGAACACTAACCTTCTTTGCTGCTTCATTAACTCATTCAGAACGAGGCACGTATTTCCCCAATTTTGGAGGCGTCATCTAACGACTATGCACCTGTTGCAGGAGATGGGTCGACCATGATAATTTAAGGGTAGTGCCAAATTAGTTGGCGCCGACAGGCGCCAAGCTAATCTGGCACTACCCTTGAATTATCATGGTCGACCCATCTCCTGCTATAGTGTGTCAGGGCTGATTGGGTTAAATGGCATGTCTTGCTTGAGTGTATGATTTGTTTCTTTTGCATTTCAGGAATCGTCCAAGTGCGAGATGACTTTGGGAAAGACGATACTTGTTACCGGTGGTGCTGGCTACATTGGCAGCCATGCAGTTATTGAGCTGGTGGAGGCAGGATATGACATTGTCGTCATTGACAATCTTGTCAATGCCAGCATGGGTGGGTCTTATGAATAATCTCCCTCATTTGCACGAGATGAATTGACCATAATGGTAGTGCTGTGGTGGTTCTTGATTAGCTTGGTGTGTCGAGAGGCATGGCACATTTTTGAAGCACACATAAACTTCTTACTGTTGGGGATGCTACCACCAGCTAGAGGGGTAATGAAATCTTTAAATTTTGTTTATTTATTATTTAAAATATTTTTTACTTTTGATGCATATTAGTAGCCTAGGGTGCAGTTTATTTTACACACTATTTAGGAAGACTTTTGACATCAGTGAGGGTGCCAGTATTCATCGGGCTCTTTCGTTGTATGTCGGTAATTCATGTGCCAGTATTGATCCTATCCTGTCCTGAAAATATGTCTGCTGGTCTGCCATTCTGGCACATTTTTGTGAAATCTTTTGCTTTCGTTTTTTCAGAGAGTATTCGACGAGTAGAGAAGATTGTTGGCAAGCCTATTGCTACATACTCTGTTGACCTGTTGGACAAACCTGCCCTTCAAGAAGTCTTCAAGAAGGTGAGACAAGAAAAGAAAAAAAAAAAAAGAGGCAGATTAACCCTTTGACTGCCCGTGGACACAGATTGTGTTTTTAACTCATTGTCCCCGAGGTACGAAATACCCACATTTTGGAGTTATCCTCTGAGGACTGTATTCCAATTCAGGAGACAGATCGACCATGATAGTTAAAGGGTGGTGGCAGAATAGCTTGGCACCTATAGGCGCCAAGCTATTCTGCCACCACCCTTGAACTATCATGGTCGAGCCATATCTTGCTGTGGTGTGTCGTGGGCAGAATGAGTTAAAATCATTTAAAATTCAACTTCAGAGCTAGCCATCAAAGAAACGTGGATACAAAGTAGTTTCAGCAATAGGGCATAGATCCTCATGAGCAACTGCGGGGGTTCATGAAAATCTATACCACTTGCATTTGGGTGTTATTCATTTTTCTCAGCAGTGAATGGGTTAACTCATATAGCCCCAGCACTCTACAGCAGGAGGCGGATTGACCATGATAATTCAGGGGTAGTGACAGAATAGCTTGGCACCATCAGGCGCCAAGCTAATCTGTCACTACCCTTGAATTGTCATGGTTGGTCCATCTCCAACAGGTACATGGTTGTTAGATAACACCTCCTCTGGGAAATGTGACTGTGGGGTTAAATGGGTTAAGGACTCCCTGGAACCGATCTTCATCAGCAAAAGGCATATTACACTCTCATAAACCCCTGCAGCTTCAGGGGCTGATGCGCGTCTACATCTCACATGGAAGGCGGGGTCTTGATGCCATCAGGATTTTGTCTTCATGCCGACAGGTTTGCGCAGTGTTACGACGCCAAAGAGACAGTTTTTACGTGTTCACAGTTGGTTGCAATGTCTTTGATGTTTTGATCGATCGTTGGGTGTTTGTTTGATTAAGAGACAAGAAGAGAGAGGGCATTGAGCCAGCTGGTTACACTACAGTAGAACCCGTTTTGCGCAACCACTTTTTTTGTGTGTGAGAAAATAGTGGTCTTGTAAAGAGAAGCCTTGAAGGGCAAAAAGTATGCGCCACCTGTCATTAACCCATTTAGTCCCATGGCCACATTTCCCATATTGTGGAAGTGTTACCTAACGACTGTGTACCAGTTGCAGGAGATGGACTGACCATGATAATTCAAGGGTACTGCCAGATTAGCTGTAGGGTGTTGGGGCTAAATGAGTTAAAGATCATTTAGGAGGCTACAGCCACCTAAATGATAGTCATTAATGACCTGGTCACTCAAAACAGGTTCTGTTATACTTTAAGAAGTGAGAAATTTATGTCTTTCATAAATAATAAAATATTGAGACTGAAAAGACTATCCTGCTCCAGTAGTACACACAGTATTTTCTCACTAGAATCAGTACTTTGTCAGTGTTCATGAGTTAAAACACACAGTATGTTGTTACTAAATATATGTATGCCAAAAGTTGGTATGCTGGTCTGTGATTTGGGACTTTGGCCAAGAGCTGAAAGGTCCAAAATAACAAACACATTGGTAATACTAATAGCTTCATATATGACAAATAGTCCATAAGCTAGGAAAGTCTACTGTACACCCCCCCCCCCCCCCCCCCACCCCAGTACTTAATAAGATGGGTTTCAAAGTGTTCCTTAGTATGTCCTGAGATGTTTAAGCCATGTTCCCCGAAAATCCTTAGGAACACACCAGAGATATAGCCGATGGCGCAAGGGTTACCCCCCATTCACGCTCTTTGCAGGTGCTAAAATGAGGTTGAGAAACATTTTCCTCTAAATAAATCAGAATTCATTCCAGAAGCCCAAATCAGGCAATATTATGTTAAGCCACATGTTCTGCAGCCTCTGCAAAAAACAGAATGAAAAAAATATTGAATCCCTGGCGCACAGTGAAGGTATTTGTGCACCCAGCAAATGGCCATTTCCGCAAAATTGCAAAAAAAGACAAAAATAATGTGTCAGATGCCTTCAGACATTTTCTGTTGCGCTGGCAGTCCATTTTCAGGCTTACATCATTAAAACAGGATCAGGGCTTCTGATAACGCAAAAAAACGCGTAAGGTACGCATTGAAAATCAATGGGACGCACTGAATGTTCGTCTATTGTAGCCTGGGACCCCTTAAAATATTGATAAATAGGTCCTGGGGACCCCAACGAAATTAATCCTAGCAGAAGCCCTGAGGATGTCACAATTATTATAAACTTGACTAGGTGATGCTGTGATCACTGTGAGAGCCACAGTGGTTGATTTTGTATCCCTGCCCTAAGTTATAAAAGTACACAAAATTAATGAGAAAAAAAATACTAAAGTTATTCCATTTCATTTTTGACCTCTCTTTACCTATTAAGTTTCAATAATGTGAGCATAAAGTGCAAGAAAATAAGGAAAGTCGGCATCCTTTACGGTACATTCATGGTGAATGATAGCTTTTTCCCATTTAAAATTGCCGAATTGGGAAACGTATGTTGTTTCCGGTGCCCTTAGAAATTTTGTATACAACCGATAGGTCTTTGTTAGGTTTTATTGGTTAGGATAGAGTACCACAGTTACTCCCAATCTGATTTTTTGATGCTGTGATGCATTTAGGGGCCACAGTGGCTGAATCTGCTGCCCTACCCCCATTTTACCAGTACGCAAAGTAACGCAAAATGATCATAAAAATTGCTTACGTCATACTCCTATGTTTAAATATTTTTGTTGCCAGTTTTTTTTTTTAAAGTATGCATATTGAGCATAAAAAGTTGTGATCATTTCATTAATTTCAATGTAACCCATCAATTTAATTGTAACTATTTTTAACTGGCTGGTCTTTTAGGTGATATTTTACCTAGCGAAAGGCGGGTCTAGTAAGGTCTCCCCTTTTCCTTTCATTTATTTTCGTCTAGAAATGTGTAAATATGAATATGCGTAATAAAGTTTCATGGTTCCTAATAGCCAAAACAATGTTATCAAAATACTTAGTTTCCACATGTCAACCACGAGATCTCCACTTCCACCTTCTGCAACGTTCAATTTTTTGATGGCCGTCTTTAAATCTTACATTGTTCTGGCTGCCAATAAGTGAGCTGTCAAGAGCTCGGCAGCATGTTTTCAGAGTTTGGTGTACAGGGGTGTGTCTTCTGGTCAGAACTGCCAGCAGACCACTTGTCTGTATGGACATGTTTGGTAAATGTGCTAAGGAGACTGATTTTCTATGCCAAATTCGCATAGGGCTGTTTCTGCATGACCCAGTCTCACGAGGTGAGTCCAGCAAGGTCCTTACGGTCTGTGAACATTTGTGAAAATTGTTAAAAATGACAAGGCTTTTTCAGGGCCCTGGAAAGTCTGTTAATTTCAGTCCTTTTCCTTAAAGTCTGTGAAAGTTTGTAAAAAATGACAACGTGCTGGCAAACTTTTGTCTACTTCTTTTTTTTTTTTTTACTCCCCCAATTTGTGACTATTCCATTGCGAACAATCCTGCTGACGCTTGTTGCAAGTGATCTATATTTAGCTCTGATCATAAAGTGACTGCATTGCCTTTCTGCCAAACATTCTGATTGGTTGTTTACGCTTCTACCGAAGTCCGCCATTTGCTAAGTGTTCTTTTATTTTGACCCCACCCGGGTCTGCACTGGGGGACTTGGGTGGGGTTAGGTATTTTTTAGTTCCCAGGGTCACCCTGGTCAGCCCCACAGGGTGGGTTTTTCTCTCTATTCTGGGGCATGTGTTTCTGTCTACCCTTTGTCCATTCACCTGTATTTGCCTTTTTAAACTCTCCCTACTGTCTGCACTGCCTGTAGCTCTTGATATTGGATGTGTGTTGCTAAATGGTCTTAGCTTTATTTAGGCCCCATGTGTTAGGTTTATTTAATGTATTTGACCGGCTGGCGACATACATTCAATGTTCTGTTTCTTTTTCTTTTCACAAGCAGTGCAGGCACGTCCTGAGAAAGCCTTGTTGCTGTCAGGACGTTAAGCAATGTACAATCAATTCTTTTATTTTGATATCTCTTCATGCATTAGGCATGGAACTTCAAATAATTGCGGATACAGAGTGATCTGATTAAAGTGTGTAAACCTTCAGTTTGGGTTTGTGAAACGTTTATGAAAAGTTTGTGAACTTCGTTCCTGCTTTTCTGTATGGACCCAGTCCAGAGTAATCAGTGCGTAGATGAAAGATGGTGGCCTGGCTCTCCCTGTTCAGCTTGTTGAGGTCATCTGCCCACGGGATGCAGCCGCCATTCTGCTGTTGCCAATCACTTTGTTGTTGTAGTGTCTTGGTTTCTTTACAAGAGGTTGTGATCTTGAGTTAGTCTGGCACCTGCTTTGGCCAGGCTGTCAGCCTCTCCATTCCCAGATAGTCCAGAATGCACTGGAATCCACTGCAGCACTATTTTGTGGACAGGGCATCCAGTCTATCTTGAAGATTCCTGGTGAGATCAGTGGATCAAGCTGCTGCCTTTCCCTAGCTATTGCTCTGCTGCTGTGTTGAGCACCTGCAGATCTGTACGATAGTTGAAGCTGCTGCCGCCAGATGGTAAGGAGAGGGAGGTAGTAGTGTGGTCTGCACAACAGATGTACACGCCACTTCTTCATTCCGTACGGCATCTTGTGCGGTATCACAGCTGCTGTGAGGGTAGCGCTTGTGCATAACCTCCAGCAATATGGCTTTGTGCAGTGCCGCGACCTTTGGCAAAGAGTCCTGGAAATTAGTTTATGTTGTCTTGAAGGCTCTTTCGAGATGTCCAGGTATCTGAAGGGAGCTGTTTACACATCTTTGGTCTGACCAAGCAGGTGTTTGCGTGTGTTAGGATGCTGTAATTTGCGCCAATGTGGTCCCCACCAGTTTCTTCATCAGAGACTTTTTTTTTGCAGCTCTAGCCTCAATGGCTTCGATGTGAGGCCTCCACGTGAATCCAGTAATTTATTTGTTGCCAGTAAAGTTGGCCTGTCTGTCTTTGGTACTGGAAGGTCTCCAGTTTTGAGGTGACCTCTTCCGTCTGATTGAAAGAGATGGTCTAGCTCAGTTTGAGTGGTCTCTTTCAGTCCAGCTGCTGACTCTATTGGCAGCATCCTGGATTCTGGAGGATGCTATTTCTTTATGCTCTGCTGCGCTCCACACTGCAAAGTCATCCGCATGGAGGATGTTCGAGACAAACCTTGATACTGTTGTACTGATGTCATTAATGTAGACCAAAAACAGCATCAGACACAACATCTCCCTGAGGTACACCTTCCCCGAGTTTGGCAAGACTGCTGAATGTGCAGACGGTAGAAGCTTCAGCGGCAGCCCCTGTTAAGCATGCCTTAAATAAAAAGAATTACAATTAAATTGATGGGTCACATTGAAATTAATGAAATGATCACAAATGTTTATGCTCAGTATGCATATTTTATTAAGAAAACTGGCAACAAAAATATTTAAACAGAGGAGCAATTGTTATGATCATTTTTCGTTTCTTTGCGTACAGGTAAAATGGGGGTAGGGCAGCAGATTCAGCCACTGTGGCCCCTAAATGCATCACAGCATCATAAAATCAGGTTGGGAGTAACTGTGGTACTCTATCCTAACCAATTACTTACTTTACTTACTTACGCCTGTCACCCCTACCCGGGTATAGGCCGTCGACGAGAGACCTCCAGCAACTCCTGTCCTGTGCTTCTCCTTCGATTCTACTCCAGGTGGTTCCCAGTCTCTTGATGTCTGCTTGGAGGTCTCGACGCCAGATCCTAACCAATAAAACCTAAAAAAGACCTGTCATTTGTATACAAAATTTCTGAGGGCCTCAGAAACGACGTACGTTTCCCAATTCGGCAATTTTAAATGGGAAAAAGCTATCATTCACCACGAACATACCGTAAAGGATGCTGACTTTCCTTATTTTCTTGCACTTTATGCTCACATTATTGAAACTTAATAGGTAAAGAGAGGTCAAAATGAAATGGAATAACTTAAGTAATTTTTTCTAATTAATTTTGTGTATTTTTACAACTGGGTAGGGATACAAAATCAACCACTGTGGCTCTCACAGTGATCACAGCATCACCTAGTCAAGTTTATAATAATTGTGACATCCTGTTTTAATGATGTAAACCTGAAAATGAACTGTCAGTGCTATAGAAAATGTCTGAAGGCATCTGACACATTATTTTTGTCTTTTTTTTTGCGATTTCGCAGAAATGGTCGTTTACTGGGTGCACAAATACCTTCACTGTGAGCCAGAGATTCAATATTTTTTCATTCTGTTTTTTGCAGAGGATGCAGAAGGTATGCCTTAACATAATATTCCCTGATTTGGGCTTCTGGAATGAATTCTGATTTATTTAGAGGAAAATGTTTCTCAACCTCATTTTAGCACCTGCGAAGAGCGTGAATGGGTGTACCCTTGCGCCATCAGCTATATCTCTGGTGTGTTCCTAAGGATTTTCGGGGAACATGGCTTAAACATCTCAGGACATACTAAGGAACACTTTGAAACCCAGCTTATTGAGTACTGGTGGGGGGGGGGGGGGGGCGTGGGGGTGCACGATAGACCTTCCTAGCGTATGGACTAAAAGATACTAGCATATAAAGTGCAGAATTTTTGTTGTTATGATTGCAGCACAGTATATCAGCAGTGATTCACTTTGCTGGACTGAAGGCTGTAGGAGAATCGTGTGAACTTCCCCTTCTGTACTACAAAATCAATGTTGGTGGAACCACCAATTTACTGGAGGTGAGTCTTTTTAATAAACAGACAAGCAAGAAAAAGGGAATGGTATATTTTAGAGTTAAATTTTAAGCAGAAATTTCTTCCTGTATTTTTACTGTATCGCTGCAAAAACAAAGAAGAAAATAAGTAGAATGGACTTAATAACATTCACCCCTTAACACATTCTACCTGAGGACCGAAATCCCCCAATTTTGAAGTTGCCCTTTGAAGGACTTTATTATAATTCTAGAGACAGATCGAGCATGATAGTTCAAGGGTGGTGCCAGAATAACTTGGCACCTATGGGCGCCAAGCTATTTTGGCATCACCCTTGAACTATCATGCTTGACCCATGTCTTGATGTCTGGGCTGAATGAGTTAACTGTCTCTGAATGTTTAAATGTTGCTCTGTTGTAGCTTTGTTGTACGTGTATAGGAAATAGTTGTAATATTAAATAGAAACTCAGAGCTTTGAAATTGGATACGAATCGTATGGATGCATACTTCAAAATTTGGTAGTCAAAGGAAGACAATCGTTTTTTTTTTTCACCCTTTAGTACAAACACCTGTGATTCCGGAACATCTCTGCACTTGGAACTCCCATACGCTATCCAACCATTTGCCAGAAAGTCTCCCTAGAGTTGCTTTTCACATTGTGCTCATGTATTGGTTTGAAATAGATAATGCCCAAGACTGACCAGCCAATGTTCTCCGTTTATACACACAGTTACTCTTCCAGTCTATCCATTTATTAGAGGCATAGACTTGCACGAGCCCCTGTAGCAAACTGTCTGGGGCTTATGAAAGTCCACACCTCTTGCTACTGTAGTTTGGGTTTATTTGCAGCCATAGATGTCATTAACCCTTTGCGTGTCGGTAGTGGTTTTAGTCGTGATGATTCCTGTATGGGACCGTTACTGACATGCAAAGGGTTAGATTTCCATTAGATTCACAAAATTACCTTTGTTAACCCATTTAACTCTGACGCTGTACAGCAGGAGATGGATTAATCATGAAAATTCAAAGGTAGTGCTGAATTAGCTTGGCACCTGATGGTGCCAGGCTAATCTGGCACTGCCCTTGAATTATCACGGTTGATCCATTTCCTGAAACTGATACATAGTCACTAAGTGACATGTCCAAAATGTAGGAAATGCAGCCTTGGGGTTATATGGGTTAATGACCGCTCTCTGAAACCATTACGGGCTTTCACAAGGTAATGGAGGAGCACAAGGTCTACAACCTGGTCTTTTCAAGTTCTGCCACTGTATATGGCAAGCCACAGTTCCTTCCCTTGACTGAGGATCACCCAGTGGGAGGCTGCACAAACCCCTATGGCAAAACCAAATTCATGATCGAAAACATTCTGCAGGACATCAGTGCTTCGAACAAGGTCAGTTTGATCATTTCAGATTTCAAACCATGGTTATCATCAAGAGAATAAATGGGTTTGATGATTTTTAAGGAGGATGGACAAATTACATGTCACTTTATCATATGAGTTATGACCATTTTCTGTCACTGCATGGGAACATATATACTGGCGTCGATGAAGAGTCTGAGAACTGCGTCAGATAGAAAATAATCAAGGCCCATTCAAGGCCTATCCTCGTGCTGGGACCATATGGCGTTGAGGCGCGTCCCCTGGGTGGTGGATAAGGGTCCCTCGCGAGAGGGGTGCACCGAATGAAATGAGGTGCCGTGAACCAACATAGTCTAAGGGAAGGAGACCCCGACAGAAACCCCTGGTCCTCCTAGTAAGGGGGTTGGGCCTGGGGGTAGCTTCCCCACCCTGCAAATAAAGAAATAGCTACAAAAACGCCGACGAAAAGACAAACAGCAATTCCTTTCCTGGAGGAAGGTTCTTCTACCAGAAGATTTATGACGTCGTGTGGTGAAAGCCGGAAGTCTTCGGAAGCCACAGGACCGAGCCGTCTCTCTCTATCCAGGGACACAATCATGGGCACATGGAATGTCAAGACCATGTACCAGAGCGGGAAGTCCGCCCAGATAGCAGCGGAAATGCAAAAGTACCTTTCCCTGCTAGGTATCAGTGAAGCCAGATGGACGCAGTCTGGCCAGAAAAGGCTGTTAAGTGGGGAGATGATTCTGTATTCAGGTCATGAAGAGGAGAATGCCCCCCATATAGAAGGTGTAGCATTCATGCTGTCACCAGTGGCACAGAGAGCGCTGATTGGCTGGGAAGCTCTTGGGCCAAGAATTATCACAGCAGCCTTTAGAACTAGGAGAAAGATCAAGTTGAACGTCATCCAGTGTTATGCGCCCACCAAAGACAGTGACGAGAAAGAGAAACAAGAGTTCTACGACCGACTCCAGAGTGCTGTGGACAAATGTGCGGAGCGAGACATCACCATCGTCATGGGTGATTTTAATGCCAAAAGAGGGGAGGACAACACTGGATACGAAGAGGTGATGGGGAGACAGGGACTAGGGGAGATGAGTGAGAACGGGGAGAGGTTCGTAGACTTTTGTGCTCTAAACAGACTTGTCATTGGAGGCAGCATCTTCCCACACAGAAGAATACACAAAGCAACGTGGGTCTCACCTCACCATACTACAGAGAACCAAATAGACCATATCTGCATTAGGCAAAAATTTAGAAGATCCCTTCAAGATGTTCGAGTGAGGAGGGGAGCTGATGTCGCCTCAGACCATCATCTGCTTACCTTAAGAATAAAGCTCAAGTTAAAGAAAAGCAGCACAGGAACAACAAGAAGACAGCGCTATAATGTAGGCCTTCTGAGAGAGACGGGAGTGAGAGAAGAGTTCAAACTGGTGCTGTCCAACCGGTTTCAAGCGCTACAGGAGCTAGTAAATGAAGAGGAGGCGGTCACCACAGAGCAGCAGTGGAAGGCAGTTAGAGAGGCACTGAACTCAACCTGCAAAGACACTGTGGGGTTCAAGAAACACCATCACAAGGACTGGCTGTCAGCACAGACCTTGAAGAAGATAGAAGTGAGGAAGCAGAAGAAAACAGTTGTCAACAACAATCGCACGAGAGCGGCCAAAGCAAGGGCACATGAGGAATACTCGGAAGCCAACCGCGAGGTGAAGCAGAGTATCACGGCAGACAAGAGAACCTACACAGATGGCCTAGCAGCAGAGGCAGAAAAGGCAGCAGGCAGCGGCAACCTGAAACAGCTCTACGACATTACCAGAAGATTGTCAGGCAAGTATGGCCATACAGAAAGACCAGTAAAAGACAAAGAAGGCAAGCCTATTGAAGACAGAGCAGACCAACTTGACAGATGGGCCGAGTATTTTGAAGAGTTACTGAACAGACCCACCCCACCCGACCCCCCAGACATCCAGCCAGCAGAGACTGACCTACCCATCAGCTGTGACAGACCCATCTGGGAAAAGATCAGAAGAGCAGTGTCATTTTTGAAGAACGGCAAAGCAGCAGGGCCAGATGGCATCCCAGCGGAGGCTCTGAAAGCAGACCTAGAAACAACAATAGAGATGCTGTACCCACTGTTTGGAAAGACCTGGGAAGAGGAGGTGATGCCGGCTGACTGGAAGGAGTGGTACCTAATCAAGCTTCCCAAGAAAGGCGACCTCAGCAAGTGTTCCAACTACAGAGGATCATCCTGAAGAGAATGAAGAGCTCTGTCGACCCCCAGCAGAGAGACCAGCAAGCAGGATTCAGGAAAAACCGATCATGTACAGACCAGATTGCCACTCTCCGCATCATCGTGGAGCAGTCTCTGGAGTGGAGCTCCCCGCTGTACGTCAACTTTGTGGATTATGAAAAAGCATTTGACAGCGTGGACGGAGAGACTTTGTGGAAACTCCTACAACATTATGGTGTACCCACAAAGCTCGTCTGCCTGATCAAGAGCAGCTACGATGGCATGACATGTCGCGTCATCCATGAAGGGCAGTTCACCAGGGAGCTCCAGGTCACAACCGGCGTCAGGCAGGGTGTTTACTGTCTCCATTCCTCTTCCTACTGGCCATAGACTGGGTCATGAAGAGGACCACAGAGCAGAGAAGAAGCGGAATACAGTGGACACTGTGGTACACAGCTTGACGACCTCGATTTTGCAGATGACTTGGTGTTACTGTCGCACACTCATCAACAAATGCAGGACAAGACCACGAGGCTTGCTGACATCTCGTCCCAGGTGGGCCTCACCATCCACAAACAGAAAACAAAGACAATGAGGTTGAACAGAACCAGGGAAGAACCAGTCTTGCTTGCTGGCACCCCGCTGGATGAGGTGGAGTCCTTCACCTATCTCGGGAGCATCATCGACAAAAAAGGTGGCACTGATGCAGATATCAGAGCATGAATCAGTAAAGCCAGAGCAGCCTTTCTCCAGCTGAAAAGAGTGTGGAGTTCCAGAGAGCTGTCACAACACAGCAAAGTCGGGATTTTCAACTCAAACGTAAAAGCAGTTCTCCTATATGGAGCAGAGACTTGGAGGTTGACAAAAACCACAGTCAACAGAGTACAGATCTTCATTAACAGTTGCCTTAGAAGAATCTTGAAAATCCACAGGCCAGAGAAGATCAGCAGCATCAGACTCTGGGAGAGAACAGAGCAGATAACAGCAGAGAATGAAATTGGGCGAAGAAGATGGGGATGGATTGGTCACAGTCTGAGAAAGCCAGTTTCCAGTGTCACTAGGCAGGCATTGTCATGGAACCCCCAGGGAAAGAGGAAAAGAGGCAGGCCGAGAAACACCTGGCGTCAAGACCTCCAAGCAGACATCAAGAGACTGGGAACCACCTGGAGTAGAATCGAAGGAGAAGCACAGGACAGGAGTCGCTGGAGGTCTCTCGTCGACGGCCTATACCCTGGGAGGGGTGACAGGCGTAAGTAAGTAATTCAAGGCCTATGTGGTTGCAGAAGGTACTTCTGAAACAAAACTTTTCTTTATATTTATGGACAGACACTCTCATTTGATCTTTCTATTGTGCCATACTGTTTTCATTTTATTTTAAATATGATCATTGTCATATATATTTAAAGTTTAATAAAATAAAAACCACTTCATTGTTCCATGGCGGGAAGTTTGGTACAGCCTTGCCCACAAACATCTCTAGAGGCATGGATTCCCATGAGCCTTCATCAGTCTTCTTCTTCTACCTATTGTGGTTATTATCATTAGTTGTTGTTGCTAGAAATGGAACATGGTGTTGCTGCGTTACTTCAACCCTGTTGGCTCTCACAAGTCTGGCACAATTGGGGAGGACCCCCAAGGTGTCCCCAACAACCTCATGCCCTACATCGCCCAGGTGGCTGTCGGGCGCAGGGAGTTCCTGACCATCTATGGCAGTGACTACGACACGCCTGATGGCACAGGTAACGTGACTATGTTGAAGACAGTTTCTGTTTTCCCGACACAGATGTAATCTTACCACATAACAAAAATTTAAGGAATAGCTGGGCCTGGCTTTAGATATCAAGAGACATAGATTCTCATGAACCCCTAGATATCGGGGATGTGTTTAAAAACCACTAAAATACAGAGATTGATTGATTGATTGATTGATTGATTGATTGATTGATCGATTGATTCATTGATTGATCTGTATCTATAGGTGTGCGGGACTACATCCATGTGGTGGATCTGGCACAGGGTCACGTGGCAGCTGTGAAGAAACTGGAGGAAGAATGCGGCCTCAAGGTAGGGTATATTTTGCTTGTATCAGTGTTACAATTAAATCTCATAGTTTGTGCGCATACACACACACACACAGAGAAATGCATGCATACAGACTCACACACGTCCTAGTGCTGTAGGGTCCAGTTACAGACTAGCAAACATGTTAACCTTTCGCTGTCGGTGATCACGAATTGCTTGTCTATAACCACTACACACTGATCGACATTCACATGAAAAACACAGCTATAAATGGGACTGCAAATAGTCATAAAGAACACAAGACTAACTTAACAGATATAAGTTCTCATGAGCCCCTGTGTCTGGGGGCTCATGAGGGTTTATGTCTCTTGCAGCTGGGTAGCATTTGCCTTGCCCCGACAGTTAAGTAGTTCAGCATCTTATGTTGAAATATTTTTGTTTTTCATTCACACTCGCATACACGCATGCACAGAAAGCACTGCATGTCATGTCTGTGCTCTCCAGTTCAGAGCTGTAAAGATCGCTAGAGCTGTTACACCCACAGACTGGCACTCACTCATGTTAACCCTTTGGTTGTTGGTAGCAGTTTTTGTTGTGATTACTGAAGGAGTCATGGTGACAAGAACCACTACGAACAGCCAAAAGGTTAATCAGCTAATTTTGAGATATTTGCATATTTTCCTCTTACAGATTTACAACCTGGGAACTGGCCATGGGTACTCTGTCCTGGACATGGTTAAAGCGTTTGAAAAAGCCTCAGGGAAGAAGGTGAGGTATTTAACTCCCTTGTGTATGTTTACAGCCACCGGCTCTGTGAACTTGTACCAGTTGGTGCATGCACAAAAGGGCTGAACTGTCGGTTAGTATAGTCCATCTGGACAAAGCTAACCTCATACTTTTCAAAGTAACTTTTGAACAAGACGTATTTCAGGACACCACTAAGAACAAAAAGTGATCACGAAACTTGGTCTTAATTTATTGGCTCACGTGTGAAGCAAAAGTGAGTATGTTCTGGGCCAGTGGTCGTCCGTCCGTCGTCTCTGGAAAACTTTAACATTGGCATTTTCTGCAAGACTATTCAAGCCACAGCCTTGAAACTTGGCCCTAGGATATACTTTGTGGCAGAAACCTTTCTCTCAAAGGCCAAGGTCACAGGGGATCAGGAAACAGGTAAACAGTGGTTCAGGAAATAGGTAAACAATAGCCATATTTTGACAAAATTTATTTTTTCTCAAATACTATTCACAACTTCAAACCCAAATTTAGTACAAAGATACCTGATGGTGATTAAGACCTTGGAAAGGTCAAGGGTCACGAGATCAGGAAATAGGTGAAAAATAGGCATATGTTGACAAAAGATGTATTTTTGCAAACTTTTCAGTCAAATTTAGCACAAATGTAGCTGACGATAAGACCTTCGTATGCATACTAATTTAGTTGACCCATCCAAAAGGTCAAAGATCATGGGATGATCCCAAAACAGGTGAAAAATATTTTGACAAAAAAATGTTCTGTTTCCTCAAAACACATTACCGATGGTATTACTGATAGGAAACGTTACCTAGCTAGCCTAATTTTAGCCAAAATTTGGTTGTGTCCGTATATGGGGGTGTTGGCAAGTGAGGGGCGCCATAGACTAGGCAGTAACCTGAGTAGCCTCCCTTCCGCCCCATCTGGGCGCGAGCTCACTCGATATTCATCAGTTAGCTTCTTAGCTAGCCTGTAGACAGTTGTGTTCGTACATTGCTCTTCGGATCTTACTGGGTGTGGATTTGACTGGTCGTCTTGTGACTTTACTTGAACTGTTCCTACACGGATTGGCGCCAGCTCCCAACACAGGTTAGACAGGCACGAGCCTGCTGCATCCAGGGACTGCGAGCACCACAGAACTGCTATGCGTTCCACATCACGATCCCAGGTCAGTGATGATGTGCCACGACCACACGCCCCGATCGTGGAGACCAGAGCACGCTCCAGATGCGGCGCTGAGACCCCGGCCCTCGGCCACGCTCGGACAGTTCTTCTTACTCCAGTAGCGCTCGCTCGTTACACAGAGACAAGAGACGCGAGAGGAGTATACGACGACATACCAGTACCGATGGGACGCTACGCGATGGGAAGACCGGCTCGACTACGACTCTTCGTCGCCGTTCGAGTTCGCGGGACCGGCCGCCAAGACTGTGCTCTTCCTCCCGGACTTCGCGGGACAGCCGTCTCCCTAGGTCTTCGTTCGGAAGATGGGAGACAAGGTAAGTTCTACCCCCATGGCCCGTGCTAACGACAAGACGCAGTACGCACCGAGACGCCTGTTCGAGACCTTCCCATTCTCCACGTCGCAGCTGCTCCCCTCGGGACCGCCGGTCTGCCCCTAGCAGTTCGGCCTCTTCACACAGGACCCGCCGGGATTCCCCGGCGCTCTCCTCTCACGGCGTCACCACAGCAGAGACGATCCCCTCCCAGCGCTGTTTCCACTTCTTGTCGGGCCACCGCCGCGCCGGCGATCACCGGTCGTTTGGAGGAGTTGGACGCCCCTGTTCCTCCTGCGCGCTTGACGGACAACTCCATTAGCTTGGCTCCAGAGGACTCCGTTTCGGCGTTGCTTGGCGATGACGGCGCCTCCCCTTCACGGTGCTCGCAGTCCCGAGATGAGATGGATTCACCGCGAGCTACGCTGAGCCATAGGATGGAGATTCTTCGGGCCTTGGATGAAGCTGCTCGCCTCATCGCATTGTGTCTTCCCGCGGAAGACTGCCCTCCCTCTCTCCCTGCCAAAAAGAGAGCTTAAGCCTTTGTGGACTCCGAGCGCCAGGCCAAGCGCTTCAAGTCTCTTCCTCAACTGCCCAGTTTCTGGGACCTACGCGACGCCTTCTCCACTCACCTGCTTCAGGGCGCCTTGGGAGACACCGGCTTCTTCGCTGACACCAGGTGGCCGGCGGACCTGTCTATGGCCTTCCGTCAGAGGTGGTACGCGGGACATTCGCAGAGCTTCGCCTGCCCACTCCCGGCGATAGACCCTTCGGCGCTGTCCTGTGCTGGTTCTCTTCGACGACACGGTTCCACTCCTGGACTTACACAGACTGCTTCCCTCATCCGCAATTCCCTGGCCTCTGCGGGGTTCCTGGACCTGGTGATGCAGGCCATCGTCCGTCGCGTTGAGGAGACCTGGAATCCTACCATCTCCTCACCTTGGCAGTTTCCGGCACTGGGTCGCTTACCACACCGCTTTCAACTCCATGGCTGCGGCTGCAAACTGTGATCTGATGCGCCGAGATACCGTCCTGCACGCTTGCTCGCTGCCGACCGAGTTGAAGAATCAGCTACGCTGGGCCCCTCTTGGTGGAGAACTCCTTTTCGGCCCCACCTGGCAGACCGTCAAGGAGGTTAACAAGGCCTTGTGGCCCAGCCGTGTCGCTCCAACCTGCTTTCAGGCAGCCCGCCAGACACTCCTCTCGTCCCTTCACCAGTCGTGGTCATCTCCCCCCCCCCCCCCCCCCCCCTCGCACGCTCAACCCCGCCCGCTCCCTACCCCCGTCGCCTCGGACGCCCCCGCCCCAGCTTGGCCTAGACCTGCCCGTCATCCCTTCAGGCGAGGCAGGGCCTGCTGACTGCTTTCCTCCCTCCACCGCCCCCGCCCCCGCCCTCGCCGACCGCTCCCGGGTCTCCTGTCGGCGGGAGGCTCGCACACCACAGCGACGCTTGGAGATCGCTGTTTCCCGACGACCCGTGGATCCTGTCGACCGTCTGCGAGGGACTACAACTTTCATTCCGGTTGCCCTCCCCCCCTCTGCGACGTTCTCCCTTCTGGACTGTGGTGCCTTCAGATCAGCTCAGGGCCGACACGCTTCACAACGAGGTCGCCGCTCTACTACGCAAGAACGCCACGGAGGTGGTGACGCGACGCGACACGACACTCCAGCCTTCTACAGCCGCCTATTCGTGGCTCCCAAGTGGCGACCAGTCATCAACCTCTCCGCCCTGAACAAGTTCATAGTCGCCGCGTCCTTCCGCATGGAGACCGCTCGAGCCCTTCGCGCCGCAGTACAACCCATTGCCGTCAGTCTCGATCTGTCGGATGCGTACCTCCACATCCCCATGCTTCCTGTGGCCAGACGCTACCTTCGCTTTGCCTTCGCTGGTGTAGTCAACCAGTTCTGCCCGCTTCCTTTCGGCCTCAACCTTAGCCCGTGGGTGTTCACCCGGATCATGGACGCCGTCGTAGCCAGGGCCAGACGGACATCGTCCAGTCCGACGTCGAACTACCTCGACGATCTTCTCCTGAGGAACCAAGCAGACTCCGCCTTGGAGAAGGGCCGGGATGTGCTCCTCGCTCTGCTCGGCACACTTGGGTTCCTTGTCAACGCAGGCAAGTCCGACCTCTCACCCTCGCGCTGCTTCGTACATCTGGGGATGGAGTTTCGAACCAACCTCAACGAAGTGCGGCCCCCGGAAGCGCATATCCAGAAGTTGGGGAATCTGGCATGGCAAGTAGCTCAAGAGGACACCTCACTGCCCGGTTGTGGTTACAACTCTTGGGCCTGATGAGCGCCACAGTGGATCTCCTTCCCCTAGGACGCCTCTACTGCTGCCCGCGGCAGCTGCACCTGCTACTACACTGGCGACCCTCGACGGACGACATCGACTCCCTGATCCCGGTGCCCCCGATGCTGCATCTTCACCTGATGCGCTGGGGGGACCCCGCCTGGCTCATTACGGGGGTCCCACTTGACTCGCTGCCTCCCGGGTTGTCCCTCTGTGTTGACGCAAGTCTCGCTGGTTGGGGGGCTCACCTACTACCGATGTTTGCCACAGCCTCCGGTCTTTGGCCCCCAGATCTTCAGTCCCGGCACTTCAACTGGTTAGAGCTGAAGGCGGTCTGGCAGGCCCTTATGACGTGGGACTCTCAACTCCGGTGCCAGGAGCTCCTCGTCTTGTCCGACAACTCCACCGTCATCGCCTACATACAGAAACAGGGCAGGACACGCTCTGCCTCACTGTGCATCCTTCTCTACCAGGTGCTCCGCTGGTGCGAGGATCGGGGCATTGCTCTTCGTGCGAGACACGTCCCGGGACATCTAAATGTTCTAGCCGACTCTCTATCGCGCCGCGGCCAGTTACTCCACACCGAGTGGACGCTCCGTCTGGACATCTTCAGGATGATTGGGACCAGGTGGGACGCTTCCATGATCGACCTCTTCGTGACGAGGTGGAACCGCCAGCTACTGCTGTTCATCTTGCCGGTTCCAGACCCGCTAGCTTGGGCAGTCGACACGCTATCCATCTCCTGGGACGGACTCGTCGCCAATGCTTATCATCCGTCGGTGCTGGTACCATGCACGATGCTCAAGCAACCGCGACAGCCACTGTACCCTCCGTGCCCAGAACGTCTCCTCCTCCACGCCTGGAGATTGTGCGGCAAGCCCTCTCCATATGAGGCTTCTCTAGTGCGGCAGTGGATGCTATCGCTGTAGCCCGCAGACCCTCAACTAGACGAGTGTCACGACACGCCTGACGGAGTCAGGGCGCCGTGGACAATATGAGTGCAGACACTCGAGAAAACCCACCCACTCTAAATAAATAATGCAACGCCAGTGATAAACAACAAACAAATCCTTTATTACCTACCCTTACTCTAACTCCCACCCCAACCCACTAACGCCCCACACACTCACACACATGCACTCATAACGTATTAACACATAAAAAAGATTAACATATAAAAAGATGACTAACAAGTGAAAATGACTAACAGGTGATGATGACTAATAGGTGAATATGACTAACAGGTGATAATGACTAATATGGCCAACGGCTATACAAGGCGGGTAACTTTGTCTCTGTACAGTGTCCTCTGTCCCACACTAGACAGGGTGGCTCATAACGTACGAGTACTACCCCTGCACCACAGAGCACCGTAGCCGCGCTTGCCCACGCACGCCTGTGACCGACGCTCAGAACGTAGAATCAGCCTGCTGTAGCCCAACGTACTTGTCCAACAGGACCGGCTAGCGAAGGCGTTCCGACTCCCGATGATGCGTCACCGTTGGTCATGGAAGATGGAGATCGAAGGACGAAATCTTCGAAGCCACCCTTCGAAGCCAGTCTTCGAAGCCAGTGCACTGGAAAAGGGCGCATTGTCAGTCAAAGTGCCAACACAGTTAATTCTGGCCTATTTGACACGCACCTACTCACAAACCACGTGAGTTGTGTCTCGTCTCACCCTAATACCTGCCTTGGCCATATTAAATATACAATCATGGATATGAAAGCTTCCTATGTACATTCAACATTCACCAGGTCTGCACTATTCCATTACACTAGCATTAAGCTAGCACAACCACTTTTGTATAATAACATTGCCACTGCTAAAACCAACATTATCAAAATATCCCGATGTACATACAAAGATATGAAATAATCACCAGCAACCACCCAACGTGACAATCTTATTACATTACATCTAGGACTTAATACCAATATATTTGAAATACCCACTTTAATTCATTTTACAACATGGCCCTTTAAATATACTCACTCGGCGACAGCCGAACATAAACTAAATCCGACGCCCACCACATTACAACCCAACCTAAAAAACATGGTTAAAGACTCGATTAAAACATCACTAAAAAACTAGACGAACATACCCTTCCGAACCTATGTACACATTCACACACCCGAGAGCACAGCAGCTAACTGAGGAAAATGGCATGAATTTACCTGTCACTGGTGAGTCCTCCGGCAGGACGAGACAAAACAAGACGAAGACGAACCTGAGGGGTCTTCTGGTGAGTAGCAGCCGTGGTCACAAGTCTCTCGGGACACCCACACCCAGGAACACTGGCCGTGGTCTTGCAGGGAGGGTAAAACAACCCTCACACAGCTTGTCAAGGGCTCCAAACGAGGCCGCACCCTGACCCAGACTCTCACTTCGCTGGCTAACTCCGCTGACTGACTGTAATATCCTTCTGCTACCTTGCAGTTTAACTTTACTTCTGAACACTGTTCGGTTAAAGCTACTTGACTAAAGCGTGCAACCGCTGTACTCGCTCACTGCTAAGCTTGCTGCACGGGCTTTACGATTACGCTCACACTACATTTATTAACTTCCCTAAACTAAGGCTATTTACAGAAGTCGGCGATCTATATTTATTAATATGATCTGATGGCCCACTTCGGTCTGCAACGCCCGGCACTGCATTCGCTATTGCCGAGATGGGATCTACCATGGGTGCTTACGTAGCTCAACTTGGACCGTTTTGAACCTCTTCAGTTGGCGCGCATGCCGGACGTGACTCAGAAGACGTGCTTCCTGTTGGCCCTAGCCACGGCTTCCAAGGGCAGTGAACTTCACGCGCTGTCGACACGCCCAGATTGCTTGCAGTTCCGGACGGATGGCTCCATGCAACTGCTACCTGAACCGACCTTCCTGGCCAAGACGTGGTCGCCGTTGGCTGCCCCACAGTTGATGACTATTCGCCCTTTATGAGTGACAGACTCCACCCAGGAGACCAGACAACAGGACCCGGTGAGAGCCTTACTTGTGTACCTGTGCCGGACCAAGCCTCTGCATAGAGGATGCACCCGCCTGTTTCTCCCTCTGTCCCCAGGTAGACGTGACATCTCAGCCCAGACCATCTCCTGGCTCCGATGGGTGATTCGCTCTGCCTACCAGGACCTTGCCCCTGATGCAGCCAAACGTATGAACATCAGGGCACACGAGGTCAGAGCCATGGCCGCAAGTCTCGCATTCGACCGCAGTTGCGCTGTCAAGGACATTGTGGCGGCCGTGCTGAGCCTACCTTCGCCCGCTTCTACCTGAGGGACCTCTCCGCCCAGCGGCAGAACCTTTCGCTGGTGGGAGACATCGCCCCAGCTCAACCCTCACTCCCGGCGCCATAGGCGCCATACGTACTTACTTACTTACGCCTGTCACCCCTCCCAGGGTATAGGCCGTCGACGAGAGACTTCCAGTGACTCCTGTCCTGTGCTTCTCCTTCGATTTTACTCCAGTTGGTTCCCAGTCTCTTGATGTCTGCTTGGAGGTCTTGATGCCAGGTGTTAGGCGCCATACGTATCTTAGCTAAAATTTTTGGGAGTTTGCTTTGGGAGGGCGGGTCTGAGGGCCAGTGTCTTTGGTTAGGGGCGCTATAGCGGCACCCACCTCCTCTTCGGGATTCTTCCTATCAGTAATACCAACGGTAATGTGTTTTGAGGAAACAAATGAATTTTTCTTTAAAATTAATTTTTTCGAAAAATACTTACCGATGGTATTACTCAAAGGTCCCTCCCACCTGCCCCATTTGCCGCCAGTTCGCTAAGAAACCAACTGATGAATATTGGGTGAGCTCGTACCCGGATGGGGCGGAAGGGAGGCTGCTCGGGTTACTGCCTAGTCTATGGCGCCCCTCACCTGCCAACACTCCCATATACGGACACAACAAAAGTTTGGCTAAAATTAGGCTAGCTAGGTAACATTTCCTATCAGTAATACCATCGGTAAGTATTTTTCGAAAAAATTCATTTTAAAGAAAAATTCATTTTTCTTAAATACATGTACTATTTTCAACTTCAAACCCAAACTGAGTACAGAAATACCTGATCGTAAGATCTATATTGCATACTAATTTGGATAACCCCTCAGTGGTCAGTAAATAATTATGTGCAAAATGACAATTTTTGTTAGAATTGTATAGTTTTTATCAAAGTTCTTGTAAATCTTTAAGTCAAATTTGCATAAAGGTTGCTGATGGCAAGACATTTAGTTGACCCATGGATTTCACTGGTGCAGAAGCCTGCCCTTATTGTCACAAGTCACATATATGTGCATCGGTCATACACGTGAGCCATAAGGGCTTTGCCTTTCTTTGTTTTAAAATGTGTTTGGCTTCAAACCCAATGGTTTACCAGCCACTACCCTCTGGAGATATGGAGATGACCTACTTAAAATTTGAACTATATACCCGGTTCAGGCCTCAGTGACCACTGACCTGAATAACTGATGCTGAAACTATGACAAGCTATGATCAGATGCCTTGCAAGACCAATTACTGAATTAGTCATTGAACATTCAACCTGTAACATTCAACAAGTAAATATGTGTCAGTGTCTCTGAGTGGGGCTTGATTAGATTTAAATGGGTCATTTTAAAATTCCCCAAGGGCAGCTGCTAAACCATTGTTGTTATGATGAAAGGAAAATTTTTAATTAGGACCAAGGTTGGCGGATCATCTTTTCTTCTTAGAGTTGTCTTGAAATCACCTGCGTTCAAAAGTTATTTGCAAAAAAACACTAGGTAAGCTTTGCTTAACTCATTCTACCCCAGACACACCACAGCAAGATAAGGATCGACCATGATAGTTCAAGGGTGATGCCAGAATAGCTTGGCGCCTATGGGCGCCAAGCTATTCTGGCATCACCCTTGAACTATCATGGTCGATCCGTGTCCTGCACTGCAATGCAGTCTTCAGAGGACAACGGCAAGATTTGTGGATTTCGGTGTTGGGGTAGAATGAGTTAAAAGGACTGTACCTTGAACCCCCCTTATGCATCCAGCCACTGGTACTGTTCACAGTACCGATGGCCTCATATTTATCAAGGGTTAAACTGTTGTTATTACGGGTTTTGGGTTGCCATACTGTGTTGACTTGTCCAGTACACAGTTATTGCTTAGTTTTTCATACTGATATTGTCCGTCAAGGTCTTTTGACAAAATATGATTTTTGTTATTGTGTTTAAGTTTACATTGCGTTTATTGCTCTGATTTACATATTATATGTTTTTTCTCTAATTATCTATTTTCATTCATCCTTTTATTGTAATGTCACAATTTCTGTCTCATGCCTCATAATATGGTAGCATTTGAAGTGATAGATGTAGATACATACCGCATGATATACAACTGATGAACTTTCATGATTCCAAAATAATCGGGCACCACTCTTCGGCTGTCATGGTCAATCTGTGTTTGAGTGGAATAGTTTCAGGGCTGAATGAATGCACCCTTTGGTTGTTGATAGTGCTTTTGACGTTATATGGGACAAAATGTGCTACTGACAGCCAAAGGGTTAAGTATGAAATATGCACCTCTTAATTCACTTTTCTTTGGACAATGGTGACAGATTCCTTACCAACTAGCTGACAGGCGTGCTGGAGATGTTGCATCATGCTACAGTGATACATCTCTAGCCGCTCGGGATCTGGGATGGACTGCTAAGAAGGGACTGGATGAGATGTGTAAGTGTTGGATTTATTTTAAATTTTTGATGTTCATTTCAAAAGAAAAATCCATGCTGCATACATGTGTAGACAAATCAAGCTAAGACTTGGGAAAAAGTTCCAAGTTTGTCAGTAAAACCCTATCTGATTGAGAAGACACAAACAAATCATGTGGTGATTTTTTTTAAACGTTAGGCTGTCAGCAGCACCTTTGTGTCATGATGATTCCTGCAGGAATCATCATGACAAAAATACACTACTGACAGCTAGAAGGCTAAATAAATGTTTTCTCATTTTCAGAATATGTGGTTTTCTTGACAAACATGTGAATGTTTTCTTTAATATTTGAACCTCAGTGAACTTAATGTTTCATTTCATTTTAAGGTGATCACTATTCAAGGGAGGAAAATGGTAGGGAGGAGTAAGTGCTGATAAGGGAGAGAACCATTGAACAGCTCAGTTCTTTAGCTGCCATACTAGCACCTAGCTTTTATGAACTAGTCTGTTCACTACAGTCATGCATAAATAAAATATCCTGAAATTCTGATTGCTGATCTGTGCATATATAGGGACGAAATGAAGCAAATTCATTTGCATGCGTTTTGCCTTGGGGTACAAGGCATCACATTCATCTTCTTCAGCTTATCAAATTATTTATATTCACCCTAAGCTATTCAGTTTATGTGCGTATCATTAGTATATGTCCAAAAGGGTGTGAGAGAGAGAGATTATAATGTATACTTCAATCAGCTGAATAAGAATTATGCCTTTTGGCAGATGTAGCCTTTCATGTATCTGCAGTTCATATGGTCAAAGTCAAGGTGTTTTAATTATTTTTCTCTCAACTTTCTTACTATAAAAGAAGGGGATGCATAGCTTTGCATTAAAACAAACCTGTTTTCCTTATTTATTCATTTCATTTTTTTCAATTTTTTTCAGATTAGTCAAGAATTCTCCCAAGCATTAACTGTAGCACATACTTATTCTTTTTAATACATCAGACAAACATGGCTGCTCTGTATCCAGTTTGTTTTTGTTTCTAAATCAGACGAGGAAGTAACCAAGAAAGAAGTAAGAAAGAAATGGTTTACTTGGGAATTACAAAAAGAAAGAACAAAAGAACACACTTTGAAAATATAAGGAAAAGCACACAAAAGAGTAAACAAGATGGGATGAACCATAACCCACAAAGTCTCTTTTATATGAAAGCTATTACCCACAAAGTCCGTCTAGTCTTATATATGCGAGTTGTCCTCACTGTCAAGCTGTCGACAAGTATTGCGTCGATGTCTGCATGGTGACAAAATTTCAGCGTTTACGTCACCATCACTGTCTGATTTGTTTCTCAAAACACATTACCGATTGTATTACTTATAGAAATGTTACCTAGCTAGCCTAATTTTAGCCAAAATTTGGTTGTGTCTGTATAAGGGAATGTTGACAGGAGAGGGGCGCCATAGATCAGGCCATAACCCGAGTAGCCTCCCCTTAGTCCCATCCCGTAAGAGATTACCCAGCATACCTCAGTTTTAGTTCTTAGCTAGCCTGTAGACGGTTGTGTCTTTGCGTCGCTCTTCGATTCCTATGGTTTTTGTGACCGGTCGTCTTGCGACTTTACCTTTCTGTTCTGGTTCACTCGGTTGTGCTGGCTTGGAGCTTACTTGAGTGTTTGTGCCTGAGACTGTTTTGAACTTGGCTTGGTGCTCACGAGGATTGTGACTGGTCGTCTCGTGACTTGACGCTCTGTTGTGGACTTAGCGTGCCCGGGACTGGTGCTCACTTGGATTTGGCAGGCTTGGAGCCCTCTCGGCTTGTACTTAGCGCTGTGTGGACCACAACGTGCCTTGCCTGGCATGCCTGTGACGAGTTGGACCCGGGTGGTGTCTATGAGTCCAGTGGGCCTCAGGACGTCGCTTCACAGGCATGGGTTTGCTTCATGGCCAGGTAATATCTCGGTGAATGCTCAGAGACTGGCGCTCAGGGGAAGGGAAGAGCGCCGAGCGTCGGCACGTGCTGTGCACTCGTTTGTTTCGTTTTCACCCTCGCGCGCGGAATTTTGGTGCGCGGCCTCAGCCGCGCTCGCTTGTTTTTTATTATGGCCTCTATGTTGCAGTTACCAGGTTCGTTCCTGCACGCATTGTGGCGTTCAGGGGCCCTGTGACGAGCTGGGGGTGAGTCGGCGCATACCTACACTGTTGGTGCCCCCCGCCTAGAAGATACGTGGTCCCAGCTGTGAGGATTCTACTGCCGTGAATGCCCGACGCCTATCAGGGAGTGACCGCCAGTTCCTGCCCAGAGTGCCACAGTTGGTCCCAATGCAGTTGGACCTGACGGCCCGGACCAGTAGGACTAACAAGGCGCAATTCCACGGAGGGCCCTAATAAGGTTCCCCTTACCGTGACGAACAGGACAGATACCAATGCGCACATTCCGCGGAGGGGGCGACAAAATTTTCCCTTACCGTGACCGAAAAGTCCTATCCTACTACTGCCGGGCAGACGTCGGCACCCGAACATACGATGTTCCTTGCCCCAGGCCAGATGGCGGATCGCAGACCTGACAGACAGAAGGTGTCATGCTCGGGATCTTCGGACGGAGAGGCACGAGCCAGACTCGCTCACGGCGGGATCCTGCTCCTAGCGACGACCGCTCGGCTTCTCGGTCGCAGGTCAATAATAATAATAATAATTACGGTATTTATAATGCGCTTATCTTATAATAATTATAACTCTGAGCGCACACTCACAACTCGCGCACGCATGCTCACGCTTTAGACAATGACTCACGTACCACAAACAGTGAAATACATTACGACGGTCAGCTTGGGGTGGGGAGTGCGGTGATATAGTGCTAAAACTGTTGAAAGAGGTGAGTTTTGAGGGCGGACTGGAAGGAGGAGAGAGTGTTTCTGATGGAGAGAAAGTGGGAGAGTGTTCCAGGTGGATGGACCGTAGACGGAGAAGGAGCGGGGACCGAAAGTGTTAAGTTTGGTGCGAGGGATGTGGAGGCGGAGAGGGTCGGAGGCAGAGCGGAGGGAGCGGGAAGGTGTGTAGGGGTGAAGTAAGTTGGAGAGATAGGCAGGAGCGCAGTTGTTCAGGGATTTGTAGCAGAGAGACAGAACTTTGTATTGGATGCGTTGGGGGATGGGGAGCCAGTGAAGGAGTTTGAGCAGGGGTGTGATGTGGTCGGATTTTTTCTTTCTGAGGACGAGGCGGGCAGCATTGTTTTGGACGCGTTGGAGAGTGAAGATGGTGGAGTGAGGGAGACCGGAAAGGAGAGAGTTGCAATAGTCGATGCGAGATAAGATGAGAGAGACAGCAAGTTTGGTGGCAGCTTCGGTAGTGAGGTATTTTCTGATCTGACTGATGCGGCGGAGGTGGAAATAGCATGCCTGGGTCGTGGCGGAGACGAAGCTGGTCATGGACAGAGAGGAATCGAGGATGACGCCGAGGTTCTTGGCCGAGTCAGAGAGGGAGATGGGGGTGCTATCGAGTTGAAGGTGGAGAGAGGGAGGGAGCTGGGAGAGTTTTTGGCGAGTGCCTACCAGCAATGCTTCCGTTTTGTCGTCGTTCAGTTTCAGCTTGTTTGCTGTCATCCAGTTTTTCACGTGTTTGTAGCAGTCAGCCGTGCGAGTCAGTAGTGACTGAGTGTTGTCGAGTTTGTCTTTGTCTTGCAGTTGTGAGTCGTCAGCGTAGAGGTGGTGGTGTATGCGGTGAGACTGGATGATGTTGGACAGAGGAGAGGTGTAGAGTGTGAAAAGGACCGGGCCCAGGACGGATCCCTGTGGAACTCCGCAGGAGAGCTTTACCGGGTTGGAAGAGACGCCGTTGATGGTGACGGACTGCTGTCTATCAGAGAGGTAGGAGAGAAACCAGGAGTGAGCAGAGTGAGTGATGCCGAAGGAGTGGTGGAGTCGGTGGAGGAGGATAGAGTGGTCTATAGTGTCAAAGGCGGCAGAGAGATCGAGTAGTGTAAGAAGGGAGATGTTGCCAGAGTCAGTGGAGAGAAGCAGCTCGTTTAAGATATGTAGAAGGGCTGTTTCAGTGCTGTGATGTTTGCGATAGGCAGACTGGAATGGACTGAGGAGGTTGTTGTCGGTGAGATGGAGGTTGAGCTGGTTAAGAACAACCTTCTCAAGAAGCTTGGACAGGAAAGAGAGATTGGAGACTGGGCGATAGTTCTTGAGTTCGTTTGGGTCGAGGTTGTGTTTTTTGAGGAGAGGACGGACGATGGCGGACTTGAAGATATCGGGGACGGAGCCGTTTTCTAGAGATGCGTTGATGATGTCGGTAATGAAGGGTAGAAGTTTTGGAAGGCCGTCACGGTAGAGAGAAGCTGGAGGGGGTCAAGTTTGCAGGTTTTGAAGGGCATGGACTTTATGGTCTTGAGGACTTCATCCTGAGAGACGGTGCGGAAGGACGAGAGGGGAGTGCCGGAAAAGGTGGGGTCGGGAGGGCAAGGCGGAGGAGGCAGGGTGTCGAGTGTGTCGCGCAGATTTTGGATTTTGTCCGAAAAATAGGTAGAGGAAGCAGACGGGAGTTCTTCTTTGCTGTGTGTGTTGGGGAGAGGAGAGTCTTTAGAAGTGCCTAGGAGTGTGTTCATGGTGGCGTAGAGGGTTTTGGAAGAGGTGGATTCCAGGATTTGGTTTTGAAGGTCAGTGATGAGTGTGTATGTGAGAGCAGATATTGTGCGGTAGGGTGCAAGATTTGTGTATGTTAGTATGTCATTGCACGGCACCTAGAGCCTTCTTTTAAGCTAGGTGTTTTAACCCTTTCACCGCCACAGGTGTTAAAATGTTGCTTTTCCCAGCGCCGCAGCTGTTTTGCAGACCGCTGGGGCGCAACACCTCTTATCTTTAAAAAGCTATAACTCTTGAACCACTGAACCGATTTAATTCATTTTTGAGAAAAATGGAGATGGGAAACAAATTTGTACACTGACACTCAAAGTTAAAATTTACATTATTATTATTTACTGTTATTTACTGTTATTATGGGCGCACACGCCCGGGCAAGCTCCCTACAGGCGTCGGCGCTAGCTCCCGCACGCGTTAGACAGGCACGAACCTGCTACTTGCAGGGACCGCTAGTACCACAGGGCTGCTGCACGTCCCACGCCATGATCCCAGGTCAGTATGCTGGGCCGCGCCCTCGCGCCCGATCGTGGAGACGAGAGCCCGCTCCAGGGGCAGTGCTGAGAGGCGTGAGACGACCCCACGACGGGACCCTGTTCCCCACCCTCGGCCACGATCAGACAGGTCTCCTGTCTCCAGAAGCGCGCGCTCCCTACACAGAGTCCAGGGTCGCGAGAGGAGCTTGCGACGACGTCCCAGTGCCGTTGGGTCGCTACGCGATGGGAAGACCGGCGCTCCTAAGACTCCTCTTCGCCGTTTGAGTTCGTGGGACCGGCCTCCGAGACGACGCTCTTCCTCCCGGACTTCGCGCGACAGCAGTCACGCTAGGCCTTCGTCACAGTGGACGGGAGCCAAGGTCGTCCTCCCCCCCCTTCCCCCCCCCCTTGGCCCATGCTGTTTCGACGCGATGCCGTTACGCTTTGAGACCTTCCATTCTCCACGCCGCTGCCGCTCACCTCGGGACCGCCGGTCTGCCCCTGGCAGTTCGGCTTCTTCTTACAGGACTCCGGCTCATCTCCGCGTGCGGCCTGGCCACAGAGGAAGACGATTCCCGCCTGGTGCTGTTTCAGCTTCTCGTCGGACCGCCGCCTCCCGGCGTTCACCGGTCGTTCGGAGCAGTTAGACGCCTCTTCCTCCCGCGGGCGTGATGGACGAATCTTTCAGCTTGGTCCCAGAAGACTTCGTTTCAGCGTGGTTGGGCGATGACGGTGCCTCCTATTCGCTACGCTCACAGTCTCGAGATGTCATGGAGTCGCCGCCAGCTTCTTCGGCTTAGGATGGAGATTCTTCAGTCCTTGGACGTAGCGGCCCCCCTCATCGTGGTTGTCTTCCCGAGGAAGACTGCCCGCCTTCTCCCCCTGCCAAGAAGAGAGCTTCGGCCTTCGTGAACTCCGAGTGACAGCCCGAGCATTTCAAGTCTCTTCCTCAACCGACCGGGTGCCGGGACCTACGTGACGCCTTCTCCTCTCACCCACTTCAGGGCGCCTTGGAAGACACCGGCCTCTTCGCTGACAACAGGTGGCCGGCGGACCTGTCCATGGACTTCTGGCGGAGGTGGTACGCGGAACTTCGCAAAACTGCACCTGCCCACTCCAGGCGGTGGACCCAACCGGCGCTGTCCTGTGCTGGTTCTCTTCGACGTCGTGATTCTTCTCCTGGTCTTGCGCGACCGCTTCCTCTTCCACAATTCCCCGGCCTCTGTGGGGTTCCTGGACCTGGCGGCGCAGGACATCTTCCGCGCGTTAGGAGGCATGGAACTCTTCTTCTCTCCGCTTAGCTGACATCCTCGCCTGGGTGGTTCTGGCAACCGGGCTCCTGACTACACCGCTGTCACCGCCTTGACTGCGACGGCCATCTGCGATCTGCGGCGTCGAGGTACCGTCCGGCACGCTTGCCTGCTGCCGACCGAGTTGAGGAACCACTGCGCAGGGCGCCGCTCGGTGGAGAACTCCCTTGGCCCCACCTGGCAGACCATCAAGGAGGCTAACGAGGACTGGTGGCACAGACGGCGTCACGCTGTTGTCAGCACTGGACGTAGCAGTCTTCCTGGGACACTTGACGCAGGACGAGCCGGCATTCCGTGCAGACCGACGGACTGGATTGGCAGGGACCACTCTTCCGCGGAGGCGCAGTTCGGAACTAGTCAGCTGGCAGCCGAGGGACGGAGGCGACGGTTCTGTGACACCGACGACACGGTACCGGGAACAAAGTGGCAGCCTTTTCCCGGTGTGCGGCAGATGGCTAGGAAGTAAGCAGTATACCTTCGTAGATCTAGTTGTTGGCGCGGGGTGAGGACTGGTCAGACCGACATCACTACGTGGGCCGACATCGCTCTTCATCGTGTTAGCGGCTGCAGTTCAGATTACACACCAGCTGGGACGAGACGTCTCGTCTCTTCGCATCCTTCCTCCGGCAGAACGTTGCCCTCCGGCATGGCACTGGCTTGCTCTTCGCTCTGCGGCGACCAAGCCCTACAAGACTTCTCCTCAGTCAGCTTCGGGACCTAGCCGAGGCAGTTCGCATGGCTGTGTGGAGTCAGCTGGGAGTTCTGGCGTTCTTCGGCGCCTGACCATAGTAGACGATTCACTCCCAAAGGCCTGTTGTACAGTTACCCGCCCGGCGGTGGACGAGGGCGCGCTGGTGCAGGCAGGGCATACCCAGTGGTCTGACGAGGATGGAACAAGAGCCTTCCTGTTCCGCGTTCGCTGGGGTGAACGGGGTTCTGCGATGTGACAGAGGATGCTGTGCAACCATGCAGCCTGGGGTGCAATTACCGGGAGATGAGATGTGGCGACTGCTGGGCTGGATCTTACAGGCGTAACCTTAGAGGTGGTCCTGCGCTACGATCCCACGACAGTACAGTCGACTCTTCTTGTACCCAAGCCGGCGGTTTTGGCGGCCGACCTTCGACCTATCGGCTCAGCACAAGTTCCTCGGCACCGCGGCAGATGGGCAACAGACAGAGTCCTGAGGGCAGCGCTGCGTCTCCAGGACTTTGTGACAACTGGAGGTCCAACGTCGAAACCAGCTGGCAAGCCTCAGCGGTAGGCAGGGTTACTGCGCGCGATTCTCCGTTGACTAGGCTGCTTATGCTACGGGACAGGTCCTACGTGGTTCCTTCACGCGGATGACATCGAGGAAGGAGTTCGTGGCCGTCCTGTTCGAGTACGACTCCCAGTCGGACGGGTGCAGTGCAGAGTAGGAGCGACCCTCAGAGCCTTACTTCGGGTTGACGGTTAGGACTGCTGGTTCGCCAGCGGATCGCCGTGCAGCCTGACACTTCTTCTGCTTGGAGGGTAAGCGCTACGGCTGGTTCTGGAGAAGTTTGAGGCCAGCTGCGCTTGGAGCCGTCGCCACGACCAGATCTTCCAGCGTCCCTCCTCGCCATCGAAATTCTGAAGGTATATGCGTGGTTGTCCGACAATCCCTCTTGCTAGAGGCTTGCGGCGGATATGGTAGTAGCGCAGTCTGCAGCCACGAGGAGAGCCGCTCGGCGGCTACGAAGGTAGGTGGACATTTTCCTGGCTCGGTGCGCCTCGTCACTTCACCAGTCGTGGTCATCTCTTCCCCACATGCCCTCCTCTGCAACTCCCCACCCCACGCACGTTGCTCAAGCAACCGCGACAGCCGCCGTACCAGCCGTGCCCTGAACATCTCCTCTTCCACGCCTGGGGATGGTGCGGCAAGCCCTCTACTGCAGAGACTTCCCTAGCGCAGCAGTGGATGCGATCGCGACAGCCCGCAGACCCTCAACCAGATGAGTTATGAGGGGAGATAACGAGAGCGGTGTGACGGGTGGGGCGACAACCTTCTATCCTCACGGACTTGACAAAGCCCCAGCTAGCGGAGGGCTTCCTCTGGCTATTCTACGACCAGGGACTGGCGCCGATCACCATTCGGGGCTACCTAGCTATGATCGCCGACTCCTACTGGCGCTTGCGCTGGTCCGACCCTGGTGGCTGCAAGACCTCGCAGATCCGATGGTCACATCGGTCTGCAACTTCTGGCACTGCGCTCGCTCATGCCAAGATGGGTCTACCATGGGTGCTTATGTGGCTCAACTCCGTCCGTTGAACCTCTGCAGTGGGCACGCTTGACGGATGTAACTCGGAAGACGTGCTGCCTGTCGGCCCTAGCCTCAGTCTCCAGGGTCAGTGAACTTCACGCGCGGTTGACACACCCAGATTGCTTGCAGTGCCAGACGGACGGCTCCGTGCAACTGCTACCTGAACCATCTTCCGGGCCAGGACGTGGTCTCCTTGTCGGGCCCACAGATGATGACTATTCGCCCTTCACGTGTGACAGACTCCACCCGGGAGTCCAGACTACAGAACCTGGTGAAAGCCTTTACATGTGTACCGGCGCCGGACCAAGCTGCGGCGCAGAGGACGTACCCGCCTGTTTCTCCCTTTGTCCCCAGGTAGACGTGACATCTCAGCCCAGACCATCTCCTCCTGGATACGTTGGGGGTTTCGCTCGGCCTACCAGGACCTCGCCCCAGATGCAGCCAAACTTATGAACATCAGGGTGCACGAGGTCAGAGCCAGGGCCGCAAGTCTCACTTTCGACCACAACTTCGCATTCAAGGTCTTGGTGGCAGCTGTGGGATGGCGAGCGGAGACCACATTCGCCCGCTTCTACTTGAGGGACCTCTCCGCCCAGCGACAGAGCCTCTCGCTGGTGGGAGACTTCGCAGCAGCGCAACACTCCCTCCCGGCGCCATAGGCGCCGGAGGTATCTTAGCTAAAATTATTGGGAGTTTGCTGCGGGAGGGCGGGCCTGAGGGCTGTGTCGTTGGCATTAGGGGCGCTATAGCGGCACCCACCTCCTCTTCGGGATTCTTCCTATAAGTAATACCATCGGTAATGTGTTTTGAGAAAACAAATGAATTTTTCTTTAAAATGAATTTTTTTGAAAAATACTTGCCGATGGTATTACTCGAAGGTCCCTCCCACCAGCCCCGCTTGCCGCCAGTTCGCTAAGAAACTAAACTGTGGTATGCTGGGTAATCTCTTACCGGATAGGATTAAGGGGAGGCTACTCGGGTTATGGCCTGATCTATGGCACCCCTCTCCTGCCAACATTCCCTTATACGGACACAACCAAATTTTGGCTAAAATTAGGCTAGCTACGTAACATTCCTATAAGTAATACCATCGGTAAGTATTTTTCAAAAAAATTCATTTTAAAGAAAAATTCATTTTCTCCAGAGTCAAGGTTTTTAACTTAAAAAAAAAAATTCTACATAGAATTAATTTTTACTAAAAAAGTTCAAAAGATGCAAAAGTCTAGCTATATCCAAAATTTCAAATGAATATGACAAAAATTATGGACTCTAATGTGCTACAACTGACTTTCTGTTACCGGTCTATTAACCCTTCAATGAGACGCCCAATTTTAATATGCTCAGAGGCTCTCCTAGGCACCCCTTGAACAAAACACTTCCCCAAGTGTCAAGCTTGACCGTCCACAAACATCTTAGATTCTCGTGTTTACATACACACATGCACAGACACACACACACACACACACACAAACACACACACACACACACACACACATACACACACACAAACACATACGGCGTTTCCCACCAAAAGTACGTTCTGCAGCGAAGTTGGCGTAACTAGACATGACATAATTTTTATCTGGTTACTTTGGTTGTCAGATTTCCAGACCTGCCCGCCTTAGTCGTCATGGATATTCTTTTGAACTTGTTCCACTGTCACCCATCCTAAAAAAATCTCTTCTATTAATAGAAGAGACTTAAAAATCCAGACTGTCAAGCAAGTAAAATGCAGAGAAAAATCCATCAGAAAAAAACATGCTTACAAAAGACAGTTACAACACAATTTATTAATCTTTCGCGTATTTACCATTTTTTAAAATGGAGAAACAAAGAAGTCTACAGTTCATTCGCTACTTATCTTGTTAGTAAAGAAGCAGAGTGCAAACACAAAAAAGTGTAGTAGTAGTACATGTAAAATGTTTTGTGCTTGTCCTTAGAAAGTGTAAAATGGACTGTCGAATAGCAGTCCCTGTTACATTTCGTGAGGACATTACTCCATGGTCTCTCGAGACTGGCGGATGCCCACTTTAACCCATTTAGCCCCGAGAGCCTACAGCAGGAGATGGCTGGACCATGATTTAAGGGTAGTGCCAGATTAGCTTGGCGCTTTAGGCGCCAAGCTAATCTGGTACTACCCTTGAATTATCATGGTCCAGCCATTTCCTGCAACTGGTACATAAACGTTAAGTGACACCTCCAAAATTTAGGAAATGTGGCCTTGGGGCTAAATGTGTTAAGGGGTGTTTCTAATTAGTATGCACTTTACATGCTTGGCAGTCACCTTTAAAAAAAAAAAAAAATCAGGGTTGGAGTGGTGAAATATGTACTCTCCTATAGATAGTCATTAGGTCACACCCATTCATCTTTATTTGTGTATCAGGTCATGATGACAATAAATTTGCTGTGCATTAATTCAAACCTTTCTGCTTTTGTTTTGTTATCAGGTGAGGATCTGTGGCGTTGGCAGTCACAAAATCCCCAAGGCTATAACACGCCCAGCAGTTAACGGAGTTCAACCAGTCAGCCCTGATGCATATGGCACGAGACCTATTATCCGTGACAGTTTAAAGGTAGTAGCAGATTAGCATGGCTTCTGTAGACACCACACTAATCTGCTACTACCCTTGAACTGTCATGGTTGATCCATCTCCGGTATAGTCATTTGAGGAGGCCTCTCTCTTCATCCTCAGTGGTCGTAGCACCTATCAACATTTTGAATCATCGTCTCGTACTCCACTGTAAAAATGCATTGTGATGTGGAAATACTGGCGGATCCATCTCAAAAAGTGTTTTCGTACATGCAGGAGCACAGAAAAAGTGTCTGCTGATCTTGGAAAGCATAATTACACCCAAAAAAGATTTTTTTTGCGCCCACTAATTCTATTTGCTCATACAGGAGCATAAGGTGACTGAAGACCTCACAAAGCTGGAAATTCATGCCTCATGGCTGAACTCTGAGGCTTTATTTTGTGTCTTTTGTTGACCACTTAGTATAAATCCATCTGCTGACCATTTTGAAATCAATAGGCTGCAACCCTCTTGTGTATATACATGTATGTACATGCTTCCTAAGTATTTTATAGTTTATACTATCATCAAAGAAGATGAAAGCAATCAATATTTCCTCCAAAACTTTATTTGGCTTAGGATAGAATATATATTCTGTTTAGGTCATGTATGGCCTTGGTTGCCTGCTCGGCGTTAAACCCAAATAACTGTTTTGGTCATGTGTATAGTATTATTATATTAGTATATAATTAAATTATACATATTTTGGACAGAGTGATGTGTAAAGTTATAAAGCATAGGCAGTGAAGGACAGTTGAAGTGATATAGATACATACTTAACTCATTGTGCCCAAGGTACGAAATACCCACATTTTGGAGTTATCCTCCGAGGCCTGCATTACAATTCAGGATACAGGTCGAGCATGATAGTTTAAGGGTGGTGGCAGAATAGCTTGGCGCCTATTGGTGCCAAGCTATTCTGCCACCACCCTTGAACTATCATGATCGAGCCATATCTTGCTGTGGTGTGTCGTGCTCAGAATGAGTTAAATCTCAGTGTGTGTGTGTGCGTGCATGCGTGCCTGTGTGTATGTGTGGATGCATGTATGATCAAGAGAGAGAGAGAGAGCTGAACTTAGAAAGAGGTAGGACTTTATTTTTCCAATAATGCCAATAATGTAAAGTCTTATTTGCTTAGCTAAATCATTCCAAGGCCAGATCAAAGACACATTGTTATTGTTAATTTGTATTTGTGCGCTTGAAAATGAACCATTTGACCCATTTTGTGTCTATCCGTCTTCGTTAGTTTTTTTTCTGGTGGTTTTGTACTTATAATTTTAGAAAAAATTTCATCTGATAAAATACAGAACTGTAGAAACTGTTGAAATTGTAAGTTTTCATCAGGTGCATTAGGTGACACTAAGACGCAGTGATGCTCGTCCTGTCTGACATAGCAGCATAATGGTACATAACTTGTCTTTAAATTGCATGCGTTAGAAATGTCCGTCCAAAACCACAATGTTTGTTGTCCACACTGTCATGCCACTCAAAGCCTTGTTATATTATTGTGCACCAAATATGCCAGTTTTTTCTGCAAATGTTCGAATTTACAGTCTGACTAGACAGATATCAGTCTTTGTTTTTCCCTTTGGCTGATGGTAGGGCTCTTTATTGAGGTGATTCCAGCAGGAATCACCTTGACAAAGGCACTATTGACAGTGAAATGGTTAAATCATTCAAGGTGCAAAACTGCATGTCGTTTAGCGTTGCAGGGGTCAAGGCTTTATGACATTTCCACAACTATTGAGGTGGGGCCCCTTGAATCAGTTAAGCGTTCTGTCACCTGCAAAATCCTGTCATATTAACCCTTTTCTTTCTGATACAGTACTGCTGGACATAAAATTGACAGTTCAAGGGTGGTGCCAGAATACCTTGGCGCCTGAGGCGCTAAGCTATTCTGGCACCACCCTTGAACTGAAATGGTTGATCTGTCTCCTAATATGTAATATCTCTATCCTTCATAAGACAATAAGGGAAAAAAACCCAAACAAACAGCCTCTGGATGTAAGGGGTAATTGAGCACCTTTATATTGAATGTTTTGCCCCAAGGGTTTGAAAGGCATATGTCACAGCGGCTTTGTATTTTCTATGTTGTTGAAAGTTAATGAGACATCCAGTTTTACTTGTACACTCCTTCAGCAAATTCCAAACATCTGAGACAGATCCTTATGAGCCCCCACTTCCTGGGTGTTCATGAAGATCCGTGCCTCTTGCTATCCTGACTTAGCCTTCAGCAGTCCCCATCCAGTGAAAGGTTTTCAGGCTGTTGAGTAAAATGCTGTAAAGATCACATTGTTACGTATGCATACTAAATGAAATGATTTCAAATTTGAGAAAGCCCATCCCTTCTTTTTTTCATTGAGTTTGCCTGCTTTTATTGGTTTGTAATGCTGGGTGAATGCAGAAGTGAATTTTTCCATATAATATGATAAAGGTATTAGACACTGTTCAAAGCTTGTGTCTGTTTTGTTGCCAGCATCAACTGCACAAGATGCATTGATTATAATAGATCAATGGCATGTGCCAAACTAGTCCGGATGTACCCTTGAGCTGTCATGATTAGTGCATTCAGCCCTGCCACCTTACAGCAAGATATGGGTCTACTGTGATAGTTCAGAGGTGGTGCCAGAGCAGTTTGGCGCTTCGAGGTGCCAAGTTGTTCTGGCACCACCCTAAACTGTCAGTCGATCTGTCTCCTGCTCTGTAATGTGGTTTTCAGATGGCAACTCCCAAGTTAGAGAATTTGACCTGGGGCTCAATGTGTACCCAAGAACTGTCACTTGAATTTTATGCTGTGGTTAGCAGATATGTATCTGCCTTTACCTAGGTTATGAAAGTTTTAAAAGTGTATATGCCTTTAGGCCTGAATATCTAACGTTTGATGCTATTGTTACAATTACATATTGCTAGCAGCAGGCAGTGTATGTGTGCCCAATGCTCACTTGTGTGGTGGTCTGTGATTTTGGAGCATATGGCTCTCAACATACATTTTAAACCCTCATGCAAAATCTCGCGTTGGTGCATATTCACTTTGCAGAGATGAGACTTAGCATTGATATTGAAATGAAATTGGCAGTCATTTGTTTACAGCATAGTAGTAGCACCTTATTAGTACAATGTTTACCATTTGTCATAATAGAACGCGCTGGCATTACATATAATATATACATAATATATATATTTGTGGCACATAATTTTATTTGTCCACTATTTTACATAAATACCAGATACCTAATTAGCCCCATGGAACCACCACTGCTGTAAACAGTACTGGTGACACCATGCACAAGTGGGTTAACTCATTCAGCCTGGCGCACATATTTCCCAAATTTTGGAGGCATCATCTAATGACTATGCACCTGTTGCAGGAGATGGGTCGACCATGATAATTCAAGGGCAGTGCCAGATTAGCTTGGCGCCTGCCGGCGCCAAGCTAATCTGGCACTACCCTTGAATTATCATGGTCGACCCATCTCCTGCTGTAGTGTGTTAGGGCTGAATAAGTTAACCCTTTCCTGGCCAGGATATGGTAAACACCACCCAGCTGCAAGATTTATGCCCTCATGAGCCCCCACAAGTGGACGATCTACATCCTGACAGTCTCATTTGTATCCATGCACTTGAAGTGTTGAGGAGTACAGAGATTTCTTTCATGACCCCCTGCAGTGAGAAAATGTGAACACGTTCCAACTGCAAGAGACATAGATCCTCACAAGGTCCCGCAGTTGTAGGGGCTCATGAAGATCTGTGCCTCTTACTGGCACCATTTTGAATGTACTTTCCTGAGACGGCGTGGGCTCTGTGGCATTGAATGAACCCTTTGGCTGTCGGTAGCGCTTTTGGTCACGATAATTTCTGTAGGAATCATCGCGACCAAAAGTGCTACCGACAGCAAAAGGGTTAATGAAGAATGCAGAAAAATAATTTGTGTCAAATGGCAGTGAAGAGGTTAACTCACATTTCACATGCATCCATAATCTCTTATTTCATAAAGATTTGTAACTGCCGCTACTCCTACTTTTTGGGCTCGCGTGCGAAGCAAAAATGAGTATGTTCTGGGCTTCAAACTTGGCCCAAGGATACTTTGAGGCAAGACCTTTCTAAACATACCAATTTGAGTGACCTCTCACAAGGTCAAGGTCATGGGGGATGAGGAAATAGGCCCAAAATAGCTATATTTTAACACAATTTATGTTTTCTCAAATCCTATTCACAACTTGAAATCCAAACTTGGTACAAAGATACCTGACGGTAAGACCTTTCTATGCATACTAATTTGGTTGATCCCTCAAAACAGTCAAGGGTCACAAGAGCTCAGGAAATCGGTAAAAAAAAGCCATATTTTGACAAAAGATGTTTGTTCTCAAATACAATTCATAAATTTAAACCCAAATTTGGTACAGAGATACCTGATGGTAAGACCTATCTATGCATAATAATTTGGATGGCCCCTCAGAAACGTCAAAGGTCACAAGAGCTCAGGAAATTTCTTCCGAAATGACCATATTTTGACAAAGATGTTTTTTTTTTTTTCTCAAATACTATTCACAACTTAAAACCCAAACTTTCTACAGAGATACCTGATGGGAAGACCTTTCTGTGCATACTAATTTGGTTGATCCCTCTGAAAGGTCAAGGGTCACAAGAGCTCAGGAAATAGTAAAAAATAGCCATATTTTGACAAAAGATGTTTGTTTTCAAATACTATTCCCAACTTCAAACCCAAATTTGGTACAGAGATACCTGATGGTAAGACTATCTATGCATACTAATTTGGATGACCTTTTGGAAAAGTCAAGGGTCAGAAGAGGCTGGCAAATGTGTGTAAAATGCCAATTTTTGATAAAATTGTAGGTATTAACATTTTTTGCATTTTTTTTCCATCAAATTTGGCACAAAGGTAGCTGATGATAAGACCTTCCTATGCATACTAATTTAGTCAACTCATCACTAAGGTCAAGGGTCACGGGCAGATAAGTGAAAAATGCTTACATTTTCAGAAAACGTGGATTTTGCAGGTGCAAAAGCCAACCCTTTACTTCTTGTCACAAAGGTCACATATATGTAAATAGGTCATACACGTGAGCCATAATGGCTTTGCCTTTCTTATAAGAGAATTCAGTGATTGTAATTACAGGTTATTGTTAACAGCTAAGTGGGTGATTCTTGCTGGCAATAGCTGGATTCTGTTCCGTCTTAAAGGCCCTAAGCATCTCCAGAGCGTGTTAACTGTTATAATTAATGCCTCCTAATGTGTGGCTACAGTCGATATTTTGTCCATAACTGTGTGATTACATCACTTTGTGTCTGTTTTACCACTGAAGCATATGCGATGCTCATCTCCACAAAGCATCGGGGCCGAGGTAAAAGCTGTTTATAGCTTCAAACTCCAGGTCCTTAAGCAAAACAGAAAGTAGCTGACGATTGGATATAAAGGTCTTTGTAGGGCTATGTCACAGTTAAGTGTCTCAATCACAGTTTTCCCAAAAATCAATGCAACATTTTTGTACGGTCACCACGGAGGCATAGTTATAGTTTAAGCCCCTTATGCATGCAGCCGCTGAAATTGTTTACAGTACTGTTGGTTATATGCACAAGGGGGTTAATTGAGAATTAAACAAAAAAAAATCAGGATTAAGTTTGAGGTAGGTGTATAAAAAATATTTGCCTATGTCAACTCGTTTGGCATATGATACAATCCACATTCTGTTTTGTGTATGCAATTTTCAAAGCATAATTTCCAAACAAATTGCCATTTGTAATTTAGTGATTGGTCTCCATGTGTGTGCGTGTGCATATTAACCCATTCAGCCCTGAAGCACTACAGCAGGAGATGGGTCAACCATGATAATTCAAGGGCAGGGCCAGATTAGCTAATCTGGCATTGCCCTTGAATTATCATGGTTGATCCATCTCCTGCAACTGGTGCATAGTCATTAGATGGCGCCTGCAAAATTTGGGAAATATGGCCGTCGGGCTGAATGATTTGATTGGAAAGATTGTACTTGCATGTCAGTATTTTGTTACATTTGTTACCATTTTTGTGTTGTGCACTGGTGAAGTGACCATTGAATTAGTAAGCAGAGTTTGGTCGCACATAACTGATAGTCAATAACTACTGACCATAGATATAATGAGGGTGATTGCGAGTCTTGCTGAAAACACCACAATTATGTCTATGGTTGGCATGGCAGTTACTGACTATTAGGAATTCCCTGCAGCCAGTGCACTGTAGTAATTTTCAGTTTATTGGAGTTACAGAGTGATGGTTTTGGTGCTACAGAGAAAAATCACACAGTTTTCATAGAGACACACATCTGTCAAGTGTTATTTTGTTTGCTGTTCTGTGATTTTTGACTTTACTGCTTGGTGCCATAACCCAGTGCACAGAGGCCATCATGCCGACATCGGCCCTATGGCCCTTCGAGCATTGAGAAGGTTAAAAAAAGCAAGCACTGAACAGCACCAATTTAGATCTTTCTCTGTCAGTAGCACTTATTGCTGAGATGATTCCTGTAGGAATCATCATGACAAATGATTCCCGTAGGAATCATTGCGACATATAGTACTATATATGTATACTGACAGCTAAAGGCACACTAAGGCAGTGGTTCAGTAAATAGCCGAGGTATATAGATGCATGTTGTACATATGAACGTTTAGCTGGACAGTAGATAGTAGAGTGCAAGAAATTTGCATATGACTGATGTGACCAATTTAACCCTTTTCATCCTGATACACCCATTGCTTGAAATAAAATTTTCCGGATAGTTCAAGGGTGGCGCCAGAATAGCTTGGCGCCTGAGGCGCCAAGCTATTCTGGCACCACCCTTGAACTAAAACAGTTGATATATCTCCTCATCAGTAATGTAGCCTTTGTAGGACAATAAGCAAATTTCCACAAAATCAGCCTCATGATGTAATGAAATAGTAGATTCAGAGGCTTTGTCAAATTATTTTTAAGACGGTTTAATTCTTACATTTGTATGCTTGCTTGTAGTCTGTTTCAGAGTAAAGCGTAATAATATTTAACATTTTTTAGCTGTGATTGTTCAGCATGGAAATCTGAAATTTGTTTTTCATTGAACACTGACAGAGTTTTGGTGGGTTTTCAAGTTAATTAAGATTTGGTTTGGTCTTGTTGCATTACTTAAGTTAAGGTTTGGTCTTGGTGCATCTGATCTACTTGTAACCTTTTGTTTGTAGATTTGTGTTTATTTACTGATCTTTATTTGTGTCCATAATGTCTGAATCTGATTAAGGTCCCCCACCCGGGTCTGCCCTGGGGGACTTGGGTGGGGTTAGGTACTTTTTAGTTCCCAGGGTCACCCTGGTCAGCCCCACAGGGTGGGTTTTTCTCTCTATTCTGGGGCATGTGTTTCTGTCTACCCTTTGTCCATTCACCTGTATTTGCCTTTTTAACACTCTCCCTACTGTCTGCACTGCCTGTAGCTCTTGATATTGGATGTGTGTTGCTAAATGGTCTTAGCTTTATTTAGGCCCCATGTGTTAGGTTTATTTAATGTATTTGACCGGCTGGCGACATACATTCAATGTTCTGTTTAGTTTTTTTTTCACAAGCAGTGCAGGCACGTCCTGAGAAAGCCTTGTTGCTGTCGGGACGTTAAGCAATGTACAATCAATCAACTGATTAAGGTCTCCAATTGCTTTTGTATAGAACATAATTGTGTGTCATTCTATGATTTTGGACCTTACAGTCTACACTCCATCAGGATTAAAATCAGACCATAATACCTGTATAACTTTAACCTACTTTAATACCATTAACGTACTTTAGTTAATTTTTTCATCATGTCTACTGTGGGATATAACATATATTGGTTGCTATGTATTTTTGATTAAAAAAAAAATCTCAAATCAATAATAAAATGTCATGGGTGTAACTGGAGAACCTCGTATCTGACACATACATGTGTCAGATACGAGGTTTTCCCAGTAGCACAGATGATGTTTATGGTACTGTCACAATAATCGGTTGCCTGCATGTATGTTTGTACCCCAGAAAGTGTCAGACTGCTACTGTCTGTGTGAGTTCTTTTTCGTTATCTCCTTAAGTGGCTGCTATGCTCTTGCTTTTGATAGAGCTCTTGCACTGAGCCATGCAGTATTTATGGACAGCTGTGATTCAGTTCATACAATAATAATAATACATGTAATGATAATGTAATAATGTTGTTGTTGTCTTTATCACTAATGTATATGGTTACTATTATTATCATCATTTTATACATGCAAAGCATGATTTGTGTTGGGACGAAATTTGTTATTACTGAGCTTCGAGTATTTTCTTCTTTTGTTCCTCGTACAACATCAGTTGTGTGTTATGATCTTCTCCTTTAACCCATTGAACCCCATGGCCGCATTTCACAAATTTTGGAGGTGCTCTCTAAGAACTATGCACCAGTTGTAGGAGATGTACCGATCATGATAATTCAAGGGTAGTGCCAGATGAGCTTGGTGCCTTTAGGCACCAAGCTCATCTGGCACTACCCTTGAATTATCATGATCGATACATCTCCTGCTGCAGGGTGTTAGGGGTAAATGGGTTGACCAAATTGCCCATTGTAAGGTAAAATATGTGATCAGCTCTAATCTTGTTTGACTTGAGTTTTTTTGTTTTTTTTTTTCATTTATTTTTTAATAGATGTTGTTTTTTTAAATTTTTATGAAGGTATTTTTGTCTGATTTAATTCTGTAGCGGCCTGGTCTTACTTTTTGTATACGTGCACTTGTAATACTAGGGAGAATAAATAAAGGTTGGTTGCAAGAGCACTTTTTGTCCATAAATACGCTGTCATGATATGGATGATGGGAGGAGGGGTAATCCTGTCCCGGCCTCAATTTCTTTGGGTCCTAGAACCGAGGCGGTTCAGGATATTGGTCGCCTGATGTTGACCTGGGGATGACAACATCACTCGGCACACCCTGAACGACCAAGCAGCCTTCTCTAGGGACAGCACTGCTTGCTCCACACGGAGAGGGGCCTAGAAAAGGTGCTCACAAACCAGATAGGTGAGGCTAGCGCTGACAGAATTGTATACAAACCAAGGGGAATCACAGCGCTGGACAGACAACAGTTAGATCCCCTACCCCCGCCTATCAGGCACCCAATCGCCAGCCCACAGAGAAATACGCAGGTATAGAATAAGACGATCATTTCCATCCTAGGATGGAAATGATCGTCTTATTCTATACCTGCGTATTTCTCTGTGGGCTGGCGATTGGGTGCCTGATAGGCGGGGGTAGGGGATCTAACTGTTGTCTGTCCAGCGCTGTGATTCCCCTTGGTTTGTATACAATACTAGAAAAGGTGGCCTAACCAAAGCTCGTCCCCTCGCAACCCCAGTTGGCTAGCCGCGGTCAACGGGCATCTTCTCCTGCGGTCAAAAAACAAAAACAAGAAAGAATAACGGATCCACTCTCATGACGACCACGACCGGACTCAACGTAGCATGCTGAACGTCCGAACCATGCTCGACAAAGCAGACAGCGGACGCCCTGAACGTCGCTCCGCCCTCATTGCCCATGAATTGCGGAGGTTAAATATCGACATCGCCGCGCTCAGCAAAGTACGCCTTCCGGACGAAGGCAGCCTCCAAGAACTTGGTGCTGGGTACACCCTTTACTGGTCAGGCAGGCCTGCATCAGAAAGACGGCTCTCAGGCGTGGGTTTCATGGTCAAGACATCCATTGCGACTAAGCTGGAAAACCTACCAACGGGCCACTCAGACCGCATCATGTCCATGCGCCTCCCACTGAGACACCACCAACACGTCACCCTTCTCAGTGTGTACTCACCAACCCTCCTGGCAGAGCCTGCTGAAAAGGACAAGTTTTACACTGACCTGCGCAGCCTCCTACAGAGTACCCCTGCAGACGACAAAGTCATCATCCTTGGCGACTTCAACGCCAGAGTGGGCCAGGACTCTGAAGCCTGGAAAGGAGTCCTCGGCAAGCATGGCGTGGGGAACTGCAATGACAATGGCCGCCTACTGTTGGAGTTCTGTGCGGAGCAGCAACTGGTCATCACCAACACTACTTTTCAGCAAAAGGACAGTCGAAAGACCACCTGGATGCATCCTCGCTCCAAACACTGGCACCTTATCGACTATGTCCTAGTGCGTCAGAGGGACCGCAGTGACGTCCTCCTCACCAGAGTGATGCCCAGCGCAGAGTGCCACACTGACCACCGCCTTGTCCGCTGCAAACTCAGGCTCCACTTCAAGCCAAAACCCAAGAAATGGGGGCCCCCCAAGAAAAAGCTTGATGTTGCCAGCCTTCAGCGTGACGATGTGAAAGCTGCCTTTCAGACAGATTTACAGCGCAGGCTCAAAGACACAGCGGACTCCGTAGACTCCTCCCCTGAAACAATTTGGGAACAACTGAAAACTGCTATTGCAAAATCCTCTGCAGAAGTCTTGGGTTTCGCCAGAAAGAAGAACAAAGACTGGTTTGACGAAAACGATGTAGAGATCCAGGAACACCTAGCAAAAAAAAGAGCCGCCCATCAGGCCCACCTAGCCCAGCCTTCCTGCCCTGTGAAGAAGTCTGCCTTCCGCCTCGTCTGCAGCAGTCTCCAGCGCAAGCTCAGAGATCTCCAGAATGAGTGGTGGACCAGACTTGCACAGAGGACCCAGCTTTGCGCTGACAATGGTGACTACAGGGGCTTCTACGAAGCACTGAAAGCAGTGTATGGCCCCAGACACCTGGTACAAAGTCCCCTGCGAAGCGCGAATGGCCAGGCACTCCTCACAGATAATACCTCCATCTTGAACCGCTGGTCGGAATACTTTCAGAGCCTCTTCAGCGCTGAGCGCACTGTTCAAGAAGCAGTCGTCCTACAAATCCCACATCTCCCAGTAAAGGTTGAATTGGACGAACCGCCCACCGCTGAAGAGACCCTCACAGCCATCCACCAGCTCAAGAGTGGCAAAGCAGCAGGCATTGATGGAATACCGCCAGAGATCTGGAAACATGGAGGCACAGCACTGCACAACAAGCTCCATGACCTCTTTCTCTGCTGCTGGGAGGAAGGAACACTACCAAAAGATCTCCGTGATGCAGTCGTTATCACCCTGTACAAGAACAAAGGCGAGAAGTCTGACTGTTCCAACTATCGGGGAATTACCCTGCTGTCCATTGCTGGGAAAATCCTTGCAAGGCTGCTCCTGAATCGGCTGGTACCTGCCATCGCTGAAGACCAACTCTCAGAGGGCCAGTGTGGCTTCAGAGCAAACAGGAGCACCACCGATATGGTCTTTGTGCTGAGACAGCTACAGGAGAAGTGCCGCGAGCAGAACAAAGGGCTGTACGTAACATTTGTCGACCTAACAAAAGCGTTCGACACTGTGAGCAGGCAAGGCATGTGGCAGATCCTGGAGCGGCTTGGCTGTCCCCCAAAGTTCATCAACATGATTGTCCAGCTACACGAGGACCAGCAAGGCCAGGTCAGACTCAACAATGACCTCTCAGAACCATTCCCTATTCTCAACGGCGTAAAGCAGGGCTGCGTGCTGGCACCGACCCTCTTCACCATCTTTTTTAGCATGATGTTGAAGCAGGCCACAGTGGACCTCGATGATGACGATGCAGTGTACATCAGGTATCGTCTCGATGGCAGCCTGTTCAACCTCAGACGACTGCAGGCCCACACGAAAACCCTAGACCAACTGATTCGTGAGCTGCTTTTTGCTGATGATGCTGCCCTCGTTGCACACACAGAGAGAGCCCTGCAGCGCATCACGTCTTGCTTCGCAGATGCTGCCCAGCTCTTTGGACTCGAGGTCAGTCTGAAAAAGACAGAGGTCCTCCATCAGCCGGCACCCAAGACAGTGTATCGCCCTCCTCACATCACCATTGGCGAGTCTGAACTAAAGTCAGTGCACCAGTTTACTTACCTTGGCTGCATTATCACGTCGGACGCCAAGCTGGACAAGGAGCTTGACAGCAGGCTGGCAAAAGCGAACAGCGCTTTCAGGCGACTTTTCAAGCGGGTGTGGCACAATCAACAGCTGAAAACAGGCACCAAGATCAGCGTGTACAGAGCTGTGGTCCTCACCACCCTGCTGTATGGTTCCGAGTCCTGGGCCCTCTACCGCAGCCAACTACGACTCCTCGAACGCTTCCACCAGCGCTGCCTGCGTACCATCCTGGGCATTCACTGGAGTGACTATGTCACCAACGTCGAGGTCCTTGAACAGGCTGAAACTGTGAGCATCGAGGCTTTGCTGCTGCGGACACAGCTCTGCTGGGCGGGGCATGTCTCCAGGATGGAGGATCATCGCCTACCAAAGATCACCCTGTTCGGCGAGCTTGCTACTGGACACCGTGACAGAGGGGCACCAAAGAAGAGATACAAAGACTGTCTGAAGAAGTCACTTAGTGCCTGCCAAATCGACCACCACCAGTGGTCTTCGCTTGCTGCGGACCGTGACACCTGGCGCTCCACCATTTACAAGGCAGCTGTCTCCTTTGAGGACTCTCACAGAGCTAGCCTTCAGGACAAGCGGCTCAGGAGAAAAAACAGAGATGCCGCAACTCAGAACCCTGGCCATACCTTCCCCTGCAGCCACTGCGGTCGAACCTGCCTGTCTCGGATTGGCCTCCGCAGCCACGAACAAGCCTGCAGACGTCGTGGGCAACTCCTATAAAATCTTCGTTCGCGAAGTCAAGCCAAGCTAAAGCTAGCTAAAGAACCGAGGCGCTGTTCCTATGTTTGCACATGGCCTACAAACTATGGGGTGGGGGCGTTTGACCATTTACTTTTGTTTTTTGGCTTACATGCGAAGCAAAAGTGAGTTTATGTTATGGGCCAATGGTCGTCCGTCCGTCGTCCGTGGTAAACTTTAACGTTGGCATTTTCTCGGAGACTATTCAGGCTACAATCTTCAAACTTGGCCCAAGGATACTTTGTGGCAAGACATTTCTAAACACACCAATTTCAATGACCTCTCACAAAGGTCAAGGTCAAGGGATCAGAAAATATATTTAAAAAATAGCCAGTTTTGCACATAATTTATTTTTTTCTCAAATACTATTCACAACTTCAAACCCAAAGTTGGTACAAAGATACCTGATGGTAAGACCTTTATATGCACACTAATTTGGTTGATCCCTTGGAAAGGTCAAGGGTAACAAGAGCTCAGGAAATAGGTCCAAAATAGCCAAATTTTTACAAAAGAGTTTTTTTTTTCTCAAATGCTATTCATAAATTCAAACCCAAATTTGGTACAGAGATACCTGATGGTAAGACCTATCTATACATACTAATTTGGATGACCCCTCGGAAAGAAAGGTCACAAGAGCTCATGAAATAGGTCCAAAATGGCCATATTTTGACGAAAGATGTTTTTTTTTTTTCCTCGAATGCTATTCACAACTCCAAACTCAAATTTGGAACAGAGATACCTGATGGTAGGACCTATCTATGCATACTAATTTGGATGGCCCCTTGGAAAGGCCAAGGGTCACAAGAGGTCGACAAATGTGTATAAAATGCCAATAATTGTACACAAACCAAGGGGAATCATTCAGCGCTGGACAGACAAACGGTTAGATCCCCTGCCCCCGCCTATCAGGCACCCATTCGCCAGCCCACAGAGAAATACGCAGGTATAGAACAAGACGATCATCTACGTAGTTATCAACATTTTTGCAAACTTTTCAATCAAATTTGGCACAAGGGTAGCTGATCATAAGACCTTCCTATGTATCCTAATTTAGTCGAAATCACAAAGGTCAAGTATCAAGGGGGTTACACAGATATGTGAAAACTGATTAAATTTTGAGAAAACATGGATTTTGTCAGTTAAGAAGCCAACCCTTTACTTATTGTCAGACGTGTGGGTCATACACGTGAGCCATAAGGGCTTTGCCTTTTTTGTTTGTTTTATGAAATAGCATGTGTACCTCACAGATTTTGTTTGTTAGACCAAGCTGGCGTGCGTGTGTGTGTGTGTGTATACCCGTGTGTGTGTGTGCATGCATGCGTGTGTGTTACATCTGAGTGTAAAGAAAACTGTGTTTTAAGAAACCCTACCTACCATGACCCTGTGTGGAAGTTTCTTTGTTCCCTGCTCAAGACACCAATGACTCATGACGAAATATTTTTGTGCTCACGGAAAATAATACTTGATTTGCTTACATAGTCAAGAGTCACTTAACAAGTGTGTATGTGTGTGTGTTTCTTGCACACCTCCTTCCTTGAGCAGAAAAACTGTATCACACACGTGCGATACAGATTGAGTGTATCACACGTGTGTGATGCTGCCCTGGTGCGTGAACGGCCACGTGCACAAAAATTGTCTTGTAAAAAATCTGGTCAACAAAAAGGTATGGGTATGCACAGGCCCAGAAAAATGAGACAACTCATGTCAAGATTTTTAAAATTTTATTTAATTTTTTGTGTGTGTGGGGGGGGGGGGGGGGAGGATTTTGTTTATGCCAAATGTGCAGCTAGTGGGCGGTAGCGTTATTCAGAGAATTGAAAAAGTAGGAAATGACATACTAAGCCTAAGGCATTTGAATAGATGGGACAGTAGGGAAGATCTACTCCGGTCTAGCTTCTGTCATGGCCGTAAATATCTTTGTATAGAATGTTCCTAAACAGTTGGCCGGTTCACGGCACATTGAGTGGGCACTCTCGCAACAAGGGATCAGAGGCTTGAAAAGTTTGACATAAATTAACGGGACAGTGTACACACAAAACGGTGTACCCTGTGCACAGTTTAACCAGTAGTACAATTCTAAAAAGTATACGATATTGACCACTTCAATCTAAATGAGCAGACCCATGATATAAATTAAGGCAGTATGTGCACTAGAAACACAACAACTTACGTAAACAATGTTACGCTTGATAATGAATATGATTGTTACATGTATGCAGTGTAAAGTTGCACGGTATTGACGTTCCGGTAACAATGTCATGTTTTTTTCCTTCGCTATACCGGGGGGGGGGGGGGGGGGGGGGGGACCGGTAAGTTGTTACTGGTATACTGGACTATTAGTAACAATAAACCAAAGCAGAAAGTAAAGAGAAGATTTTTTTTGTTGTTGTTGTCTACCGTATTGAAAATACAGCAGACTTTGAAATGGGGCTGGTCGGAGCGCATTCCGGAGCATGCACATGACGTTTTTGGGCGTGCGGGGCAGAAATTCTGGCAAAGAAGTAGCAAGATAAAAATTCATTTTTCTCTAAAAGGTATTATTTCGAAAAATACTTAACGATGACATGACTATGTGGAAGTGTCTACTACTTACTCAATTTTAGCCTAAGAACCTGTTGTGTTACCACACAACCCGGGAGGCACGCGGGAAACCCCCAGAGGGGCCGAGAGTTGTCTCCCGTTCCTGTCCATCCGGTTCCGAGTCACGTGGTGACCAACCAATCAGTATACTTAGCTCACCAGCGGCAAGCGGGGCAGGTGGGAGGGTCCTCCGAGTCATGTCATCGGTAAGTATTTTTCGAAAAAATACCTTTTAGAGAAAAATGAATTTATTTCCTCAAAAACATTACCGATGACATGACTTTGTGGAAGAATAGCGATAAGGAGGGGTGCCGCGCCCAAACACCCCCACCAGGGCTATAGTCGGAGCCATCCTCCCTGACGCATCCCCCACCCGGGACTGCCCTGGGGGACTTGGGTGGGGTTAACTACTTTTTAGTTCCCAGGGTCACCCTGGTTAGCCCCACAGGGTGGGTTTTCTTCTCTATTCTGAGGCATGTGTTTCTGTCTACCCTTGGTCCATTCACCTGTATTTTCCTTTTTTAAACTCTCCCTACTGTCTGCGCTGCATGTAGCTCTTGATATTGGATGTGTGTTGCTAAATGGTCTTGGCTTTATTTAGGCCCCATATCGTAGGTTTATTTAACGTACTGGACCGGCTGGCGACATACATTCAATATTCTGTTTAGTTGTTTTTTTTCACAAGCAGTGCAGGCACGTCCTGACAAAGTCTTGTTGCCGCTGTCCGGACGTTAAGCAATGTACAATCAATCAATGCCTGACGCAACCTCCCGACAATTTTAGCTAAGTGCGTACCTACGGCGCCTGAGGCACCGGGAGGGAGTGTTGCGCCGCAGTGATGTCCCCCAACAGTGCGAGGTTGTCTCGCTGGCCTGCCAGATCCCGGAGGTAGAAGCGGGCGAAGGTCGATTCTGCCCGCCAGCCCACGGCTGCCACGATGTCTTTGACAGCGCAGTTCCGGTCGAACGCGACGCTCGTGGCCATGGCTCGTACCTAGTGTGCGCGTATCTTAAACCTCTTCGCTCCCTGAGGGGAGAGGTCCTGGTAGGCGGACCGTATGACCCAGCGTAGCCAGGAAGATATCGTCTGGGCTGTAATGTCAGTTCTGCCGGGGTTTAAAGGTAGGTAGAGGCGTGAGCGTCCTCTCCGGACGGCTTTGGCTCGGCGTAGGTAAACGCGTAGGGCGCGCACAGGATCTTGTTGCCTGGTCTCCCGGGGAAAGTCCGTATCCCGCAGCGGCCGTAAGGCGATTACCTGTGGCGCGGTCAAAGGAGACCTCGTTTTGGCAAGGATGGCAGGGTCCGTGAGCAGCTGCACGGAACCATCCGCTCTAACTGCAGGCAGGCAGGGCGCGTTGAGAGCGCGTGTAGCTCGCTAACTCGGGCCGCCGTGGCAAGGGCCAACAGGAAGCATGTCTTACGAGTCACATCCGCGAAGCGGGCCAAAGGCAGCGGTTCAAATCTGGCAGAGTTCAGCTGCGTCAGTACCCAAGGGAGGTCCCAGCGAGGAACGAGTGACCGGGGCACTAGACGCTGCAGGCCGAAGTGAGTCATAAGGTCGGCGATGTCTCTACAGGCGCCGGGGTCCGGGCGGCCGAGGTGCCGGTAGGTGTCGGCAATCATGGACAGGTAGCCCCTGATGGTGATAGGGGCCAATCCTTGGTCTCCGAAGAGCCAGAGGAAGAAGTCCGCGAGCTGGGAATTAGTCAGTTCGGTGGGGGAGAGGCGCTGGTCCTCGCACCAGGAGCACAGTACTCGCCATTTTCCCTCGTAGACGCGCCTGGTCGAGAGTCTGCGGGCTGTAGCGATCGCTTCCACTGCTGCACTCGAGAAGCCTCTAGCGGAGAGGGCTTGCCGCACAATCTCCAGGCGTGAAGGAGAAGACGCTCCGGGCAGGGTGGAACAGCGGTTGGCGGGCCTGCTTGAGCATCGTGCTCGGCGTGGGTAGCAACAGGGGAGGGGGGGGGGGAGGGGCGTGGCGAGGCTGAGGAGGTCGGTGGTCCAGGACCGGTTCCAGGAGAACGGGGCGACCAGTAAGACGACCGCATTGCATCCTCGCAGCTTGAGGAGGACTTTGGGAACGAGGACTGTCGGGGGGTACGCATACGCGATGAGACCGTCCCACGGGATGGAGAGCGCGTCGACTGCCCAGGCCAGGGGGTCGGGAATCGGGGAGACGAATATGGGAAGCTGGTGATTCCACCTTGTTGCCAACAGGTCGATCATAGGCGTCTCCCAGTGCGCGCAGATCACCTGAAAGATGTCCTGGCGCAGCGTCCACTCTGTGTGTAGCAACTGGCCGCGCCGGGAGAGAGAGTCGGCCAACACGTTCAGGTGACCGGGGATGTGTCGAGCTCGGAGTGAAATGCTGCGGTCATCGCACCAGCGCATCAGACGGTAGAGGAGCATGCACAGGTCGGGCGAGCGCGTCCCGCCCTGCTTCTGGATGTAGGTAACCACTGTCGCGTTGTCGGAGAGGACGAGCAGCTCCTGGTGACGGAGTAGTACCTCCCACGCGATGAGGGCTTGCCAAACCGCTTGCAGCTCCAACCAATTGATGTGTTTGTCCGCCAGTTCTGGAGGCCAGGGGCCGGACGTCGTTAGGAAGCGCGGCAGAAGGTGGGCACCCCACCCGGAAAGTCTTGCGTCGACACACAGGGAGAGCTGAGGGGACGGCGAGGTCAGGGGAACTCCCGAAGCGAGCCACGACGTGTCCGTCCAACGTCGCAGATGGGGGCGCAGCATCGGAGTCACGGGCACCATGGCGGCCAAATCACCGGAAGACGGACGCCAGTGAAGCAGGAGGTGCAGCTGTAGCGGCCGGGCGTAGAGACGACCGAGGGGGAGTAGATCCGCCGCCGCATTTATCAAGCCAAGAAGCTGAAGCCAGACTCTGGCGGGGGCTGCGTCCTGCTGGGGGTCACGTTATACATTTAAATTCAGGCAGTTGAGGCAGTAAGAGGACCGGTGTTTTTACAAATAATTTTTGCCTTGTTTGAAAATTTGTAGTAGGGCTAAATGTTGAAATTTGCTGGAAATTTCTAGTTAGATGAGAGGAGACATGTTTGGTGCTTTGATTCATACCATCCTGAGCTTATTCAGTAGAGAATTGTGGACCTATGTTGAGTTGCCGTTGACGTAGTGATTTGAGGGGCACGCTGATTTCATCTGTGCTTGGGTGTGAGGTTGGTAAGGAATCGGGTTCATAGCCAAGAAATGAGACTGTCAATGTGCTGTTTTTATTGTTATTTTGTGCATGGCAAATGTGCAGCTGGTGGGCGGTACTGTTTTTTTAGGTGATTGAAATATTAGGGGATGCCTGGGACTGACTATGGCTAAGAGACTGGACAGTACGGAAACGCGACTGTGTACCGTGGCCTGGGCCACCTGGCCGGCTAGGGTGGCTAACTTCAGGATCCGAGGCTCCGGCAAACGCACCCTATTGAGGTCGGTGGCGAAGTCCGTGCCGAGGTGGACGAAGCGGCGCGAGGGAGTGAGGTCCGACTTGCCCGCGTTGACTGGGAAACCCAGCCGCGACAACAGCCGTGTCAGCGCATCCCTGTCCGTTGTCAGGTCGGCCTCCGATTGGTTGCGTAGGAGGGAGGTCGTCGAGGTAGTTCGACGTCGGACTGGAAGACGACTGTCGAGCCTTAGTCACAACTGCGTCCATGATGCGGGTGAAGACCCAGGGGCTGAGGTTGAGACCGAACGGCAGGGCCCGAAACTGGTATATTACGCCGTCGCAGGCGAAGCGGAGGTACCTCCTGGAGGCCGGGTGCATGGGGACATGGAGATAAGCGTCGGATAAGTCTAGACTGATCGCGTAGTCCATGGGCTGTACGGAGGCTCTGAGGGCCCGGGAAGTCTCCATGCGAAAGGACGGGGCCGCAATGTACGCGTTCAACGCCGAGAGATCGATGACTGGTCGCCACTTGCCGCCCGGCTTGGGCACCACGAAGAGGCGGCTGTAGAAGGCTGGGGAGTCGGGGCGCAGCACGACCTCTGTGGCGGCCTTCTGCAGAAGAGCGGCGACTTCTCCGCGTAGAGCGCAGGCCTTGAGCTCGTCGGACGGCACCTCGGTCCACAAGGGGGAGCAATGCAGCGGAGGCGGGGAGCGAAAGACGATCTGAAGGCCCTCGGTAACGGTCTCCAGGATCCAGGGGTCGTCCGGGAACAGCGAGCGACACTCCTCGCTGCATAGCGCGAGCCTCCCGCCGACTGTAGACCCTGGCGCGGTCGGCGGAGGCGGAAGAGGGTAGAGGTCAGGTGGCCCGCCCGCGCCCTGGGCGACGGGCAGGACGGGGCCAGGTGGGGGCAAGGATGCTAACAGGTCTGGGGCGGCCGAAGGCGGGGCGGCGACATGGGGCCCGCGGGGGCGGAACACGCGGCGGGTCTGGTGGTCCGCAGGGCGACCCACAGTCTTGCGGGCAGCCTGAAAGCGAGGTGGATCTGTCCTGCGATGCCAACGGTCCGAGCTTGCATCCTTCACTGTCTGCCAAGTCTCACCGAAGAAAAGGGGGCCACCCAGGGGAGCACGGCGCAGCTGAGTCATCAGATCGGGGGGAATTCCGCCGCAGGCCAGCAACACGGCATCCCGACGCAACAGGTCGCAGTTGGAGGCGGCAGCCATGGCGTTGACTGAAGAGTGATACGCCGCCCGGTTGGCCGCTTCCGCGAGGGCGAGTAAGTCTCCTAGGAGGGGCGTCAAGGAGGGGTGCCAGGCGTCCTCGATGCGGCGGACGAAGGCTTCGGTAAGCAGCTCCCGGAACCCCGAGCAAGCCAAGGTGTTACGGACGAGCGAGGCAGTCTTGTCCAGTCCGTGGGGAAGGGAGCGCTTCAGCAGGGCGGAGCCGCCAGCCTGAACCAAGGCCGGAGGGTCCAAGGCAGGGAGAGGGCAGGTGAACGCCTGGGAATGGCCCGAGTACCAGTCCTGACGAAAGGCAATGTCGAGTCCAGCTGGCCACCGACGGTCCGAGAAGAAGTCGGAGTCCCGGGAACCCGCCAGGAGGTGAGCGGAGAAGGCGTCGCGCAGGTCACGAAAGCCGGGAGGCTGCGGAAGCGACTTGAACCTCTTCACCTGCCGTCCAGCGTCGACAAACGCGGAGACCTTTCTCTTGAGCGGGGAGACGGAGGGCAGGCGTCCGCGGGGAGCGCGGCGGCGATGAAGCGAGCAGCTTCATCCAAGGCTAGCACGGTTTCCGCACGCGAAGACGAGGCCAGCTTGGGGAGTCCGAGGCGTCCGAAGAGGGAGAGCGAGGCGAAGGAGAGCGGCTAAGGCCGCTGAAAAGGGCGGGGGCGGAGTCGTCGGCCAGCAGGCTCAGGGCCTCGTCATCTACGAGGACTGGAGGCGACGACGGCCAAGGCCCGGCGGCCTGAAGAGGGGAAACGGCCAGGTCCGCGGGGGCTCTGTCGACGGAGACGGGGCGGCGTCCGCGGCGAGACACGACTTGGGGAAGGCCGGTCGACGCGGGAAGGGCGTCCGGAGCGCGGGGAGCGGCTGTGACTGCGACCACGCAAACGATGCCGACGAACCCGAGGGGGGGGGGGGGTGAGGGGGGCTCCTACTGGGGCGCCGTCAAGGGGGGGGGGGGCGGAGGGAGGCGCGCCGGGCGCGGAGGGGAGGGACGAGACGAGCGGGAGGCCGGTTGAGGGAAGGACGTCCGAGAGAGGGCCGAGAGCGACGAGGCCGAAGAGTGGAGGGGGCCGCTGGTGCTAGCTAGATAAAAGGGATATATTGAATGAGTTCGTTAACCAGCATTGTACCTCAAAAACGTTTTGAGTGATGATTAAATATATTTAAAAAATATATATATTTTAACGTTTTGAGGATTAATTTCACGAATTATATGGGTTAATCTTAAAACAATTGAATCTTTTTTTACGAGAAAACCCACTCTTCTCAATAATAATTGCATGATTTTTCGTATGCGGTATTTACATAAGCCTACAGTTTGTCTCGGCTGTCGGGTTACGATTAGTTCAATTGGTGACTGTATACCCTAGGTGTGAAAATTTTCTGCACCACGTTTTCGGAGTCATTTGTAAAACAGCTAACATAACTTTAATTTTTCTTTTACGAAAAAAAGTATCTTCTCATTAATACCAGCATGATTTTTCATAAACAGTGTTTGCTTAAGCCTGCTGTTTGTCCCGGCCCTGGGGTAGGATTAGGTCAAAATTGTGACCTGTAAGCTCTAGGCGTGAAAATCAGCAAGAAAATTGCAAAGTTGATCCTCTGATACGTCAAATGTTAGTACTGCGATGAGTGACGTATAACATCGAGTCGTCACTATGAACACGGCGTCTTGGGTCTAATGATGCCATGCCATGAAGCTTGAAGTGACATCATTTCGCTGCTCGTGCTATTATTCATCTTCAGAATAGCTATGCTACGCCAGACCACAGAGCTTACGAATGGCGGGAATCGCCGTGTGTCCGTCTTTATTTCTGTGTGCCAGTGTGTGTTGATCAGAGGGTGGGTTAGAGTAGAAGGGATGAATTCCTGTCGCTACACGAGCCCGCAGAGCGTACTAATGGCGGGGAGCGCCGTGTGTCCGTCTCTATTGTGTGCCCCGACGTGTGTGTTGATCAGAGGTTGCGGGTTTAGATAGGAGGGAAATGGAGCAGCATAATAAGCCTAAAAATATGAACACATCTGAATAAATGCATCTGAGCTCCAAACAATACGGTAGACTGAGATGAAATCCCGAGCTTTTTTTTTTGTTTTTTTAAACCGAAATGAGAATGCGTGTGTGTGTGTGTGTGTGTGTGTGTGTGTGTGTGTGTGTGTGTGTGTGTGTGTGTGTGTGTGTGTGTGTGTGTGTGTGTGTGTGCCTGCATCTGATAATCCTCTGCATCCTTTTGTGTAAAACCGGCTACGTCGCAGTCCAGCATAAAGTGGGAACTTGAAATCAGTGGCACACTTCAGGAATAATGTGCAAATGTAAGATTGGAGGAGCGGCACTTTAAGCTTGCATTAAAGATTGTCTCGCTCTGCCAATATGATCCTGTTTGACCCCTACTTTAACTATTGAAGTTGTAACTGATAAGTCATTGAAGTCTGTGAAGTCATTTAGAACGGCCGATTAACACCATATACCGCGGCCAGACAAAAACAAAGGAGCCGACCGATTTCAGTGCCACATTCGCCCAGCACAATGCACAAATGTAAAACCGTCTCTTTGCCGACCAGTATTATCCGATGTGTCCTCTATATTCATTTATCAGTGATAATCCTTCTACCATTCACAGCTGAGTGGGAGCAACAAAACGGGATACATCATTTTAAAAGAAATGGCCGACTGGTACAGTCAGTGTAGTTTTGGTTTTTATTTGCAGCAGCTGCACAGCATAATGCAAATAAAATATTATAAGTTATTGGTCGGAGGGTTCGCTACACGGACCTTTGTAAGCCTGAGGTGGGTCAAAGGAATCTTTGTACACCGAAGGCCGAAGGCCTGAGGGGTACAATGGTTCCTTTGACCTCCCGAAGGCCTACAAGGGTCCGTGCAGTGAACCCCTCCGACCAATAACGTATTTGGTTTCACTCCTCCACTATTTTCGTAAAAGAAACCAAAAAGACATCTTGCGACCTGGATCTCGTCAGACATGACTGACGTCAAAGGAATATACACTTATACATATAGACTTATGACGTAATTTAAAATATGTCATGACGTTGCCGTCTCCAGTACTGAGTGTGCTTGTTGTTTCGAACAACTTTAAAGTAACTTTGTACTTTAGAACGTTTGGCGCTCTTTTATAGAACAAAAGTGGCATCCAAGATGCGTCATCGAGAGGGCTACAAAACGTCCGCCATTGTTCGCTACAGGGGTTTTATATCACGGTCACATGGTACGGTTTGCGCTAAAGTGATTGGTCGTGTGACGTAGGGAGGAAAACAATGTAGTTTGCATATGGCAGTGTACAAATTTGAATCTTTTAGCTTCAGTATGATATGGGTTAAATGACATCTAATAACCGTAGGCTTTAAAGAATTTCATGTGGACTCGGGTGCTTCGCTGATGAATACAAACTGTAAAGTGATTACTATAGCAATGAATGAGCGGAACAGTGTTATACCCACCCCCTCCCTAGCCCCTGTTTCGTGATATTCTACTGCTGTAAGTTCGTCAGTTCAGTGCCGGCAATATTCGACTTTCTTTTGTCAACTGTGAGTATAGGTACACGTAATGAGCGGATTTTCTGCTGTCCCTTGTGTGTAAGGGGAAAAACCTCATACGTACAAAGGAGAAGAAGTGCAGAAACATCTTTCATTTTACGGCATTTGAAATTTATAAAGCCCTTTGTCTAGCATTATTGTAAGACATACTACGAATTTGTATAAGGAAATATTGCGAACTAGTAACCCTGTATTGCAAGGAGTAGGTCGCTGTAATGTTTCCTTGTAGCCTGCTGAAGACGAAGATCGTGATCGAAGATTTCCGTCCGGCTGTAAAGCACGGTATTACTTACTGAGGTGATCTGCAAGTAGGCCAGCTCTGCGATACAGTGTGTGTGTGGTGTGTGTGTGTGTGTGTGTGTGTGTGTGTGTGTGTGTGTGTGTGTGTGTGTGTGTGTGTGTGTGTGTGCTTTGTACATTTGCTTTCGAAAATAGTCTAATCAGTGCTACAGTTCAATCAGCCTGATACTCCGACCAATACCAGGAAGTTTCAGACTAATAAATAGTTCTTCTCACATTTTGAAACTCATGCGCACATTATAAACCCTTCAACATCTGACAGAAGAAGACAAATTCAACGTGTCTTGCGTGTCACTCACTACTTTCCAAGTTTAAAGCAAGGATGTCTACATGCACTGATCTTATCATTCTTAATTTTTAGATTACTTTTGAACTAAAAGAGTTTCACAGCACTTTGTTGTGCATGAGCATCCACGTGACTGCCAGGCCTTATCATGAGCCTTTGAGATACTGAGAAGAACCCAACGGAGAAAATTACACGCTTAGAAAAGACAATTACAACACAATTTATTATTTCTGGTAAATACCCTTTTTCAAAATAGACGAACAAGTATAGAGATCAGTCGCAACTCATCTTATCGCAGAGGAATGTGGCAACGTTGAGATACTGTGTTCTATCAGTGTGATTAGCACATAGTGCTGCCCGTATTTATCTCAACTACAAAATGACTCCGTACGATCTGCTGTTTGGTCTTTGGGTGACACTTGCGTATGTAGTGTTGAGTCTGGCAATTTGGGAGCCCCTTGAAATACACCAGTTTCCCTCTTCGTTTCCCGAAATTCACAACTTTGAACATTGGGCACCATGCCAACGGGGCCGAGAGGCGTGCAAATGTCAGGACACCACTGCCGTATGCACGCTGACAGAGGACGAGTTCGGGTTTTTTGACGTTTTAAAACCACCTGTGCTTCTATCAGCGGTAAACGTTACAACACTGATCTTTTACAACAGTCTGCCAGAGGTTCCAAAACTGGGCGTGTGGTCAGGCTGTTTTGAGCACGTTGATGATGTGTCTACAGTGTATATTAGTAGTCCCAAACAAGCATTGTATCCTGGCATAGGCGATTTTCCCCGAGTGGAGGTTCTTCATTTGGATCTTCCCCAAGACGAGGAGTGGGATATCCAGCTCCTTGATTATATTCAAATGAGTTCTTCTTTGCGTGAACTGTATCTATACAGAATTCATAATGTAGATACAGCAGATGCAAGTTGGTGGAGGAAGACGACCGATTCAAGGCCTTTCCGAGCGGATTTGACGATACTGGGTTTCATCGATTGCAGGCAAGACAAAATGGACATGAAAGACTTAAAACGTTTGATGAAAAATCTCAAAGCTCTTTACTTTTCCGGCGCGCACATACCAGAGCTTCACTACGACTACTTGACAAGCCTGGAGCAACTTTCTTTGATAAACGATTATGCGACGTCCACTTTTCCTGAAACGTGTGACGCGCATAATGGACCGTATTTTTCCAATCTTACACAGTTGCTATTGGATGGCAACTCTATTCGTATAATCCCATCGAAAATCTGCTTACCTAGGCTTAAGTATCTGAGTCTGCGGTCAAATCCTCTCAGTGTCTTCAAAAGTGGTCAGTTCAGCGAGTTAATATTCCCCAAACTGACACATTTGTCACTAAAAGGGTCTAAGTCTGTTATCGTGAGCCCCAAGGCATTTTCAAACCCGTATCTCCAGAGTATTGATCTAAGCAACGGAAGAGTAAGTTTCGCATTAGATGTCAACGAACGAGCCTTTGATGGATGCCCCAACCTGACGCAAGTAAACCTGGAGAATAACGTGTTCAAAGATATCTCCGTGGCCAAACTCGAGCTGCTTTTTGTTTCGCTGGAGTCTGTACAAGTACTGAATCTGAGAAAAACTGGGTTTAGTTTAGCTATGGGGAACACATTTAAACCATTGAAGAAGATCAGGCACTTGCTTCTGAATGACAATGCCATTAGTATCGTCAAGGATGGAGCGTTCGCTGGACTTGATGATCTCAGCACACTCAGATTGGATAATAACTACATCACTTCACTCAGTAAAGATGCATTTGGTTCGGAAACACTCGGGCGTTTAACCAGTTTGAACCTCAGCAGAAACCCGTTTGAATGTACATGCTCGCTGTTGTGGTTGCACCAGAAACTGTACTCCAACCCAGCCCTACTTGATGTCGAAAACCCAGGTAGTCGCTACGAGTGCGCAAACCTTCCTGGCACCCTCGTCGCTGACGTATTCGTGAACGTGCAGCAATGCCTGCTGAGCCACGATGCGTATGTGTTCACAGTTGTGTGCTCCGCTATCCTCATCTTCACACTGACCTCTGCCATGCTGCTCTACCGTTACCGCTGGCACATCCGCCTGGTGCTGTACGAGGTATTCCGCGGCAATCCGCAAGCAAGGTGGCGCCAGCGTCGCCCAGAGGACTTCCAGTTCGATCTCTTTGTGTCATACGACAGCGAGGACGTGCGCTGGGTCCTGGACCATCTCATCCCCGCTCTGGAGCAAAACATGGGGCTCCGGCTGTGCATCCACCAACGCGACTTCATTCCTGGGAAGAACATCACAGACAACATCGTTGACTGCCTGGCCGTCAGCAAGAGGGTGCTTGCCGTCTTCTCCCCCAACTTTGCCGAGAGCCAGTGGTGTCAGTTTGAGCTGGAGATGTGCCTGAGTCACGTGGTCGACAACGATGACGTCATGGTTGTCGTCATCCTGCAGCACGTGCCAGTCCGTGACATGTCGGGCGCCATGATAGCGCTGCTGAGAACCACCACATACATTGAGTGGGGAGAGAGCCCTGACGCCGTGGACTCTTTCTGGAGACGCTTGGCTTTGGCGCTTAACGATATTTTGCCGGGCGTCCGTCCATAAAAAGCGGTAAAATGTGTGATGGTCTGTGATTCTGAACCTTTCGATTCCAAGCCGCAGGGTCTAACATCATAGACCAGTGCTTAAATTAACTTCAATAGGTCCATTTGGAAGCTCTGTGAGACTCTGACATACGGAGAATCCATGCTTATTTGCCCCCCCCCCCCCCAAAGATCAACACATTGGTAGAAACGTGTGTGGATACTGACCCAATGCGCAAAAGGTCATCGGGCCGCCGTTGGCCCGCGCACGACCGTGCGCGAGCCAACGGCGGCCGACGTCGGCCCGATGGCCTTTGCGCAAGGCTGGGTATATCCCAACTATTTTACCAGAAACTGGATTAACTGCTTACTGACCTTCCGAAGCGGCGGGCGTACTGAATGGAATATTGCCAGCAGTATTGAACAGTATGTTAAATCCTTGCCCTTTGTATAAGTGTCGTTGTGACGAAAGACATCAGCGCCCACATTCCCACATACCCACCCGTCACTGAAAGCAAAATGCTTGCAAAAGATTGTAGCTCACTTGTGCGTTGAGCTAAGAATGTCTTGACGTTTGTTTCTGGTATGACGCTGTACAACGGATTTTTTTGTACAGTGAATCCGTAGGCGCTTGTCGGGAAATATCGTCTGAGCGGTCATATTTCGCGCCCTGAAAACCACATCGTCATAGCTGTTCTAAAAGAATGACGGTGCGGTTTTCAGGGCACAAAGTATGGCCGCTCAAAAAGGGCAGACTTCCCGACGTAACGGCAATGGGGTCGTCAGGACCATTTTCTGTCGATTTTATTCTTTTCCTAAATAAATTGAAATAAATTGTGTTGTACCCGTTTTTTTCTAAGCGTGTTTCTTTCTCCGTTGGGTACTTTTTATTATTTTTCTGCAGAAATTTAAAGTAGTCGTGCGTAAAATGTGTTCTCTGCTGTGATCTTGGAAACGTTTACTGTTTTTTTTTTTTTGTTGTTTTTTTTATAGGACGGCTGCTCTACGTTAACTCATTCGCGACCAGCCGCATCCTGATGCGCGACATAAGCCGCGCATCCGGATGCGGCTGGCCGCGAATGAGTTAAACCCAAATAACTAACCATCTTTTTAAGGCAAAAATTAAATGAATTCATATCTTATGTCCTAGTAAACAACCAGTAGTAGATCATGTATCATGTTTCAGCTAGCTGCCTTGTGCATGCAACTACTGGTACTGTTCCCAGCGCCAGTCGCCGCATGCACAAGAGGGGTCACGCTATGCAAGTTCCTTTGTGTACTCAGTGTCGCTTTAAAAACGTTTTGCGTGTCGGTCGCGGTTTTTGTCGCGATGATTCCTACAGGAATCATCGCGACAAAAACCGCGACCGACACGTAAAGGGTTAACGAAATAACTTTTAAACCCCTTACGATAACGTTTGGCAGAAGAAAAAAAAAACAAAAACCCCTCGTAGTTACGCGTCTTTTCTGTCAAGCCGTATCGCAAGAAGAAGTCAAAGGGTTTATGGAATTAAAAAAAAAAAAAACAAAACAACTGCGTTATCGTTGTTTTTTCTAATTTTTTTTTTTTTGGAGGGGGGGGGGGGGGGGGGGGGGCAAATTATCTGTTGGTTATTTTCTTGCTTTTACTCGTACAAGGTCGGCAGGTACTCCTTGGGTCTAAGTTTAACTGCAACCTGTGAATCAGTCAATGGAACTGACATTGTTATAGTAAACTTAGGTGGGAACAAGGTCGGCAGGTACTCCTTGGTCTAAGTTTAACTGCAACCTGTGAATCAGTCAATGGAACTGACATTGTTATAGTAAACTTAGGTGGGAACAAGGTCGGCAGGTACTCCTTGGTCTAAGTTTAACTGCAACCTGTGAATCAGTCAATGGAACTGACATTGTTATAGTAAACTTAGGTGGGAACAAGGTCGGCAGGTACTCCTTGGGTCTAAGTTTAACTGTAACCTGTGAATCAGTCAATGGAACTGACATTGTTATAGTAAACTTAGGTGGGAACAAGGTCGGCAGGTACTCCTTGGTCTAAGTTTAACTGTAACCTGTGAATCAGTCAATGGAACTGACGTTGTTATAGTAAACTTAGGTGGGAACAAGGTCGGCAGGTACTCCTTGGTCTAAGTTTAACTGCAACCTGTGAATCAGTCAATGGAACTGACGTTGTTATAGTAAACTTAGGTGGGAACAAGGTCGGCAGGTACTCCTTGGTCTAAGTTTAACTGCAACCTGTGAATCAGTCAATGGAACTGACGTTGTTATAGTAAACTTAGGTGGGAACAAGGTCGGCAGGTACTCCTTGGGTCTAAGTTTAACTGTAACCTGTGAATCAGTCAATGGAACTGACATTGTTATAGTAAACTTAGGTGGGAACAAGGTCGGCAGGTACTCCTTGGTCTAAGTTTAACTGTAACCTGTGAATCAGTCAATGGAACTGACGTTGTTATAGTAAACTTAGGTGGGAACAAGGTCGGCAGGTACTCCTTGGTCTAAGTTTAACTGCAACCTGTGAATCAGTCAATGGAACTGATGTTGTTATAGTAAACTTAGGTGGGAACAAGGTCGGCAGGTACTCCTTGGTCTAAGTTTAACTGCAACCTGTGAATCAGTCAATGGAACTGACGTTGTTATAGTAAACTTAGGTGGGAACAAGGTCGGCAGGTACTCCTTGGTCTAAGTTTAACTGCAACCTGTGAATCAGTCAATGGAACTGACGTTGTTATAGTAAACTTAGGTGGGAACAAGGTCGGCAGGTACTCCTTGGTCTAAGCCGGTTTTAACTGCAACCTGTGAATCAGTCAATGGAACTGACGTTGTTATAGTAAACTTAGGTGGGAACAAGGTCGGCCAAAACAAAAGTCGGATACAACGACACTTCAGTTCAAGGGGCCCGCCCAGGCTCCGTCCATGGGGACAGGCGTTGTTTTGATGTAGGTTACAATCGCACGTGTTTCGACGAAAACAGTAGATTAAAATCCCGGACAAACTGACGCGATATCGCGTGTTTGCCCGGGCTTTTAATCCACTGTTTGCGTCAAAAATGCTTTTTGACCTGATGATATACGGAAATCGTCTGTTTCTTCGCTGATCGCAAAAGAAGAAGAAGAAAAAAAAGAGTCCCCCTGGGGTATATTATGCTCGACGTTCACTGCACAGATTTACGTACCAACCCCCAATTTTCATGGTGTAGTTACTTGCAGGCCCACGTCTTGCCACTTTTAACCCTTTAACTGTCAGCGACCGTGAATAGTCTCCAAGAGAGAGAGAGAGAGAGAGTCGCAAACGTAATTCATTCAAGGCGCCCCGCATCAATAGCTGCGGAAGTGTTGTATAGCGTTGCCGCAAACATTAACAGGCATAGATCTTCATGGGCATCTGCAAATGTATGCACAGGGTTCACGTTTTTGTGTGAATAACAGAATTATGCATTTCTAAATTTATGTGGGCATATCGGAGATCTCGTTTTCATGCCTTCAAAGTACCATTACGCATAAATGCAGTTTGGACACGCCGCAGCAAAAGCACACGCGTAATCGCACTTATTTATTCTGCGCTGCCTTTAGCGTGTCAGTCTATTTTTAGCTGTTTCTCGCACTGATAGCTTTGCATTTCGGAGTGGAGTCATTGTCAGGTTACTTGACATAAAGACGACGTGTGCTGAACTGGATTGTCCTGTGTCTAAATGTAGCGTTTCGTAACTGTCGACGTTATCTTTGAACAGTTACGGCGGTATTGGGCCTTCAACATCACTTAACTCATTCTACCCTAACACCGAAATCTCCAAATGTTGCCGTTGTCCTCTGAAGACTGCACTCTAGTGCGGGACACAGGCGGATCGACCATGATAGTTCAAGGGTGATGCCAGAATAGCTTGGCGCCCATAGGCGCCAAGCTATTTTGGCATCACCCTTGACTGAACTATCATGGTCGATCCTTATCTTGCTGTGGTGTGTCTGGGGTAGAATGAGTTAAGCCCATCCAGGAACACGGATGTATGCATACGTACGGCCGGAAACATTAACAGGCATAGATCGTTGTCGTGAATAATAGAAGCATGCATTTCTAAATTTGTGGGCATATCCGCGGCGATCTCGTTTTCATGACTTTAATCTATATCATCTCTTACAATGAACCTATGACCAGAGGCTACAGCTTCTATTTGTGACCTCTGGTGTAATGCCCAGTAGCAAAACATCTTCGGGCCCACGACGGCCACTCCTTGGGCCCGCGCACTCAGCGCCGTGCGCGGGCCCACTGCGGCCGTCGTCGGCCCGAAGATATGTTGCTTACTTTTATCTTTGTTTGACCTATCAATCAGCGATCGATATTTACCGTCCCTTTGTTCTTGTGTATCAACAAAGCCGCAGGTGCTCGCGGGTTAATCTGATAAAAGCGGTCATACCTCGCGCCCTGTAACTCCCTCGTCATTAGTCAGTCCTTATGAAGGTCTTGAATACTGCCCCTGTCATTCCCTGTCAAGGTCCTGCCTCGCGCCTTGTAAAACTCTCTCTGTGATTCCCTGTAGAGGGCTTGCCTGGCGCCTGTAACTCCCTCTGTGAAGGTCCTGCCTGGCGCCCCCCTCGCCCCCCCCCCCACCACCACCTCGGGTATGCCCTGGGGGACTTGGGTGGGGTTAACTACTTTTTAGTTTCCAGGGTCGTTTTATTTTTCTATTTTATTTCTGTAGCATATGTTTCTGTCTTCGTTTGGTCCATTCACCTGTATTTTTCTTTTTTTCTGTTTTTAAACTCTCCCTACTGTCTGCGCTGCCTGTAGTCCTTGATATTGGATGCCGTGTGTTGCTAAGTGGTCTGCTGCACCTAAGAGATGATAAGTTATGTGTTTACGGTTAATGCATTTTTTATATATATTTCCCTTTACATATTTTGTAATTATAATTACTTGATTGTCTACTTTTTGTTGTTGTTGTTGTTGTTGTTGTTGTTGCGGTTGTTGTTGTTGTAAACTAAGGTACGATAAACTGATTATTATGAAAGTGCAGCGTCCCTAGCATGTCTTAGGTTTATTTAGCATATTAGACCGGCTGGCGACATACAATCAATATTCTGTTTACTTTTTCACCAGCACGTATTGAGAAAGTCTTGTTGCTGTCGAGACGTTAAGCAATGCACAACCAATGTTGCCTGGCCCCCCTGTAACACCCTTTCATTTATGTAAAGGACAATTTTGGACACTTCCTCTTGCATTTCTTGTACAATGAATGACTGAGAGTTTCAGGGCACGAGGTGTGACCGCTCTCCGCCAATTCATTGGGTAAAGCATCGCGAATTTCACGGCATGAGGTATAACCGCTCTCAAATGTTTCATCGTCGTAGCAACTAGAACGTGAAAATACGAATGCCAGGTAGACAGCACCAATGCATTACTGAGTCTGGAGGAAGGGGGCATCTGCGTAAGTAAAAAGCTTCGGACCGCTGTTTTCAACACTTGATTACAAGAACAGGTAATATAATAATAATTTGTGCTAGTTAATTGCATTTATAACAAAGACATTGATATTAAATACGTGAAGACGTTGCCTTCTAACTTCTAAATTCAGACTGGCAGTTTGCATAGGATAATGAGCGTAAAGCTTTTGTTTGTCATTGACATACGTTATCATTGACCGACTAATAAATGGTGTGACTGATTGATGATTGGCTGATACAGGAATGGGTGGCTGAATAAAAAGTGGATGATTTGTTGACCCGATTGATTTGAAGACTGATTGACAAGCTGATTTTATTATTCCAGAGGTCCAGGAAAGATGTCTAACGGTGTCCAGACGATTCTGGTGACGGGTGGAGCCGGGTACATCGGCAGTCACACGGTTCTGGAGCTCCTGCAGGCTGACTTCAGGGTGGTCGTCATTGACAACTGTTCGAACTCCAGCATGGGTAGATATCTGTAACCCTTTCACTGTCGAGAAAAACTGAACACCAACCAAACGCAGGAGGCCGTAGATTCTTATGACAACCCCGCAGGTACGGGGGGCTCATGAAGATCTAAGCCTCTTGCTCAAAACACTTAGTATCCGTGTTTCTTTGACGGCTTTGATGTCGAATTTAACCCTTTTAGCACCAAGGTCCCACTTCTTAAATTCTGGAGGTGTTGCCTAACGACTATGTACCAGTTGCAGGTGATGGATTGACCATGATAATTCAAGGGTAGTGCCAGATTAGCTTGGCGCCTGAAGGCGCCAAGCTAATCTGGCACTAGCCTTGACTTATCATGGTCAATCTATCACATGCTGCAGGGACTCGAGGCTAAATGGGTTTAAATGATTTCACAAGCACAGTCTGCGCCCACTGGGAGGGAAGGGGTAAAACCCCTTTGTGCATACATCCACTGTTTACAGTGCAACCACACACACTGTTTACGGTAAGGGTGGCTGCATGCTCAAGGGCTTTAAAGTACCATTGCGCGTAATGTTTAAGACACAAGACACATTTCAGCACCATTTGTGCTTGTTATGCCTTGTCGACACACCTAATGAACTTCAGCAGCAGTTGGGACACGCATCAAAAGCACACGCGTAATCGCACTTATTTATTCTGCCCGGGCCATTAGCGTATCCATCTATTTTTAGCTGTTTCTCGTACTGAAAGCATTGCGTTTATAGAACGGAGTAGAGTCATGGTCAATTAATTGATATCAAAACGACGTGTGCTGAACTTTATTGTCTTGTGTCTAAATGAACCATTATCTAGACCTGTGTGTAGCGTTTCGTAACCGTTTGTTACAGAAGTGTATCTGTGAACAATACGGCGGTAGTGGGCCTTCATCCCCTTCAATGCAAAGAGAAAAAAATGAACACTAAAATAAACACTGCACAACTGCAAGAGACATAGATCATGAGGTTCAATGCCTCTTGCTGACCCTAATTTAAATCTATGTTCCTTGGACGAATATGGTCTTTAGGCGTTGCATTTGCAAGTGACAACTTGCGATCACTGGCAGTTAAAAGGGTTAAGTATCCTTTCCTCTCGGTATATGGAGCAGCGTTTTAAAAAGATTTTAAACAAGTTAAGAGAGAGTGGAATGGTCAAGATCACTTGAACAATAACCACAGAAGAAAAAAAAAATGAATGGAAATGACGTCAGAAGAAGGAACTATAGGAGAAACACAGTGCAAATCGCAGGTGACCACTGCTTCAGTGAAGGAATAGTCATCCGTGGGTGCCAGGACGCAGGCATCGGAATGACAAGGAGGGATTTTGTTTGCCAGTTGTTGGCCAGCATCATAACGTATATATTCATCATTAATTGTTAACCAGCTTGTAGATGGAATAAAGCTTTATGTAATGTTTATGTGTGCTGGTCTGTGATTTGGACCTTACGGCCTATAGACCGTACGTACAAAATCACAGACCAGCACATTTTTAGAAGGTTGATTTTAAGTTTTACGACAAGCGCGCAACTGACAGAAAATTCTATAGAAAGATCTAGATGTATGGAACATCTGTCAGGGGAAAAATGTTTTCACTTCTGATGTGGATGCGTTTGGTATTGCCAGCATACACTTTAGAGGAAAAGCTAGTTACTATCTGTGTGAACTTTTGTTGTGTTACACTCAGAGGGGTTGAGGCGCGTGGAGCAACTGACGGGCACTCAGGTGGACACTTATCACGTGGACCTTGTGGACAAAGTCGTCATCAGGGACGTCTTTAGCAAAGTAGGTCATGTCCTCAGAGTATTTGTATGGAACCTATTTCTTTTCCAAATCATCCTTCAGAAGCGGTGTTAAGTTAAACTGGACTTGACTGCAGTAATATTCTCTTGTCGCAGTTAAATGCGGCTTTTACCGTTGTAAAATAAAAGTTCATTGTTCATTGTTCTTACACCCAGCTGATGCCTTAGTCGTCCGTTCGGCGTTAACCCTTATCATTCGGAATACACCAGTGTGTGAAATAAGTTTGACTAAAATAGTTCAAGGGTAGTGCCAGAATAGCTTGGCGCCAGCTGCAAGAGTGTTACGTGGTGGAATTTTAGTCGAAGTATGATAAACACACCAGACGCACGCACGTAAGGTTCTTTAAAATAAACCTCGTTCAGCTGCAATCCGTCATACGTGGCTTAAGGATGTAGACAATACTGGAGTAACAGTTCCAACAATATTTAATTCAGCGATGCGATATCCACACAGTGCAATTCCAAATGCACAAATACTGATACAAAGTCTCTTCTGCAATGTCCACACTGCGACACAAAGTTTCTCATACACAGCGTCTCTCGCAATAAACTGCGTGTCTCTACAACTGACAAAGCAAGACAATGTACGAACGGGCTTTCCCAGCGCCCTCCTTATATATACTATCAAAATCCAGAATCGTCTACGGAAATCATACAACGCAACCAATCAGAACGAAACACGCAGCCGAAGCTCATTAAAATAAACTTTCCAGAAAAACTATAACAGGCTACAAACTCGGCTGCTAACTTCAGCTCTAAATTCCAAAGTATAATGAAGACACATAAAAGTATGGTAGCCCTATCACCACGTACTATGATAGCTCTAGAAAGTACGAGAACATTCCCAAAACAAAATAAAGGCTGCTCAATTCACGCGCACAGAAAAACAAAAAGTAGCGAACTGACGCGAAGTGTAGCCAACTACCCGACGTGACACATACGAGGCCACCAGACAGTGCGACCCCTCCAGAACGCACCGGACTAAACACAACAAAACGAAATCGGCTCTACTCACGAACAAAAGAAAATCTTACTAAAAAGGCACGTGAATCGTAACCGTGATAGTTCAAATAAACATCGGATCGTTACCTACGATCAACACACGCACGCTCTCACAGGATAACACAACCACAATCGTAACATTACCCCCCTCTTAAGAATGAAATTTCACAAAAATTTCTTCTCAAATTTAAAAAATACGGTTGTGGTTGTGTAAACCTACACAAAACCCTAAACAAATATAATTTCACATCAAAAATCAAATTAAAATAAACGTCTCACAGTTCCTGTAAACAGTCCTGAGCATCGAAATGTTTCATACAAATGTTCTGGACACAGAAATGTTCATTTAAACTGCTCTGCTCAGGTAATCTGCTCCGAAGTTCTGCGAATCCTCGATTAAACTAAAATCAATGTCAAAGTTTGTTTCAGGAACATCACCAAATCATAAGCTACAGTTCACAAGTCAAAAGTCACTGGTCCTGGGTCGGACACCGTCGGCTCAGGAAAAGTGTCACAGTTCATACACACCAAATTGGATCTCTCTTGTTCCTTCGCGATAACAACTGGCGATCTGGCATCCCTGTCGACTGTCAGGTCCGGCGTCTCTCGAACATTCTTTCTCGGTCCTTTACTCGTGTAGCGAAACAGACGACACGACTCGTCGCGAACGGGATTGTCGGATGTTAGATTAACCTCGGGCTGGTTGGTGTCTGTTGTCCCTGGGTCAGGTGTAAACCGATTCTCGAACTCTCGAGTCAGGACGCACAGTTCTTCTCGTTGAGTTTGGGTCAGATTCTGACCGAACTGGATATCTTTTACGTCCTCCCGGTCACGCACAAGCCGAGTCTGCCTGATCTCAAATTTGTAGTCTTGGAGTCTTTTCTCATAATTTGTTCTGTCAACAACACTCATCTCTCCTTCACAATCTGCAGCCTGACCGGTGTATTTGTACAGCGCTGCTGTTCCCGCACAACACGGATTTCCTTCCATGTACGAATGTTGTTCTTCATCAGCATCCGATCCATCTTCTCCTCCCAATATGGAATCATGTGCCAATTTCATCACCTGCATTCTCAAAGGTTCAGGAACTACTACTTGACGCACAGGTTTATCTCCATTGCTGTGGAATATCCGGTACAGGATATCTTTTCTGGTCTCGAAGGTTATCTCTTTTCCCTTTCGCGTTACGGGCTCGGTCTGACCTCGGAACTTGTCAAGCGTGGTGTCGGCTCTCTGTAGCTCCACCAGCCTTTCTTTATTCGCCACGGCTGCTTCCGTGTTGTCCGCCACTTTTAGAGGGATGGTCTGGTGACTCTTCTTTGCTTGACTTCTCGTGGTAACAGAACATATTTCAGGTCTCCAATCTGGATCTGGATCGTCTGCGTTTCTGGCACCATCAATGTTTCCGATGATGAGGTCGTAGACTGGCGTCTTCACGCACAACGCCTTCACCTCTCCTGTCAAGTATGGGGTGTCGACACTGACTTTGGCAAGGGGGATAATCCTTACAGTTTCGTCAGCCAAAATGAGGGTGGTCCACTCCTGTAGCTTCTGGTCTTCAGCTACTAGGTCCTCTCTCACGATGATGCAGCTACAACCAGTGTCTCTCAACACTCTCACTGGTGTGTCGCCGACGAATCCTGACACCACCGGCATGTTCGGCACTTCATTCTCAGGCAGCGCGATGTTTGAGACTGGTAAAAATGTAGCCCCATCTCCTACTAGGATGTGTCCATTCTTTTTGAAAGATTCAATCAGCTCTGGTGTCACTCGCGTTTCTTTAGACTCAAAGTCATTGGATGACGTCACATCATTGGCTAATACAGCGGCAGCTCTGTGTTGAGACGTGGTACTGCTTCTGCCTGCTATCCCACGATCTTGGTTGGATCTTCTGATGTTGTCGCCTCGGGGAACATCTTTAGAAGGACACCGTATCGCTTTGTGACCTTTTTTTCCACAAAGAAAACATGTCAGGTTCTCCACCGGCTTGTATCTCGGGGTGTCTCTGACATTGTGGATTTCCTCTGCTGGTGCAGACACACGCTGTCGCTTACTGGACCCGAACTTCATGTTGTGAGCGTCAAGGTATCTTTGAGCGAAGTCGGCCAGGGCCTTTAGTGACTGGTCTTTTTGCTCTCTGAGGTGGGCGGTCAGGTCCTTAGAACATGCGCTGAAAACTTGTTCTTTGATGATGAGGTCGCACAGGTCTTGGTACTCTCTGTTTAGGCCAGCCAGCTCTATCCATTTCTCCAGGTAGCTTCTGATTCTTTCAATGAATAGGCCGAGTGTTTGTCCTTCTTCAGGCTTGCAGTTCCGAAATCGTCGCCTGTAACCTTCTTCAGTAAAGTCATACTGTCTAACAGGGCGGCTTTCAACTGTGTATAATCTTCAGCTTCTTCTTTTGGCAAACGGGTGTAAAATTCAAGCGCTTGGCCAGTTAGAAGTGCGCTCAGTTTAATAGCCCAAGTTTCTTGTTTCCAATTGTTGCTATTTGCGAAGCGCTCGAATTGCTCCAGATAAGCGTCCATCTTATCTGAATTTTCAATGAAAGGTGGAAGTTTTGGCGCACGGGCTGTTTGTTCTCTGCTCGCTAATGCTGTTGCTTCATTAGTTCTCTGGCTCTGTGCCTCTATCTCCATCTGCTTCAGATGAATTTCGTGTTGTGGCTGCCTCTCCGCCTCTTCTCGTTGTTTTTCTGCTTCTTCTGCTTGGATTTCAAGTTTCCTGATTTCACGTTCTCTAGCTCTTTCTTCTCTCTCCAGTCTCTCTTTTTCTTCTTTCTCTCGTCTCTTTTCTTCTTTCTCCTCTCTCTCCAGTCTCTCCTTTTCTTCTCTCTCTCTCGTCTCTTTTCTTCTTTCTCCTCTCTCTCCAGTCTCTCCTTTTCTTCACTCTGTAGTCTCTCCTTCTCTCTCTCTTTTACAAACTCGAGGAGTTGAGCTCCTTCGAGTCCACATTCCTTTCCAATTTTCAGGAATGTCTCCATCTCCGATGTCGCCATCTCTGCTTTTCACTGCTGGCTGTTTTCTCCTGCTACCCTTTCCACTGAACCAACTGAAGAGGTCCCGTCGGAGGTGCTAAAATGTTACGTGGTGGAATTTTAGTTGAAGTATGATAAACACACCAGACGCACGCACGTAAGGTTCTTTAAAATAAACCTCGTTCAGCTGCAATCCGTCATACGTGGCTTAAGGATGTAGACAATACTGGAGTAACAGTTCCAACAATATTTAATTCAGCGATGCGATATCCACACAGTGCAATTCCAAATGCACAAATACTGATACAAAGTCTCTTCTGCAATGTCCACACTGCGACACAAAGTTTCTCATACACAGCGTCTCTCGCAATAAACTGCGTGTCTCTACAACTGACAAAGCAAGACAATGTACGAACGGGCTTTCCCAGCGCCCTCCTTATATATACTATCAAAATCCAGAATCGTCTACGGAAATCATACAACGCAACCAATCAGAACGAAACACGCAGCCGAAGCTCATTAAAATAAACTTTCCAGAAAAACTATAACAGGCTACAAAAACTCGGCTGCTAACTTCAGCTCTAAATTCCAAAGTATAATGAAGACACATAAAAGTATGGTAGCCCTATCACCACGTACTATGATAGCTCTAGAAAGTACGAGAACATTCCCAAAACAAAATAAAGGCTGCTCAATTCACGCGCACAGAAAAACAAAAAGTAGCGAACTGACGCGAAGTGTAGCCAACTACCCGACGTGACACATACTAGGCCACCAGACAGTGCTACCCCTCCAGAACGCACCGGACTAAACACAACAAAACGAAATCGGCTCTACTCACGAACAAAAGAAAATCTTACTAAAAAGGCACGTGAATCGTAACCGTGATAGTTCAAATAAACATCGGATCGTTACCTACGATCAACACACGCACACTCTCACAGGATAACACAACCACAATCGTAACAAAGAGACATAAATCCTCGTGAGCCCCTGCAGATGCAGGGGCTCATGAGGATCTATGCCTCTTGCTGACACCATGTTCCTTTAACGGCTGGGGTTCTTGGCGTTGAATTAACAAAGTTTGCAGAAACACAATCTGAGTCCACTGACAATGAAGGGGTCGAACTCGTAACGGCCCCCAGCGAGAAATTCAGTCTGTCTTTCCTTGGGGAATGGGGAATGCAGTCTGAATTTTCCGTTGGGGACCGTTCAGTGTTTAAAAAAGGAGAAGAAGACCACCCGCCGACTCCGAGGTGCACCACGCCTACATAAAATCAAAATGTGTACTTATTCCAGCATCATTTCGACTGCGTGATTCACATGGCCAGCTTGAAGGGCGTCGGGGAGTCATGGAAACGACCTCTCCTCTATTACAAGACCAACCTCGTCAGCTGCTTGAACCTCATTGAGGTAAGAGAATGTGTATATAATTCTGTTCGTAGGAATTTGGTGATGTTAGACAGAGTTCGAGGGAAGAAATTAATTTTTAGTCTGCTTCAGTACGGAGGTTCTGTCCGACCTATTCTTCAACGTTTGATTCCTTTGCAGGTGATGGAGGAGCATGGAGTGTTCAACCTCATCTTCTCCAGCTCGGCCACAGTGTACGGTCCACCCGCAGTGCTGCCCCTAGTGGAGACGCTCAACACAGGGGGCTGCACTAACCCGTACGGCCGCACCAAGTTCTTCCAGGAACAGATCCTGAAGGACATCTGTCAGGCTGACAATGTAGGTCGCCATGGCAACGGGGTGTCAAGGTCACATTGATCATTAACCGGGGACAACGGAACCGAGATCTTCCGTAAAAAACTAAACATTTTAGGCCTACAATACAATACAATACAATACAATACAATACAATACAATACAATACAATACAATACAATACAATACAATTCAATACAATACAATACAATAATACTTTATTAATCCCTCATGGGGAAATTCACTGTCTGCCCATACAACACATGGCATCATTATTCACTCATTGAATTAATTAAATAACCTATAACTCTCAATTAAAGAGATGAACTGTAACAGACGTGCAAAAAAACACTCTTGGCATCAGGAACAGTTATGGTTTATGCCCCCTGTGCTTCTGGTGTCAGCAATGTTGCAGTAAACTACTGAATTGGCTAGTACTAAAGAATGTTGACAGACACTATCTACTGATATTACTGTTGAAAAGGGTAACAGCCTTAGGGACAAAAGAGTTGGCATAACGTGATGTACTTCTTTTAGGTACTCGAAGTCTGCCACTTCGTTCGATACGTCTGCTGTCAAATTTATATCTAAGTGGATGTCTTTTGTCCTCAAGAATGTCAGCCAGTTTGTTCGTAATCCGTCTGTTGTACAGTGTAGCCAATGTATCTTTGCTCTACCAATCACCCCGCGCGCTTTCCTGACTACTTTATTAAGACGATCTTGATCTCTTTTACATTAATTTCTACCCCAGCACGTCAGTCCAAAAGTTACGAAAAATAACAATACTGGAGCAGTAAAACATCTGTAAAAGCTGAGTGTTTACATTCAATTATCTGAGTTTTCTCAAACAGTAAAGGCTGAGGTTCTTGCGCGTTCTTGCGCTTTTTTTCACAATAGCCTCTGTGTTTTGTGTCCAGTTGAGCGCGTTGTAAAAAGAACACCTGAATACTTGTAGGACTCTACACGCTCAACTTTTGTTCCCTTGATGACAACAGAATCAGGATGATGTTTGTTTTTCCTGAAATCTATGACCATCTTTCTTGTTTTGCCAACATGTAATTCAAGATAGTTTCTATCGCACCGCTCTACAAAGTCGTCGATCTCTTGTCGATAGTGTCTGTCGTCCTCATCTGTAATCTGTCCTGTCAGTGCCGTGTCGTCAGCGTATTTGTCCATGACACAGTCGTCATGACTGGCTATACAGTCTGCTTTTTCAAAAAAAAAAAAAAAAAAAAAAAAAAAAAAAAAAAGGCGACAGGACAGTGCCCTGTGGTGCACCGGTGTTGGTAAAAAGTACATCTGAGATTAGATCCGAACTAATTTTGACATACTGTGGGCGGTTAGCGAGATAGTCCAAAACCCAAAGAATGGTAGAGGCATTTATGTTCATGTGAACTAGCTAGTTTGTAAAGCAGACGAAAAATCACAGAACATCAGTCGAATGGAGGCTCCTGGTTTTTCTAAATGAGAATAGATGTTGTTTACAACATGCAAAATAGCATAATCAACACTTCTTTGCCTTCTGTAAGTAAACTGAAAGGGGTCCATAAAATCAGAAACCTGTATTTGAAAATGTGAAAGAACAGCATTCTCAAAAACCTTCATGACACATAAGGTTAGAGCAGCTGGTCTTAAATCATTCATCACAGATACAGTTTGCTTTTTTGGCACGGGGATAATACAAGAGGTCTTCCATTAACAGGGGACGACGTACTGGGTAAGTGACATGTTAAAAATATAGCAAAGAATTCTGTAAGTTGTTAAGGCGGTTCACTTAAAAATTTGAAATGACGTTAAAAGTATTCTTTGGTGAGCGTACACTGACACTCTTCCGAGTCTTCGTCGACAAGAAAAGTTGGAAAAGAAACCTTATTTCTGTGCTGTTATAACCCAGCAATCACCCCTATGACCAGTTGAGGCGTAAAGCCATACTGACACCAAACGCGCACTATCATGGTCGATTTTTACGCTTCAATGAAATGTACCCAATGACCAAAATGTCGTCGTGCGCGGGTCAGCAGCAACCGGCGTCGCGGGCCCGAGGATCTTTTCCTTACTGGGTAGCCTTCAGGGCGTTAACCTCAGAATTTGGTAGTCGAAGTTAGGACCCTTTGCTCTGTGTGTGTGTGTGTGTGTGTGTGTGTGTGTGTGTGTTTATGTGTGTGTGTGTGTGTGCGCGTGTGTGTGTGTGTGTGTGTGTACACAAAACCCCTGAAATGGGTGACTTTCTTTACCATCCTTATGGAAAATGGGTTTGTGTAAAATTCTGGGTGACCAAGTCAGGCACCCATTTTTCTTTCATTCAAAAGTCAGAAAAAAATATAAAAAAAGAATGTCCCCATTTTCGGAGATTTACTTCATGTTGTGTTTCTGAGACGCACTGGGCCTGTGTGTTCACAGGGAAGCGAGTGTTTTGGGATCAACTTGATGATCGCTGATTGGTCAGCTGCGCAGTGACACTGATGAACTGAGTTGTCTCCCTTTTCCTTAGTCCCCGCCGGCCATTCTTTCCATTCGCAGAGGTACCAGCTTTATGCAATATTTCTTAGTTAAGAGCACGCCCAAATGTACTTGTTCAGTGCAGTTATTTAACTGAGAGATGCTCCCAATCCGATACAATTGCACAGTCAGCCAATACTGACCCGTTTGGCCCAGAAAACTGAGGCGTCTGCTTCGGCCTCGGGTCGATGGTCGGTGTCTGGCTCAGTCTTGTAGTAAAGGATAATAGAACCCCACAATTTTAACACTGAAAAGCTTTCTTCTTCAATGAAAGGAATTCATTCAATAACACCATTACAAGGTCAATCTGTCACGCGATTTTGTTGCTTTTTTTCTGACATGTGTGATTGTGATCGAAAAGTAACTTGACACATGCATGCACTATGACTTAAAAAAAAAAAAAATGGCGCCAGATTTCAATCCTCGTACGCAAAACTGCTTCGCGATTTGAAGAACAGACTTCCACGAACAGGTTTTTCGGATTGTGCAAATGAAGTGTCGCTTTTAACTGTATTACCAGTTATTGTTCGCAGGGGGCTGGGGGTACTGCAGTAATTATGTATATATCTGATTTAAAATGTCAATGGTTTACATGGTTGTATTTGACATGTTTGCAGCAACACCGTTTTGGTCACACTCAGCACTTTCTGCACACACCCAGCGCCGGATCTATGGAAGTGGACAAGCACGCCCCTTCCTGGCACATGACCAAGGCCCATGGCAAAATTAGTCAGCTGCAGCATCATAGCCCCCCAGCCTCTGCCACAGAGGGTGCGTCTGGTAGGAGGGTGCATAGACGGCAGCAGAATGCCCCCAATTACAAACTGGTAAGTGATTCTATGTATCATCTTCATTTTATTGGCTCGCGTGCAAAGCAAAAGTGAGTTTATGTTCTGGGCCACTGGTCGTCCGTCCGTCGTCCATAACACTTTAACTCATTCTTCCCCAACACCAAAATCTTTAAATTTTTCCCCTGTCCTCTCAAGACTGCATTGCAGTGCAGGACACAGATCGACCATGATAGTTCAAGGGTGATGCCAGAATAGCTTGGCGCCCATAGGCGCCAAGCTATTCTGGCATCACCCTTGAACTATCATGGTTGATCCTTATCCTGCTGTGGTGTGTCTGTCTGGGGTAGAATGAGTTAACGGTGGCATTTTCTTGGAGACTATTCAAGCCACATTCTTCAAGCTTGGCCCAAGGATACTTTGTGGCAAGACCTTTTTAAACATACCAATTTGAGCGACCTCTCTCAAAGGGTCACATGGGGTTGACAGATGTGTAAAAACTGCTTACATTTTCAGTAAACGTGGATTTTGCTGCTGCAGAAGCCAGCCATCGCCACCGAGGTCACACATATGTAAATCGGTCATACACGGGATTACTCTTTTTATTCTTGTGCAAGGCCCCTTAAACCAAAATTGGGCTGTTTCTGTCCTAATGCAGCTTCTTTTTCTTTCTCCAGTTGGCAAATGGAGCCTGGGATGGACCTGAGACAGAGTGCAAGCGCATCGCAATACAAGGACAGTGATGACGAGGAGTTTGTTCCTGGCTCGAACTCACCGGATTCAGACGGTGTGTCGGCATCAATCGCTGGGATCTCTGACACAGACAGTATTGTATTGACTATGTTAGATTTCATCGAAGTGGCAGGTTCAGGGTGGGCAGGTGTCAGTGAAGCTAGTCAAAATGCAGTGTGCATTAGGGGGTGAATTAGGGGGTGGCAATGAAAATGTGAATAGGCAGAAGGAACATGATGTTGGGGGTGGGGAAAGAGCACTTGCAGAAGAAACAGGTGTGCACGTGTCGCAGAGAGGGAAAGGAAAGTACAAATGGGACAAGAAACATGCATGCAAATTGTGTGGCAAGCTTGTCTTGAAAATGAGCACGCACTTACAAGATGTCCATGCAGATGAGGCAGACGTTGCTAAAATTTTGTTGATGAAAAAAGGGACAAAGCAGAGACGTCGAGCATAGACCAGACTACAAGATGAGGGTGGTTACATGCATAACGTTGCTGTTCTTGAAAACAAATCAGGATGTTTGATTACTAAGTATCGCACCAATACTAGTAAGGTAGAGGACCTTCTCGCATGTAGCCATTGCAAAGGGCTCTATCAAAAAAAGCTGATCTCTGTACACTCAAAACGTTGCTGTAAGAAACCAGGAGGGTTTCAGATCGCTAAGAGAGGTGAGGCAGCACGCCATGGTCGGCTAATGCTTCCAATACCCTTAGACGTTGAATTTTCCTTCTATCATAAGGTATTAGTCAGGCAGAGAGATGATGAGATAAGCCGTCTCATCAGCTGACCCCTTGCTTCATGAGTATGGAAAGAGATTATTTGACCGCAGGGACATTGAAGAACACACGGCTGGACAAATCAGCTCCAGGATGCGGGAGTTAGGGACACTATTAAAGATTATCAGAGTGAGGTCAGAAATGACAATCGCAAGTTTAAATGCTGTGATCAATTCAGCTAGCTTTGATCATGTTGTCCTGGTTGTAAAAGAGCTAACAGATTTTGATGAGGACACACATCAGTTCAAAAAAGTCAATCTCGCAATGCGCATAGGCCATGCTTTGAAAAAAATGTTCACAGATCAAACAGTCACAGGCATCCAAACAGCTTGGGCAGGGTTCAGACGACAGGTGGCGACAGGAGCTCTCTGAGGCGCAGCGGTTTGACTCTGTCTTCAATGGTGACTGGTATGATTATGTGCCCGCTACAGCAGCCCAGTCAGTCGGGAAAATGACCATGAACAAACCCAAGCTGATCCCATCATGTGAAGATGTGAGGAAGGTCCAACAGCTTCTTGAGACAAGGATGGTTTCGGAAGATTATCCGACAGTGGTTAAAGCAACTCTTTGTGCTGTATCACTTTTCAACTGAAAACGAGGGGGAGAAGTTCAGAGAATTAAAGTGTCAGACTTCCAGAATGCTAAGATTGGATCGATCACCAATCAAGATATCTTGAAAGGTCTCACAGAGGTTGAGAAGAAAATGGTGAATCATTTTCAGCAAGTGGAAATCAGAGGCAAGTTTAATAGGAGTGTTCCCGTTTGCTGACGAAGAAGATGATGACAACTGTGGACAGAATCCTTCAAATGAGGCAATCAGTGCCAGCTCTCGCTGGTTCCCAGTACATCTTTGCCACACCTTCTGGTCAGAGGCCTTACAGAGGCCATGATGTTCAGAAGGCCCATGCCCTAGAAGCACGGGTGTCATACATGGCTATGTTCACATTTACTCAGTTATGGAAGCAGGTTGCAACTTTGGCTCAGTCAATGGCCATCTCGGAGTTAGACCAGGATCAGCTGGCAGACTTCCTTGGTCATGATATCCGGATACATCGCCATATCTACCACCAACCTCAAGACGTCCTTCAAAAGGCAAAAGTGGCAAAGATTCTTCTGTCAGTTAACAATGGGATGACAGATTTTGTTAGTTGCATTAGAGCTGAGCTGGGCGATGATGAAGAGATTGACTTTGACAATGAAGACACATCAGAAACTCGCAGAGAGGTATCGGGGGAAACAGCACCTGTGAATGAAGCAAGTAGCAAGTCAACAACACAGGAATCTATGAGCATGACAGAGAAAAGACGTCCAGAGCCTGATGACAATCTAGATAGTTTTGATGATGACAGTACTGCATCAGCTCCTGTTCGAAATAAAGCTAGATTTACAAGGAAACCATGGGGGAAAGCTGAAGAGAAAGCTGTTCAAACTCGTTTCAAGACACACCTCGTCATGAACAAACTTCCTGGAAAGGCCGAGATACAGCAAGCAATCGCAGAAGAGCCCGCACTTAGACATAGGCACTGGACAAACATTAAGGATTACGTCCGCAACAGACTGAAAAAGTTACAAAAGTTACAAAAGAAATGAATTGAGATTCCCCGCCACTCGCGGCATTTTCGTTTTCATACAGATTTATTACAAGAGTGTTATTATTGGGGTGGTTTCAGCATGTATAGCCTGCTTTTTGTTATCTGATGGACGCCTGGATCATTTTGTATACTGCATAACTTTTAAAACTCTGCAAACGGAAGAATGGTTGGGGATGAAAGACAATAATAAGGGGTAAGAAAACCATTGTCAACATAAAACTTATTACTAGAGCGTTATTATTCGGTTGTTTTCAGCGTGTATAGCTCTGTTTTTATCTGATGTACACCTGGATCATTTTGCATACTGTGTAACATTAACCTTACTTTGCAACTAAACAGTTGCCCCCACCACCCAGGTCTGCCCTGGGGGACTTGGGTGGCGTTAACTTCTTTTTAGTTTCTAGGGTCACCCTGGTCAGCCCCACAGGGTGGGTTGGATCATTTTGTATACTGCATAACATTTAAAACTCTGCAAACGGAAGAATGGTTGGGGACGAAAGACAATAATAAGGGGTTAAAAAAAATCATTGTCAACATAAAGACTTATTACAAGAGCGTTATTATTCGGTTGTTTTCAGCGTGTATAGCTCTGTTTTTATCTGATGTACACCTGGATCATTTTGCATACTGTGTAACATTAACCTTACTTTGCAACTAAACAGTGGCCCCCACCCAGGTCTGCTCGGGGGGAACTTGGGTGGGGTTAACTTCTTTTTAGTTCCTAGGGTCACCCTAGTCAGCCCCACAGGGTGGGTTTTCCTCTCAATTCTGGGGCATGTGTTTCTGTCTACCCTTGGTCCATTAACTTGTATTTTTTCTTTTTTAAGCTCTCCCTACTGTCTGCGCTGCCTGTATCTCTTGAAAAGAAGTGCCCAACGGAGAAATAAACTCGCTTAGAAAAGACAGTTACAACACAATGTATTAATATTTTGGGTAAATTCGCTTTGTCAAAGCCGACAAACAAACAGAGAGATCAGTCGCTACTTATCTTCATTCGCAGAAGGAATGTGCCACATTCCTTCTGCGAATGAAGATAAGTAGCGACTGATCTCTCTGTTTGTTTGTCGGCTTTGACAAAGCGGATTTACCCCAAATATTAATAAATTGTGTTGTAACTGTCTTTTCTAAGCGTGTTTATTTCTCCACTGGGTACTTCTTTGCATTTTTTACACGATTGGCAGTCACCTTTTTGGTCTGAATAATGTTTTTTGTATCTCTCTCGATTTTGGATGTGTGTTGCTAAATGGTCTTAGGTTTATTTAGCGTATTAAACCAGCTGGCGACATACATTCAATATTCTGTTCATTTTTTTATTTTTTTTTTATTTTTCACAAGCAGTGCTGGCACGTCCCGAAAAAAGTCGGGACGTTCAGCAATGTACAAGCAATCGGGCCAAAAGACAATAATAAGATAAGAAAACCATTGTCAACCTAAAGATTTATTACAAGAGTGTTATTATTTCAGTGTGTATAGCTTGCTTTTATGTGATGTACGCCTGGATCATTTTGGAAATGTCTCTAACTTTTTTGTTACTATAAAGTACACTTTGCATGCTGTGCATTGTTTCAAAAGTCACAGGAAGCGTAAACCTCTCCCTCTACATAGGTTAAACGCACCAGCGGCGCCATTGTTGCTATTTTCGCACCAGACTGGTCGCTCGGACCGGTCATGTGCACCAGAACTGCGCGCGTAGGTTGTCTTCTGCACCTTTAGTGTGGTCTCGTACGTTCACGCGGAAGATTGTGATGGCAGTCGAAAAAAAGGTTCGTTTGAGGTTTTAACTTTTAGCCGCGCCTTTTACCTCCCCTAACATGCCAGTTTTGTGTTGAGATGACGGAGGCTTGTGTCATGCCCCACACCACCGAATCAAGTCCATTGTACATGCAGTGCGCTCATTTCTCGAACTTCAACTTTGAGGGTGCTTTCTGCCGCAAACGAGGCAGATGTCGCAAAATCACCTCCATTGAGGATTTAAAAAGCTCTTTTTCAAATCTGCCAACTTGCGTAATGTTTCGGGGTGCTAGCATAAGGATGGATGCATTATTGCCGGATTGCATATATGGAAAAGGGTTTATTCTTTATTTATGTTATTTTGCAGCAATCAAACGACGGTCACGTGATTCTTTCTTTGAGGTTACCCATTACAGGTGCAGAAAGCACACGCTCTAAACCAATCGGGTGCACCAGACAGGTCCGAGCCACGGGTCTGGTGCCAAAATAGCAACATTGGCACCACTGGTGCGTTTAACCTAGGCCACTAGACGAGGTATACCAACTCGGCTAAACTTGATTGTCGCACTTGCTAGAATTCGGTATTATATTTCTCTCTTCATTTTATAAATAGAGGCACATAAGTCGCGGGAACCCTTTACGTGCCGATGGCAAGAACTAGTTTTCCTCATCACAAAGTTGCCAGAAAAAGGTTTGACTGCTCTTGATTGTTTGATTTGAAGTGTTTACAAACAATTACTGTGTTTTTAAATGCATGCACCTTTGATGTGATTAATAAAGGCTGAAGTTTCAAGTGATTTTTTATGTTGTCAGTTAATTAATTAATGTCAGTGTTCTGTTCTGTCATTTTAACTCATTCTACCCCAAGACCGGAATCCCCAAATGTTGAAGTCGTCTTCTGAAGACTGCGTTGCAGTGCAGGACACAGATCCACCATGATAGTTCAAGGGCTCGGTCCTAGGACCTGTATTGTTCTTACTGTATGTTCAGCCCCTGTCCGACCTGATTTGTAGTCGCTCCATTTCCCATCATGCATTTGCAGATGATACGCAGATGTACAAAAGTGATACTGTCGAGCGAGCTGTGAATGCCGTCCAAAGTATAAGCCAGTGCATTGACCATGTCAAATCATGGATGACCACCAACAAACTGATGTTAAATGATGGCAAACCTGAAGCAATGTTGGTAGCTAATCCACGATTATCTTCGTCCCTGCCTTTACCAGCATGATTGTCTGTGGATGGAACACTCATTGGCTTCTCTGCGAGTGTGAGAAACCTGGGTGTTACACTTGACAGCGAGTTATCTATGTCACAGCATGTCAGTGCAGTGTGTAGATCCGCTTATCTGGAACTTCGTCGTATTAGTTCAGTTCGTCACCTGCTGACCGTGGAAGCCACTAAAACACTAGTTTGTGCATTTGTGCTGTCCAAGCTAGATTATTGTAACTCTTTGCTTTGTGGCTGCCCTCAGTATCTCATTGATCGCCTCCAAAAAATTCAGAACAATGCAGCCCGGCTTGTTGTGAGAGTCCGTAAGACTGAGCATGTCACACCCATCTTGAAGTCCCTTCACTGGCTACCTGTGTCCTCACGTATTCAATACAAAGTTATGTCAATCTGTTTTAACTGCCTTTCAGGCACCAGCCCAGAATACTTGTCCTCTTTGCTGCATGTGTATACACCCTCTCGTGAGCTCCGCTCCTCTTCTGATAAACGGAAGCTGTGTGTACCTTCTGTCAAAACTAAAACATTTGGTCAGCGCACTTTTGTTTATCAAGCCCCAGTATTATGGAATACACTTCCTCTTGAGGTCAGAAACAGTGAGTCTGTCTCTGACTTCAGGAGGTCGTTGAAATCTCACCTCTTCAAGCTTTACTTTGAATGACTGCCAGTGTTTGATGCCTTAGTTGTAGTTCTGCAATCCTCCTTGTTTAGACTGAATGTTAATTAGAATATAAATTATTATGTATGTATTGTTGTTTAGTTTATTGTAAAAGTGGTGTGTTCGGGCATTGTGCTTTGTTTGTTATGTGCATATGACATTGTATTTTTTTTTTTTTTTTTTTTTTTTTTTTTTTTTTTGTGTACAGATTGTAAAGCGCTTAGAGCTTTTGAGTAAGATTAAGCGCTATATAAATACCCATTATTATTATTATTAAGGGTGATGCCAGAATAGCTTGGCGCCCATAGGTGCCAAGCTATTCTGGCATCACCCTTGAACTATCATGGTGGATCTTCATTTTGCTCTGGTGTGTCTGGGGTAGAATAAGTTAAGTGTTAGTTTCTTTGTCTGGGTCTTTTTCTATCTTTCATATTTTTCCACACTTTTTGACCCGCATCATACTGAGGCTAAAAGCTTCAAATTTGTTCACTGCCATAATTCTATGCAAGCTACATTACAGTACTTACAGATGAGGACATAGACCAATGGCTTTAGTTCAAGGGTGGTGCCACAATAGCTTGGCGCCTAGAGGCACCAAGCTATTCTGGCATTACCCTTGGACTATTTCAGTCACACTTGTTGCACACACTAGTGTATTCCGAATGATAAGGGTTAATATTCAGAATGCTCTGTTGCTGTTTGTCTGAAACTCCAAAGTACAAAAAAAAAGTCCTTTAATTTCCAGAATACATTATGTTGATTCTCACATAAATGCCATGATAAACTGTTTTGCTTCAGAAGGACAAAACGCAGCAATGTTTAAAAGATTTCCTCTGTAAAAATCATAATCGAAAGGTTACGGGCCAGAGTTTATTGAATTTTGCACAATACAATGTTTAAAATGTTAAAGCACACATACACATTAAGTTGAAAAAAATTTAATGTGAAAAAGAAGTATTCCATGAACTTGACCTTATTACAGACGCCTAATGTTGTGAAGACTCCCATTTTGACTGTAATGCCAGTTTTTGGTAGAAACCCATTTTTTTTCCATCTAGTGGCTCTGTTTCTAGAAAATGTATATTTTATTTTAAGTTATAGAGCTTAGTTATAACGTGAGTTCTAAACATTCGCATCTATTCCAGAGCCCTAGAATAAATAGAAATATGGGAACCCATTTTCACATAAAATGGTAGGTAACCCACTCTGACGCTTTTGTCTCCGTGTGTGTGTGTGTGTGTGTGTGTGTGTGTGTGTGTGTGTGTGTGTGTGTGTGTGTGTGTGTGTGTGTGTGAACAAGTGAGGCTTTGTATCTGTTACGTGGTGGAGTTGTAGTCGAAGTATGATAAACACACCAGACACACACACACGTAGAGTTCTTTAAAGTAAACCTCGTTCAGCTGCAGTCCGTCACACGTGGCTTAAGGATGTAGACAATACTGGAGTAACAGTTCCAACAATATTTAATTCAGCGATGCGATATCCACACAGTAATGCACTTTCAAATGCACAAACTACTGATACAAAGTCTCTTCTGCGATGTCCACACTGCGACACAAAGTTTCTCATACACAGCGTCTCTCGCAATAAACTACTTGTCTCTACAACTGACAAAGCAAGACAATGCCGTACTCCCGGGCTTTCCCAGCGCCCTCCTTATATATACTATCAAATTCCAGAATCTTGTACGGAAATCATACAACGCAACCAATCAGAACGATACACGCAGCCGAAGCTCATTAACATAAACTTTCCCAAAAAACTATAACAGGCTACAAAAACTCGGCTGCTCACTTCAGCTCTAAATTCTAGCGTATAATTAAGACACATGAAAGTATGGTATCCCTATCACCACGTTCCATGATAGCTCAAAAAGGTACGAGAACATTCCCAAAACAAAATAAAGGCTGCTCAATTCACGCGCACAGGAAAACAAAAAGTAGTGAAAAATGTTGCGATGCCAACTACCCGACGTGACACTGACTTACGATGTCACAAGACAGTGCGACCTTTCCAGAACGCACCGGACTAAACACAACAAAACGAAATCGGCGCTACTCAGGAACAAAAGAAAATCTTACTAAAAAGGCACGTGAAACGTAACCGTGAAAGCTCAAATAAACATCGGATCGTTACCTACGATCAACACACGCACGCTCTCACAGGATAACACAACCACAATCGTAACAGTGTCTCGTGAATCGCTGCGAATGCCTCTTGCATGAAACTCCCTATTATGATCTCACAGGCTGTCAAGAAACTTCTCCCTCTCTCTTACTCTCTTATTTTAGAGATGGAAAATGATCATCCTGCGCTACTTCAACCCCGTGGGCGCCCACGAGTCTGGCTTGATAGGGCCGGTGGGCAACCCTTACAACATCATGCTGTACGTGGCCCAAGTCGCCGTCGGTCGCCAAGCGGAACTCAAGATCTACGGCAATGATTTTGACACGCCCGACGGCACTGGTAGTTAAACACCTATCGCAAGTTTTGAGTTTGAGTATAGATTTTGAGTTAACTAAACTTGGCTTGACTTCGCGAACGAAGATTTTATAGGAGTTGCCCACGACGTCTGCAGGCTTGTTCGTGGCTGCGGAGGCCAATCCGAGACAGGCAGGTTCGACCGCAGTGGCTGCAGGGGAAGGTATGGCCAGGGTTCTGAGCTGCGGCATCTCTGTTTTTTCTCCTGAGCCGCTTGTCCTTAAGGCTAGCTCTGTGAGAGTCCTCAAAGGAGACAGCTGCCTTGTAAATGGTGGAGCGCCAGGTGTCACGGTCCGCAGCAAGCGAAGACCACTGGTGGTGGTCGATTTGGCAGGCACTAAGTGACTTCTTGAGACAGTCTTTGTATCTCTTCTTTGGTGCCCCTCTGTCACGGTGTCCAGTAGCAAGCTCGCCGAACAGGGTGCTCTTTGGTAGGCGATGATCCTCCATCCTGGAGACATGCCCCGCCCAGCGGAGCTGTGTCCGCAGCAGCAAAGCCTCGATGCTCACAGTTTCAGCCTGTTCAAGGACCTCGACGTTGGTGACATAGTCACTCCAGTGAATGCCCAGGATGGTACGCAGGCAGCGCTGGTGGAAGCGTTCGAGGAGTCGTAGTTGGCTGCGGTAGAGGGCCCAGGACTCGGAACCATACAGCAGGGTGGTGAGGACCACAGCTCTGTACACGCTGATCTTGGTGCCTGTTTTCAGCTGTTGGTTGTGCCACACCCGCTTGAAAAGTCGCCCGAAAGCGCTGTTCGCTTTTGCCAGCCTGCTGTCAAGCTCCTTGTCCAGCTTGGCGTCCGACGTGATAATGCAGCCAAGGTAAGTAAACTGGTGCACTGACTTTAGTTCAGACTCGCCAATGGTGATGTGAGGAGGGCGATACACTGTCTTGGGTGCCGGCTGATGGAGGACCTCTGTCTTTTTCAGACTGACCTCGAGTCCAAAGAGCTGGGCAGCATCTGCGAAGCAAGACGTGATGCGCTGCAGGGCTCTCTCTGTGTGTGCAACGAGGGCAGCATCATCAGCAAAAAGCAGCTCACGAATCAGTTGGTCTAGGGTTTTAGTGTGGGCCTGCAGTCGTCTGAGGTTGAACAGGCTGCCATCGAGACGATACCTGATGTACACTGCATCGTCATCATCGAGGTCCACTGTGGCCTGCTTCAACATCATGCTAAAAAAGATGGTGAAGAGGGTCGGTGCCAGCACGCAGCCCTACTTTACGCCGTTGAGAATAGGGAATGGTTCCGAGAGGTCATTGTTGAGTCTGACCTGGCCTTGCTGGTCCTCGTGTAGCTGGACAATCATGTTGAGGAACTTTGGGGGACAGCCAAGTCGCTCCAGGATCTGCCACATGCCTTGCCTGCTCACAGTGTCGAACGCTTTTGTTAGGTCGACAAATGTTACGTACAGACCTTTGTTCTGCTCGCGGCACTTCTCCTGTAGCTGTCTCAGCACAAAGACCATATCGGTGGTGCTCCTGTTTGCTCTGAAACCACACTGGCCCTCTGGGAGTTGGTCTTCAGCGATGGCAGGTACCAGCCGATTCAGGAGCAGCCTTGCAAGAATTTTCCCAGCAATGGACAGCAGGGTAATTCCCCGATAGTTGGAACAGTCAGACTTCTCGCCTTTGTTCTTGTACAGGGTGATAACGACTGCATCACGGAGATCTTTTGGTAGTGTTCCTTCCTCCCAGCAGCAGAGAAAGAGGTCATGGAGCTTGTTGTGCAGTGCTGTGCCTCCATGTTTCCAGATCTCTGGCGGTATTCCATCAATGCCTGCTGCTTTGCCACTCTTGAGCTGGTGGATGGCTGTGAGGGTCTCTTCAGCGGTGGGCGGTTCGTCCAATTCAACCTTTACTGGGAGGTGTGGGATTTGTAGGACGACTGCTTCTTGAACAGTGCGCTCAGCGCTGAGGAGGCTCTGAAAGTATTCCGACCAGCGGTTCAAGATGGAGGTATTATCTGTGAGGAGTGCCTGGCCATTCGCGCTTCGCAGGGGACTTTGTACCAGGTGCCTGGGGCCATACACTGCTTTCAGTGCTTCGTAGAAGGCCCTGTAGTCACCATTGTCAGCACAAAGCTGGGTCCTCTGTGCAAGTCTGGTCCACCACTCATTCTGGAGATCTCTGAGCTTGCGCTGGAGACTGCTGCAGACGAGGCGGAAGGCAGACTTCTTCACAGGGCAGGAAGGCTGGGCTAAGTGGGCCTGATGGGCGGCTCTTTTTTTTGCTAGGTGTTCCTGGATCTCTACATCGTTTTCGTCAAACCAGTCTTTGTTCTTCTTTCTGGCGAAACCCAAGACTTCTGCAGAGGATTTTGCAATAGCAGTTTTCAGTTGTTCCCAAAGTGTTTCAGGGGAGGAGTCTACTGGGTCCGCTGTGTCTTTGAGCCTGCGCTGTAAATCTGTCTGAAAGGCAGCTTTCACATCGTCACGCTGAAGGCTGGCAACATCAAGCTTTTTCTTGGGGGGGTCCCCATTTCTTGGGTTTTGGCTTGAAGTGGAGCCTGAGTTTGCAGCGGACAAGGCGGTGGTCAGTGTGGCACTCTGCGCTGGGCATCACTCTGGTGAGGAGGACGTCACTGCGGTCCCTCTGACGCACTAGGACATAGTCGATAAGGTGCCAGTGTTTGGAGCGAGGATGCATCCAGGTGGTCTTTCGACTGTCCTTTTGCTGAAAAGTAGTGTTGGTGATGACCAGTTGCTGCTCCGCACAGAACTCCAACAGTAGGCGGCCATTGTCATTGCAGTTCCCCACGCCATGCTTGCCGAGGATTCCTTTCCAGGCTTCAGAGTCCTGGCCCACTCTGGCGTTGAAGTCGCCAAGGATGATGACTTTGTCGTCTGCAGGGGTACTCTGTAGGAGGCTGCGCAGGTCAGTGTAAAACTTGTCCTTTTCAGCAGGCTCTGCCAGGAGGGTTGGGGAGTACACATTTTGAGTAGTAGGCTTTAAAGAGCATGGGTTGTAGTATAAATTGTGTGCGCCAGCGTCGTAAGGTCCAAAATCACACACCAGCTCACTGTTACTTATATTTTGATATTTAATTATCAAAAGTATATGCGATTATATATTTATTTGAAAGCTGGATTATTAGCTATTCTGGCACCACCCTTGAACTATCAGTCAAATTCATTTCAAGCAATGGATGTATCAGGATGATAAGGGTAAAACCCGTGTAACTAACTGCCTGCCTGACTGATGAAAAATTGCTTAATTTGCGTTGTACTTGTCCTTTCCAAGCGTGTTTTTTAAATGTTAAGTTGAATTTATTTTTTATTGTAGGTGTCCGTGACTACATTCACGTGGTGGACCTTGCCAAGGGCCATCTGGCTGCCATCGAAACACTGGGGGAAGACAGCGAATCTCAGGTAAACTTCACGGGTCCGCGTGACGAAAGCATTTTTGGGCTGGTCTGTGATTTTGACTTTACGGCTTTAGGCCGTAAGGTATAAAATCACAGACCAGCACACGTGTGTGTAACCTAAATGAGACGAGCAGGAAGCATTGATCCTCGTCAGCAGTACCGGTTCGCATCAACAGCGACCGCGATAACTACGCGAAAGCTGAACAAATTTAGAATATGGATTGTATGTAATTAACCCCTTGTTTGCTGCTGACGATTCCGCTCGCAGGGTCGGATCAGTTACCTCGAGTGCCTGCGTGTCAACTCATTCGCGGCAAGCCGCATCCAGATGCGCGGCTTATGCCGCGCATCCGGATGCGACTGGTCGCGAATGAGTTAAGATTCCAACCATTCCGGCACCAAAATATCAATGAAACACAACCGAGGAGGGGGGTGGGGGGCATGTTATAGCATTTTAAAGAATTTTGGGTCGGGGGGGGGGGGGTGTGATGGGGGTGAGGGGGGGGGGGGTCCGCAACCGCTAGAATCCGCCCAGATCCGCCCCTGTGGCTCGGGGGGAATCCCCTAGCGATATTTGTCAGTAGAATTCAGCACAGAGTGGGGTTTGCATGCCCGCCGCCTGGACACGAAAACAAAACACTGGAAGGGTTAGCTGTAAGTTTTCAGTGTGGTATGTCTCTCGTATCATAGACGAAAATCTGTGAACATCTTCTGCACTAGACGAGACTAAAAGATGTATAGAGTACTGCGTGTGAATACATGGTAATGCGCTAGAGCTCAGATTTGGTGTCAGCCGGTGGTACAAGTGTTCATGTTTATTAATATTATTAATATTAATATCATCATCATAATCATCATCATAATCATCATCATCATTATCATCATCACCATCATCATCATCATCACCACCACCATTATTATTATTATCGTTACATGTATTTTAAAAAATCGAATTAAAATAGTTGCTGTATTTTTTCCAGCCAAGCATTTACAATTTAGGAACGGGCAAAGGCATTTCCACTTTGGACATTGTTGCAGCATTCGAAAAGAGTTCTGGAAAAAAGGTGCCCCTCCCTCTGTTTGACTCTCTGTGCGTGTGTGTGTGTGTGTGTGTGTGTGTGTGTGTGTGTGTGTGTGTGTGTGTGTGTGTGTGTGTGTGTGTGTGTGTGTGTGTGTGTTTGTAACAGTGTTTGCTACATTTGAGCACACTGAAGAAGTGCTTTTTTTTATTGATTCTTTTTCAATTTTTTTAACCCTTTGGCTGTCGACGGTAGTGTGTTTTGTCACGTCGATGTGACTGCTGCAGTAATCAGGATTCACCGAAACGCCGCTGGCATAGGGTTAACTGCAGTCTAGTCAAAATGTCTCGGTTTATTTACCGCACACGCGGTGCCATATAATAAACCTGTTATAGCATGCTGTCATAGTAACTTAGTTTTATGCTAGCGGTATCCCAGTGCGCAAAAGCCATCGGGCCGACAACGGCCGCCGTTGTGGGATTCTACCATACCAGCTAGCCCGTTTTATGTGTGAGAGACATGGATTCCCATGAGACCCTGCGCGCGTAGAGGCTCATGGGCATCTTTGCCTCTTACCGGTATAGATCGGCCGTATCTAACTTCCACCCCCCGAGTAAGCAAAGGACCTTGATGGGGCCACGACAGCTGCAGCGGGCCCGCGCCGGCGCACGGCTGTGCGCGGGCACACTGCGGCCGTCGTGGGCCCGAAGACGTTTTGCGACTGGGGCCTGGTGCTCAGATGGAGGACGTAAAAGTGATCTTACATCAGTGTTAATGACTGACGTTGACCACATGATGATCTATGAAACCGTGAAGAGTGCTGCCGTTTGAAACAGTAAGCGTCAGGGGCCTGTTACTGACATTGGTGATCCAAGTCTTGCGCCAGCCACTAAGCAAGGTGATCCGCTCTAGCGGAGCACCTTGCTAAGTGGCTTGCGCAGGACTAAGCTCACTTAAGAATAACTTGATCTCGCTCGTGCACCTGCGTCCAGGGACGGACCAGTTTCCTTTGGAAGTGGGATAGCTATGGGCAGTTTCTACCAGTTTGTTTGGTATGCGTACTTCGGGAAACTACTCAACGCTGGATATACAGTATACTTACTAAGAAAATGAGTCAACGCGGCCGGACAAACAGATCCCTTGACCCGCTTCTTGATGGCGCCCAATAGACGTTGTTCGGATATCAGAAGTAGGGCAAAAGTGTGTGGACGTGTGTGGGCAAAAACAGTGGAATAAAAACTCGCATGTTTATCCCGGTTTTCATCCACTGTTTTCGTCCAAACACGTGCAATTTTCACGTCCTTCTGATTTCCGGGAATCGTTGATTTGGTACCATAAGGTAACGGGTCAAGGGAAGTGACTGTTTGTCCAGCGTTGAGCGATTTTCCTAAGTAAGTTTACTGTATAGACTACTAACGCTTGCCTCACCGGTCTTGTGATTTTGTTTGTTTGGGTCATATTATCCAAGACGCAAGACTCACAAATTCGGAATGGTTTGTCCAAAGAAACGATAGACTGCTTCCAGTGCGACCCCTTGTCAGTCTTTACTGCTGAAAATTCAAACGACCAGGGAGAAATGTTAGGGAGAAATAAGAAGGGTGTATACGGCAGGATGCTTTGATTGCTAATCTTTTACTACCGCCGTGTTCTTCGTTCCATAACCTTGAACCTTTGCTCCAGATCCCGTACCAGATCGTTAGTGGGATATTTTATTTTATTTATAAATTTATTTATTTATTTATTTATTTATTTATTTATATTTTTTTTTTGGGGGGGGGGGGGAGGGTTGGGGGTGAGGATGGGTATGGCCGCTATAATAGATGTTCTTCAGATATCTTTTGTCCTTGATTTGTAACGACCTTTAACCCCCCAAGTGCCATCCCCATCCCCCACCCTGTGCCAGATCGTGGGGATGAGGGAGAGCGATGTAGCCATCACGATAGGTGACCCTTATGTCTGTTGTGTCTTCGACATTTTAAATTGACCTGTGACCTTGAACTATAAAATTGAAATTTGACCTTTGCTCCAGATCCCGTACCAGATCGTGGGAAGGAGGGAGGGGGACGTGGCGGCCATGATAGCTGACCCTAGTAAGGCCGGCAGGGAGCTGGGTTGGAAAGCAGTGCGAGGGGTACAAGAGATGTGTGAGTGGCCACTGATTTTTGGTCATTTTGCTTTCACCGTATTCCCAGTGAGCAAACGATCCTTGAAGACCGCAAACAGTTTACTAACTAGGTTCAGATTTAGATTATTGTGTCGATTTAACACTTTTCGTTAGCCCTGACGCACTACATTAGGAGGTGAATTGACCATGATAATTAAAGGGTAGCACCAGATCAGCTTGGCGCCTTCTGGCGCCAAGCTAATCTGGCACTATCCTTGATTTATCAGGGTCGATTGATCTGCTGGTATTGGTATATAGTTGCTAAACGACACCTCTAAAATTTCGGAAATGCCGCCTTGGGTTAAATCTTCAAAAGATTAGATTTTTATTACTTGTAAATGTAGGTCCATTTTGTAAAATTTTAAGCACTGTCAACTGAAGAAAAACAATGTTTGTTTAACCCTTATCATCATGATACACCCATTACTTGAAATGAAGCTATTCTGGCACCACCCTTGAACTATAACAGTTGATCTATCTCCTAATCTGTAGTAGCCTTCATAGGACGTAAAAGCAAATTTTACCAAATCAGCCTCAGGATGTAATGGGTCAACTGTACAACTTACGCAAGCCGGACATGTTGCAAAATGAACCCGTACCGCTTTCGTCCGATTGTTTGTATTTGTAGTTCAAGTTAAATTCGAACTTGTATTGGTATAAACAATTGTACATTCGCGCGTAATTGCATTCGTGCAACAAAGATATTAGTTACGAATATTTACAGAAGTTTATTCCGCAAATATAAACCTTAGTCAATATTTGCATTGGTAATGTAATGTGTCTATGTTGTATATCATCACAACTATATTTAATTTTGTAACATTTTGTGTCCCTTTTTCAGGTGATACATTGTGGAACTTCCAGTCCAAGAATCCGCACGGTTACACAATAAATGCATGACACCCTAGACGCTTGTCACTTCCCCTATCGCAGCTCCATCTCGCTGTGTCACAGGGTCAGGAAGCCTACATCAGTCTCGTGTAGGCGCTATGGCCTTGTGTAAAAATATATCGGAATATTTGTTGACTCAGTGACCGCTGCGTTAAGGGACACGTAATGTGCGCGAGAAGAAAATAAAAGGTAGAGATGCTGAGTAAAGGCGGACGCGAAATTTCTTTCCCCAACCGAGTCCCGTAACGCAAGCTTCACGCATAGTTCTGCCTGTCGGCAGTGTGTCAGAGTGTGGCCTGTCGGAGTATAGCCTCTCGGCAGAACTATGCGTGGAGCTTGCGTTACAGAACTCGGTTGGGGAAAAAAAACCTAAGGCCGCACACGTTGCAAAATGAACCCCACCGTTTGCGGAGTACTCCCCAGATAGACCGTCCCGGGGAATACGCCACAAGTGCACTTCTATTCAATCAGAATGCTTGGCGTGTCATGAGGAATTAAATAAACTGTTTTTCTCACAAAACTGAAATTTTCTTCTGTTTAATGGATTTCACATGCATGCACTGCACGCACGCACGCACGCATATTCGCACACACAATCATACGCACGCAAATGAACTTTTAATGACAATATGTTCATACTTTTATGCCTTGACTACATAACCCGTACTTTATTTTAGTGCAAGCAGCATCAAAACTCGATCGTAAACGTCCCACGTAGCACGAGCCACGAACCGATTCATTTGACTTCGATCACAAGCATTCGACAGAAGGTATGTGAAAAGCAAGATTGTCAATGTCTTTACCAAAAGTGGATATCTTGGGCCTGGCTTTTGGCCATTGTAAGGCAAATCTGTTCACAGCTAAATAAGATTTTTTTTAAAACAACCGGTGAAAGAGTGTCAGTTTTTTGTTTGTGTGTGTGTGTGTGTGTGTGTGTGTGTGTGTGTGTGTGTGTGTGTGTGTGTGTGTGTGTGTGTGGACTCCTTCACGAGAAAAAGTTATCCTCATCCAACTGCAAGAGAAGTTCCGATCCTCATGAACCCTGAGTAACTGCGGGGGCTCGTGAGGATCTATGCCTATTGTTTAAGCCACTTTGTGATTCCATACTATACTGACGATCAAAAGAAACGCGACATTGTGGAAATCATCGGAAACAATTTAGTGTTTCCAATGATTCCCAAAATGTCACATTTCTTTTGCTCGACAGTATAGTTGGGCAGCTGGGGCTGCTGGACGTTGAATTCACAAAGGACAGTTTTAGAAACTCAATCTGCGACCGTTGGCACTTAAAGTACCATTACGCGTAAATCTGAAGACACATTTTAGCACCATTTGTGTTCATTATGCATTGTAGACACAGCTAATGAACTATTACGGCAGTTGGACATGCAGTAAACACACACGCGTAATTGCACTTATTTATTCTGCGCAGCCGTTAGCGTGTCAATCTAATTTTAGCTGTTTCTCGTCAGTACTGATAGCGTTGTTTTTATAGAACCGGTGTGGAGTCATTGTCAAATTACTTGATATTAAGACGACGTGTGCTGAACTGGATTCTCCTGTGTCTAAATGAACCATACTGAGCTAGACCTGTCTGTAGCGTTTCGTAACAATCTGTTACAGACGTGTATACGAGTATTTGAACAGTTACGGCGGTAGTTGGCCTTCACCTTATTTAACCCGAGGGACGCATTTCCCATATTTGGAGGTGTCAACTAACGACTATGTACCAGTTGCAGCATATGGATCGACCATGATAATTCAAAGGTAGTGCCAGATTAGCTTGGCGCCATCAGGCTCCAAGCTAATCTTGCACTACCCATGCTGAATTATCAAGGTCGTTCTATCTCCAGCTGTGGTGTGTAGATCATAGCTAAACGGATTACCCTTGACATGCTATAACAAAAACAGGGGCGATAGAATAGCTTAATTCGCGCCTTTGACTTTGAGGCGCTTTGCTATTCAGACACCACCCTTGAACTGTCATGGTTGACTTGATATGACTGCTGAACTGCACTCGTCAGGCAAAAATATGGGAATGTCTGCCTTAGGACTGAGTGTGTTAGTTTATTAAACGCCTGAACAATGAGGAATGATGCAGGAGAAATCACGATGGAACATGCGTGCTGGCTGTATTTTAATACATGCACAGATAGTCGATGAGTATACCGGCCACTGCTTCTGTCTGGAGACCTTTACAGCCGTTTAGTACCGTAATCGTTGTACATAGTAATGACGGTACATTTAGCTACCTTGAACGTGCAGCCATCAACTGAACCCAACAAGCACGCTCACGTGAATCACGCGCATTCATTCACACACTGTACACAAACACAGAACATTCACGTGGTGCTAAGAGCAAGCTCAAGCGAGCTACTGAAGTTTTTAAAAAAAAATCCAAATCGTGTTATATTTGACATTTGATAAGTGGGCTGAAATTGATACCAAAGTCGTGGTGGAGGAAGAGCCTAAAGCATAAAAATATGAACAACTGTGAATGTTCCTTAAAAAAAAAATGCTTGTGAGCTCCAAACAATACGGTAGACTTTGGGATGGCATCCTCATCTTGTTCAATAGGAGATATTTCAACATCAGAATCAGGTCAAAGGCAAAAGGTAGAGACCCTTAACAGCGAGGACAGCTCTCATAGAAGGGACTTTGTAGGTTATGGTTCATCCCATCTTGTCTACCGTATTGAAAATACGGCAGACTTTGAAATGGGGCTGGTCGGAGCGCATTCCGGAGCATGCACATGATGTTTTTTTTTAAAGTGCGGGGCAGACATTCTGGCAAAGACAATACATTATAAGACAAATCACTCGCCCCGAGAGTGCGATGACGTGCTTTGAGAGTTTTCTCCCTTGTAATCGTGTTGAATCATGGCTGACCGAACGAGGCAAGGGCTGACTTTTGCAGCGCAATTTCTTGTTCGAACGCCCGCTACAAGCCAAGTTTCACCGGCATGTCAGTTTTCCTTTTTTCCAATGAAGAAACAAGGTAAGCTGATTACTCTGTGGCCTTATTTTTGCATAAATGCATAAATTTACGACCGTATGATAATTTCATGGCGCAAACTGAGGATGTCTATTTTCGACTCTGAATTAGAGTTGCGAGGGCGATACTCAGGCATAGGTCCCTCGTGTGATATGTATCTTTGGGCTTAAATCTGGGAGAGTGGAAAACTGATCCAACTGCAAACAGACCCTAGCCGGCTCTCCACGCCGTGAATTCCGAGAAATGTCAGTGGAAAAGTGATCTAACGACCAATTAGATCCAGAGTAATTATACGTTTCTAGTAATTTTGTTTTCAAATGTAGAAGAGGGCAATATGTACATAGACCAGTTTTCCTGCCCCATTGTATCCACTGTATGGTGGACTAACTCAAGTTAGATCTAGTCATTTGTGCCACACGTGCTTAACTTGGGCGAGAAAAAGTATTCTTTAGGCTACAGGGACCTTTCCCTTTCGTTCAAGGCAATAAGACTGATAGGGAGAATCCTGTGTAAGTTTCACGTTCTTAATCGAGTTGTTTTAAGACCGATGTTCCGATCAAAAAGAGGAAAGTACTGGTGAGAAATTAAGCAAAGAAACCTTGAGTTGTAAGGTCGTTGATAAAATTCAATCGTTGCAAAGTTACTTCGCTTTCATTGTCTATCAAGACTTAAAATACAAAAGTATAAGAGGTCATGCAGAACTCTGTCCACTGTACTGTTCTCACGAACTACGCCTACAGACTACAGTATTTAGCTGGTGATGTTTTAGTACTTGTATTTCAGTCTTTGTTATTCTCCCAACAGATGTCCGGGTGCAGAATTCTCGCAGAGAAGATCTGTTGGGACTTTTACCTGCTGAGCTGCGTTCACGTTCCTGCAGGCTGTGCAGTGCCCATTTTGAAAACAGCCAGTTCACGTGCGCCGACTGTGTTTTCGGTGCCCAACCCACCCCCACAACTAACAGCAGAGACGAGGGATACTGCTACATATTCAGAAGCGCCGCCTAGTCACAAGCAGGCACGCATGTCACTGCCACCAGGTATTTTCAATGAAATAAATATAATTTGATTTATAATTTGTAAGCTGAAATTGTTAATTTATAAAAAATTACCAAACAATGACAGCACAAAAGATTAGTTGTGTGAGTTGTTTTCACAACTGGGGTCGTAAAATCTGTTGACTATTAAAATCAGACAAGCAGATTTTAAATTTGGATGAATTTTCGATGGCCTTTTTGTGTGTGTTCGCGCCTGCATGTGTGTGTGAAAATACATTTTTTGTCAATCATATGAAATGTGAATTAATTTTTTTGATCTGAGTAAATATGCTGTGGATTATCATGATATCATTAATGATTTAATGCATGGTTGCTTGTGTGTATGCAGATGAGTCCAGTGGAGAAACTGGTGTGGGGGGAACTGCAGCAACAGGTGGTCAGGACAGCGATTCACCAAGAAAGCAGGCTTTGAAGAAAAGTCTCAAAACTGTGCTCAACAGATTGTACTGCCTTAAAAAAAAATGTAATTACGACAGAAAGACGGCAAACAAGGAAAGAAAAGACATTAACACTCAAAGAGAAGAAGGATGCAGCAGCGAAGAGCCGCTTGGCCCAATTTTTGCCTGATTCGTTGTTAAGTTTATTTCAGCACAGTTGCGTGAAATACACAAAAAGAAACAAGGCCGGAGATGAACGGAGACAGAAAAAAACAACAGCTTTATCTTTGTTTCATGCAAGCCCCAAGGCATATCGTATGCTTGCAAAATTCTTTGTCCTCCTGTCAGTTTCAACCTTACGGAAAAATATGCGAAAGGTTTCAGTCTGTCCCGGCTTTAGTGCCAAAATTCTGAAAGCACTTCAGATTAAAGTGTCTGTACTGCCGCCAAAGTCAGAGCTGTGTGCAATAGTACTAGACGAAATGACAATAAAAGAACAAGTCACCTACAACAAAAAACGTGATCAAATAGAAGGGGCAGAGAATTTTGGGGAGGACGAGAGGACAAAGCTTGTGGCAAACCATGCGACTGCCTTTGTTGTAAGGGGTTTAGTTTCCCACTGGAAGCAGCCGACGGTCTGGTGGGGGAGGAGGGAGTTGTTGGAGAACATAATTCTGATCGGTGATGACATGTTTACCTGTTTACCTGGTAATGACTTTTAGATCTAAAGGCGGTGGGCATGTGACTGATGGTATTGTCTGTTGTACGTCTTATGATAATTCAGCCAAATGCGTATATTCATGTTGACCTGCTATTTTGTGTATGATGAATAATTTTGTCATACATTTACATGTGTTGGGTGGATGGATGAATTGAGAGGTAATCAGTGATAATTTCTTATTAATCTCTTTGTGCATACAACGCCAGGGACTGTTTACAGTTTCTAACGGGTGTATGCATAAGGTGGTTAGCGTGGCCTGTGTATAATCACTATTTGGTTGCACAAACTACAAAGCAGAAACCGAAGCACTTATGCAGGCCGCCTCCATGGTTCAGAATTCTACAGACCCATGCTATCAAGTTGTCTTCTTCTCCGATGCCCTTTCAGTCCTTCAGGCCCTCGAGAACGACAAACTCCCCCAGCTGACCAGAGCTTTGCAGAAGGTCAGACAAACCAGAAGAGTTGTTCTCCAATGGATACCAGCCCACTGTGGGGTACCAGGAAATGAAAGGGCAGACGAGCTGGCGAAAGAAGGAGCCACAAAAGATCAACAAGAAAACAACGTCAGCTATAGTGAGCAAAAGACAATCATCAAGGCATTGATGAGGCCGAGGTCAAACAGAGACGACTACCACACAATGACCAGAGAGCAGCAAGTCGTCCTGATCAGACTGCGTACCGGCCACAACAGACTGAACGCTCACATGAACAGAAAGCTCAAGCTGGCGCCATCACCAACCTGCGCCTGTGGTCAGGAAGACCAAACAGCGGAACATATTCTCCAGAGATGCCCCCTACTGGACGATGAAAGAAAAGAAGTGTGGCCGTCGCCAACTCCACTGCAGACCAAACTCTACGGCAGTCGAGAAGACCTGGAGAAAACGACGTCATTCATCGCCGGTGCTGGACTGACCGTATAGCCCACTGCGAACGAAAAGAAGAAGAAGACTATTTGGTTTTATTGATAATACCTGCTGCAAGTTGAACTTGTATTAATAAACTGATCTTCTTGTGAGATTGTTCAAAACAACTGATGTTTGCTGTAAATTATTTCTTATTTAGTCCTGTGTTGGTGGTTTGTTTGTATGTGTGTTCGTTTGTGTGCATGTGTGTTTGTTTGCGTGCACGTGTGTGTGTGTGTGTGTGTGTGTGTGTGTGTGTGTATATATGTGTGTGTGTGTGTGTGTGTGTGTGTGTGTGTGTGTGTGTGTGCGTGTGTGTATGTACTAGACATCAACTCACACTACGGCAAAGATGAAATGCCTGATTTATTTATTTTTCTATTACACTTTCCGTGCTAATTACCACTTTTCCGAAAAATCTTTCGATTAGGAATAGAAAAAAAAAATATCTTAGAAGCAGAGCTCATGTGATTTTAAAACAGTTTTCCGCAATGCACACACAAAAAGCACCTGTTACCCTTCAAAAAGACTCGCGTCAGAGCTCGAGCCCATTACCAGATAGTGATAGACGTATGGCCACAACACGATTACACCATGGGACGCAACTGCTACACTGACCTCGCTTTTTTCAGTAAGCGTTATGAAGGAGTGATCTGTCTTATAATGTATTGTCTTTGATTCTGGCAAAAGAAGTAACAAGATAAAATGACGTCACATCTGGCTACGCAAACCTTGCTAGAGAACGTCTGGATAGAGAACCTGCTGGATAGATTTAAGATTTAAGATTTTGCCGAAACCGGTCGTAGGTGTTGGGTCCCAACCTCGGCGTCGACCCAACCTCGGCCAGAGTGACATATACTGCTCGCAAATAGTAAGGTATATTAACTTTTCAGCTTGAATTACTAAAAGTCCTCAGAATGGGTATAATCACGGGTATGTCAGTGATTAGCCATCCCACAGGCCTACACTTTCACAACATTGGTGTGACATATACTGCTCACAAAAAGTAAGGGACGTCATAATTTCAGTTTGAATTACTAAAATGTCGCAAAGCACCTTGCATCTGCAAACTGCTGTCACCTTTTTGGTCTGATTAATGTTTAAACGTTTGGGGACATTTTAATAATTCAAGCGAAAAAGTACTACGTCCTTTACTTTTTGTGAGCAGTATATGTCACACCAATGTTGTAAAAGAGTAGGCCAGTGGGATGGCTAATCACTGATATACCCGTGATTATACCGATTCTGAGGACTTTTAGTAATTCAAGCTGAAAAGTTAATATACCTTACTATTTTTGAGCAGTATATGTCACTTTGGCCGAGGTTGGGTCGACGCCGAGGTTGGGACCCAACAGTAGGCTGCAAAATCTTAAATCTATCCAGCAGGTCCAAGATCTGTTTGGGAATATTCATGCACTAGCCTCCCCTCTCGGGGGGAGGACTGGATATTCTCCAGCGGGTTGCGGGGCGCCTGGGGGTAGTCCCTATTACCTTATGTAGTAGGTGTTCAGTGGAAGGCTCAAAAGATCTAATAAGCGATGCAGTCACAAAAGGACAGCTGATGTCCTGATGACACAATGCAAGCTTACCAGCCTGGAATTCCATGGCATTAGCACAGCATTCTCAGAATTTATTGAAAAATTATGTCTCTTGGAGCTACTCTGAGTGTATTTTTTGGCTTTGGGCGACGTCTTTGTTAAAAGTAAAGAATATATATATATATATATATATATATATATATATATATATATATATATATATATATATATATATATATATATATATATATATATATATATATATATATATATATATATATATATATATATATATAATATATATATATATATATATATATATATATATATATAGTATAGTGTGTGTGATGGTGCGTATTGTGTGTGCGTGTATATGACAGCCACTAGAGCCCGCGTTTGAGGACGGACAAGCTTGAAATTGTATTATTTGTCCCTGACAGAATTATCTCGAGGTAGTTTTATATACTAATAATTTTTTTAAAGATGCTCATTGGCTAAAAAATGGTCGTTTCACAAAAACCGGTTAATCTACACTGGAGTCCGTAATATTTCTAATTTTTACTATATATTTTGCATATAGATAGATAAAATGGAGACACTGAATGAGTTCGTTAACCACGTTATACCTCTAGAGCATTTTGAATGATTATAAAATATGTTTTGAATTTTTTTTCCACGATTTAAATAATTACTTATGGGATTAATCTTAAACAATTGAATCATTTTCATGACCCCCCCCCCACCAAAACAAACAAACAAACAAACAATCTTCTCATTAATAATCGCGTAATTTTCATATAAGGTATTTACATAAGCCTACAGTTTGTCTCGGCTTTCGGGTACGATTAGGTCAATTGTGACCTGTATGCCCTAGGTGTGAAAATCAGACAATTTTCTGCACCATTTTTTCGGAGTCATTTGTAAAACAGCTAACATAACTTTAATTTTTCTTTTACGAACCCCCCCCCCCCTCACTATTCCCTCATTAATACCCGCTTGAATTTTCATAAACATTTTTGCATAAGCCTGCTGTTTGTCCCGGCTCTGGGGGAGCATTAGGTCAAATTGTGACCTGTAAGCCCTAGGTGTGAAAATCAGCAAGAACATTGCAAAGTCTGATCTTCTAATACGTCAAATGTTGGTACTGCGATGAGTGACGTATAACATCGAGTCGTCACTATGAACACTTTTTAACATCGAGTCGTCACTAATGATGCCATGACGTGAAGCTTGAAGTGACGTCATTTCGCTGCTATTCAAGTCTTCTTCAGAATAGTTGTGATACGCCAGATCACAGAGCTTACGAGTGGCGGGAATCGCCGTGTGTCCGTCGTTGTTTCTGTGTGTCAGTGTGTGTGGATCAGAGGGTGGGTTAGAGTAGAAGGAGATGGATTCCTGTCGCTACACGAGCCCACAGAGCTAATGACGGGAAGGGCCGTGTGTCCGTCTTTATTTGTGTGCGCCGACGTGTGTGTTGATCAGAGACTGGCTTAGAGTGCAGAGAAATGGATGCATAATAAGCCTAAAATATGAACAACTCTGAATGTTTCTAAAAGATAAACGCATGTGAGCTCCAAACAATATGGTAGACTTTGGAATGAAATCCTCATCTTGTTTTTTTTTTTTCTTTCTCGTGCGCTTTAAAGTTTAAAAGACTGTCCTGATGACGAATAGGTCGATGGATCGTTCAGACAATTCCCCAGCTGCCACCTCACTTTAAAATGCTTAACTCATTCTACCCCAACACCGAAATCCTTAAATTTTGCCCTTGTCCTCTGAAGACTGCATTGCAGTGCAGGACGCACATCGACCATGATAGTTCAAGGGTGATGCCAGAATAGCTTGGCGCCCATAGGCACCAAGCTATACTGGCATCACCCTTGAACTATCATGGTCGATCCTTATCTTGCTGTGGTGTGTCTGGGGTAGAAGGAGTTAATGTGGCTTCCAAACGAACCACATCTTGTGTTACCGTCAGATGCTAAACAAATCACAACAACATGTCAACATGTACATGGTGTGTGTGTGTGTGTGGGGGGGGGGGAGTTGGGGGTGGGGGGTGGGGGGGGGGGGCGGTGCGGGGAGGAGGTGGGATTGTATGATCAGGTATAGGGAAATCTCCGTCTTTGTGTGGATTCGACAAGTGTAATGGTCAAAGAATTTTATGGATCAGTGTTTGTCATGCTTACGGACACAAACGCCTTGTGTACAATTAAAAAGTTTAATAGTTTACATTTAAGTGTGAGGAGTTCGATGCCCGTTTGTGTCGATACTTGACGAAATGTACTTTCAAAGACAAGATATAAATTCTGCATATTTTATTATATTTTTTTCTTTTCTGTTACGAAAATATCCTTCCTGTTAACATTCTATTTTTAGCAATTTAACAAAATTGTTTTCTTTTTTTTTAAAATAAACATTGTGAGGGCTGTGTACCTATCAGCAAAAGATTTTACATGAAAATTGGTCCGAATTGTTTTTAATGACGCAATATCTTTTCATGTTAAAGTTTATCAACCAAAAACAGTATTTTGCAATTTCGCAGATTTATTTTGTATTAAAACAGCAAAACTCAATCGATTTTTTTTTCTGATTTGATTTTACAGATGTGTAAGGAATTTAGACGGCTTTTGTTTGGTGGTGTTTGTTTCCGTAAGGCCCAATTAAATCAGACGTGTTATACAATTTCACGTCCGATAACAGCAAAGAATTTGTGGATGACATCAAGATGATTTTTTAAAATATCAAAGTACGTTTATAGATTATTAAATTGAAATTGTTTAATTTATTTCACTTGAATAAACACAGAATCTTTTGGGGTAACAAGTTGTTAGGTTTGAACAACTTCATCTTTCATTTTTTTTCTCATGTTCAAATCTCGGCAATTTTTGAAAAAGCGTCATATGTCTTAAAACCCCCGACTACTCCTGACGATACGGGTCGGAGGACTGAAAAGGCGCGCAGCTACGTAACGAACGGTTTCGCCCAGCTGTAGTGAAAGGGCTAAGGGGGTTGGCATAAGCACAGAAAAATGGGATAGTCTATCTGATGTTGCGTGACCGTTTCCCAACGATCATATCTCACAATTTTATCGCCGCTTTATAAACCCGACGATAATATACATCAAAGGGAGGAAAGGTTTTGGACCGACGTCGGCCTTAGCTGGCCCGCAAACAGATGTGCGCGGGCTAGCTAGGGCCGACGTCGGCCCAATGACCTTTTGCGCACCGGGATGAAAGCAAGGTGAAGGTGTTACTTTTCCATCCCACTTCATACAGCGGTTAGTTTTGGAGTCGTCCGGTTGTGGGAGTCGGACTGTGTTTTCGGGTCAAAACGGTGGGTTTACTTTTTTTTTTTTTTTATTTCCATGTTGGTTCATGTATTTAGTCATGTCCGATTTACATTATTTAACAAGAAATTTGTTTAAACGTTAAACTCAGACGATGGCTACAAGACGAACAGCACCGGCAACAACAGTGATGATGATGATCATCATAGCAATAACATACAAGAAAATGCCCTGCGAGTGGTTTAAGTTATTGACAGCAGGATTTTGCTACACAGACCCTTGTAGGTCTGAGGGAGGTCAAATTAATGATTCTACCCCGAAAGCCTGAAGGGTACCTTGGCTAATTTGACCTCCCGATATTTGCTTTAATTCCTCCGCTGTTTTCGTTTAAAAAAAAATCACTGCTGATGAAAGGTCATCGAATAATGATTTCCTCCCGGTGAGAATACATCTTCTGATCTGGATCACGCCAGATGTCAAAATACTATAGGCTTACAATATATATACGTAATAGACTTAAGACGTAACAAAATATCTTTCTTGACGTTGCGTGGGAAATGTCGTCTGCACGTCTACAAATTGTCACACAATAGAAGAAGTGAGTGACTGTTTGCACCAAAAGACTTTAATATTCTTCAATTGCATAGTCGGCATGGGACACCTATGTGCTTTCGATTCTGCCAAAGTTCTTTCACAATGCGCGAAAGTGTTCTATTGTGCTGGCGATAAATTGTTGCAAATGTGTGCTGCAAACAACTCCAGTGTGCGTATTGTTTCGAACAGCCCTAAATAAATTCGTACTTTAGAACGTTCTGATGCTCTTTTTATGGAACAATACTGGCATACTAGGCGCGTCACAAAGTATCTTCATGAAAGACCGTCATCAGTCGCTATAGGCAAAGGTTTTGTAGCGAGGTCACGTGGTAAGGTTTGCGCTGAAGGGATTGGTCGTGTGACGCAGAGATGAAAACCAATATTTTTCTATCACAATGCTAATACGGGAAGCATAAAAATCAACTCCAAACTAAACACAGCTGTTATTGTGACAGCAGGGGAGGTTTATAGTGGACGACTTTAATCGAACATATCCGCCAGCAGGTGAAACCAGAGAGTGCGACTGCGGAAAGGCCAATCGGGCCGACATCAGTCGAAGTTGCCTCGCGTACAGTCTTGCGCAAGCCAACTGTGTATGGACGTCGGCCCGATGACCTTTTGCGCACTGGGACAAAGCGGTGAAAAATGTGTAGGCTGATAAACAGATCCGATTTTCGAGTGATCGTAGTCCATTTCTACGTAAGTGTATTGCAGTATGATAATCCCGGCACGCAAAAAGCCATCGAGTCGAAGTAATTCGCAGTGGGCTTTTCCACGAACCTTTACAAGCATAATAAAAAAAGCCTATGAACTAATCTTTCATGCTCATTGTGATGAAGCTCTATGCTCACGCATAATGTTCACACAGGTTTTCTGAATTGTGCTGTCATGTCAGCGGTTTTTCTGGTCAGTTCCGTGCGTTATCGTGGTCAACGATCAGCACGAGTTTTAATGGCGCAGCTCAGCCTAACAGAACTCAAGAGTCGTTAGTACGTGCTATTCTGTCATAGAGGACGGACGTATCTTGGATTCCGGAGGGCCGGGTTCTAAATGTCCCCCTTCAGTTCATGCCACGCATTGAGACACCATTTGGCAGAGGTGGGCCATCATTACAGCAGGGTTCTGTAGCTGTAGGAGAGACCACTCTGTCCACAGGTTTTTCCCATTACTCGGGTTGACCAGGTAGTTGGAGTGACTGCTGAATTAGCGGTCGTGGCGGTGGTAACACCAGAGGAAATCGACGCTTTACCGTTGTCTACTCTTCCGTCTCCACATACCGTAGAGTCGTTCAGGGAAGGACATTACTATTCCAATCTATCGGTACTAAAACAGGATGAGCGTCCATGGCGGTGTACTCACGCCTGCGACGAGCAGTTTTCTTGTAAACAGTTTTTGCTGTTTGTACCGATCTAATTGACACAAGATATAAACATTTCACAGCAGACTCATTGAAAGTTTTGTTCCGAGATGTTCCCCTGGACAAAATCTTCAGTTTCATGAGAGAATGCAATATTTTTTAACAAGATCTGAACATTCATAGCCTATATGAATTCCATTATTTTGACCTTTTTGAGTCTGTAGACGTTTCATTTAAAGACTCGTGCGACATCTTAAGACCTTTCTTTTAATCTGGCTGGCCAGATTTTTACCCGCCGTGAGATGGCCTTAGCCGCCTGTTCGGCGTTAAACCCAAATAACTAACTCCAATCTATCGGAAACGCAGCAGGACCAGTTGCAAGCTACTTTTGCGTCATTTCCGACTGGGATTAGAGGTGTCTTGCTGCAGACCCAGTCTGCTATGTAAGTCGGAAACTGTTGGACAGAGAAACTCGCTATAGCACCATTGAGCGAGAGTGTTTGGCCGTTGTTTGGCTCATATCCAAATTCCATTTTTTTTTGGGGGGGGGGGGGGGAGGCTGGGGGGTGGGGTGGGGAGGATTTTTCCTCCTACAAACAGATCATCGACCATTGGCATATCTTAGGTCAGGCCGTTTCAGGAACGCACGACTGATGCCGTGGTCATTGACGTTGCAAAAATTTCTGTTCGAAATTGCTGGAGTTCCAGGTACAGAAAACACGTTTGCTGATCTGCTTTCGCGTTCTCAGTGCGACTAGCGAGTGAGTGTTTGAGATTTAATTATTTTGATGGTTTCTTGGTTCTGATGATTTCAGTGTCATTCAGTATGTGAAAAAGAAACTCGGTCGTTTCTTTTTTCCCTCGGGAATGGGGAATTGTGATGAAGCTCCATGCCCACGCATAAATTTTACAGGGTTTCTGCATTGTGCTGTCGTGTCAGCGGTTTTTTTTTGGTGACACATATTCCGTGTATTCATCAGTTCCGTGCGCTCTCGAGGTCAACGATTAGCACGGAGTTTTAATGGCGCTGCTCAGCCTAACAGAGCTCAAGAGTAGTTAGTACGTGCTATTCTGTCATAGAGGACGGACGTATGTGGATACACTAACCGTATTCCAAGACTCTGAAACCGGGATTTCAGGTACTTTTTTTAAAATATATTATTATAGTAGCATTATCGACAGCTAGCGAGTTAAATGTAGTATGCGTTAGTGAGATATAGGTCGGTTGTGTAGCGTTGATTTAGTTCAGTTATGGCGGTTTAGAATTTCTTGAGATAACCGGGGATTTTTCTATATAGTTATTTACCGGGATGGATAACTAAGGAATGTGGTGTGTTTTGGTATGACTAGGTTGTTTACGAAGGTAGTACGTGGGTGTGTGAAGTATAATCTTTTCCCGTGTACGAACCAGTGTACGGCGCGTGCGTCATGTTATAGTCTTTTTCAGTGTAATAATAATAATAATAGTAATAATAAAGGTAATTTGTATAGCGCCTAATCACCAAGGTGCTCTAGGCGCTTTACAGTCACAGTAATGAAACACAAAGCAAAATACAAAAACATACACATACGACAACAGCAAAACAACAAACATACATTGATTTACAAGGAGCAGAACACACACACACACACACACACACACACACACATACACACACACACACACACACACACACACACACACACACACACACACGCACACGCACATGATGAGCCGGCAAACAAAATGGTCTTTAAGTATATGCAACAGAAAAAAGTGTGTTTTAAGCTTGAATTTAAAATGGAGAGAGATGATGAGTGACGCACGTCAGCTGGGATAGCGTTCCATATAATGGGAACAAAATACGAAAATGCACGATGACCTTGAGTGACCATATTACGTCTAGGGATACAGAAAACACGAGTGTCTGAAGCAGAGCGTGGCGAGCGGGACGGTGTATACAGCGGCTGGGCAAGATCAGATAAGTAAGGAGGGGCAGAACCAGAGATGACGTTGAAACAAATAGCAGACTTTATACTGAATTCTGTATGAAACTGGCAGCCAGTGCAAATCAGCTAGTAGAAGCATAATATGCTTACGTTTCCGCACACGAAAAAATCGTACGTTTAGCACAGTTCATGACACTCTGGATTTTGTCAAGAAGGTTTTGCGGAACAAAAGAGAATTGCGGTAGTCTATGCGGGACAGCACAGGGGAGATAACAAGTGTTTTGGTGACTTCAACTGTCAGCAGATGTCGAACAGTGCTGATCCTTCTGAGTTGAATGAAGGCAAGCTGGCAAACTTTCTTCACTTGTTCCTTCATTGTCAGCCTGTTGTCAAAAATAACACCCAAGTTACGGGCCGAGCTAGAAAAGGAGATGGTGCTCTCGTCCACCACCATTGACGTCATTCGGAGGGCCTCAGTCTTGTCATGTTTAGCTGAAGCTTGTTCTGTGTCAGAGTTTCCTATTTTGCCGTTAAAGCAGACTGCGCTAGTGGCCTTGTTGTAAAGGTTTGCTGTGACTTTGATCAGGTTGGCTTTGATGTTGTATAGCTTCATGGTGGACCAAAGGGCTGCTTGCCACACCCTGTCAAACGCTTTCTTAAAATCCACAAAGACATGATAGAAGTCTTGCTGGTGCTGGAGGTACCTCTCACATAGAACTCTCAGGTTGAAGATTTCAGATCGCGCTCAGATCGAGCAGAGTCAAAACAGAGATTAGCTCCTCATCGCTAGCAGCAAGTAGGTCATTCACAACACGCAGCAATGCTGTCTCGGTGCTATGACCAAACCTATATGCTGACTGGAACACATGCCGCAGACCATTATTCTTGATGTGGTCTAGCAGCTGCGTGAGCACTATCTGTTCCAGAAGCTTTGAAAGAAAAGGTAAGTTGGATACGGGTCTGTAGTTTTTCAAACTGTTGGGATCAAGTGAAGGTTTCTTTATAAGTGGCTTAACAATTGCAGTTTTGAAACAGGTAGGCACAGTGCCGTGCAAGAGGGGCTCATTTACACCAAAGATCCTACATAGAAAGATAAACCAGCTCCTCTTTAGCGTATAGCAGAAAAACGAAGTCAGCCAAGGAGTTGCTTCCCTTGTTCTGGCCATGTACGCAGCCGGTAAACACACGATAGTATTACCATTAGAAAAACATCAGCACAAGCAAATGCAGTGTATCCCTAGATCTTTCATGCTACATGGTGCAGGCCTCTTTGATAATAAAATCTGTGATGTGGAATGATGGTGGGGGTGGTGTGCAATATTTTGTTTTAAATGGTGTGAAGCTACAGAGTTGTTTACATGTCTAAGTGTTAACATGTACTTCAAGTTGTGTTTTAATAATGCTTACTTATAGTGTATTTGAATGTTATCATTTCTCTTTCATTTAGTTTTTCTGTATTCTTTATTCATGTGTTAGTGAGAAGCGCAATTTCAGCAAGTATCAACCAGCCATGATTCATGCCTTCTATGATCGTGCAGTGTGTTTTGTTTAATTTATGCTTAATTATTTTCGCCCAATTAATCCCAAGCCCACACTCAACAATTTTTGGAAGCATCACCACTCGACTGTGTACCAGTTGCAGGAGATGGATCTACCATGATAATTCAATGTCAGTGCCAGATTAGCCTCAGGCGCCAAGCTAATCTGACATGACCTTTGAATTATTGATCAATCCAATGCATGCCTGCTTGAGGCTAAATGGGTTATGTAAACAATTTCTACAAATAACATTTAACACAAATAACATTTATAAAACACACTCAAACGAACACCCACACAAATCACAAATACGTGCTAACATACACATCATGTAAGAAATGAGACAACACAGGTAAAGTCTGGCATAAGAGCAAAAAGTATTCTCTATTGTATTCCTCTGAAATGATCTAGTGGCAGATAAACCATCTTCATAAAAGGCAAAAAGGAAAAAATAATAACAGAACATAATCAAATGTCATATGAAAGAAGAGTCTTGTATACACTTACAAACCAGATAGGTGAGGCTAGCGCTGGCAGAATTGTACACAAAATTCCCCTTTTTTTGTATACACTTGCACATGGCTACAAGTACAACACAGTGCAGCTGTCCGAAAGATCCTGAACATGCGCTTGGTAGCACTAAAAAAGTAAAGTAATTACTCAATCAGTAAATTGTTTCAACAAATAAAAGTGTTCAGAGAAAGAAGAGTAGTCATTTTTATGGTGTCTGGACTTAGTGGACTGTTTTCTTATTTTAAAGGTGAGGTACTTTCAACATTTTTCTGTTTCTTTTCTGTGACTTTTGCACGAATGACCTGTTGCTCTCTTTCAGAGTGAAATGCAGCCGCACATTGATGAACAACTGAAGCAGCAAATGCTGGATGGCACACTTTCCCATGCGGCAAAAAAAAGGTGTCATGTTTTTTCAACAGTGCTACCAAGCGCATCTTTACTTTGTCCAAGTGCAGAATTTTTCCGATGTTGGCAACATAGGCTTCCTCGAACGCCTGCACCATGTGTTGCAGTCTGGTGCTCGGAAATGTAAGCCCCCCCCCCCCACCCCTGTAATGCCTTGATACTGTTTGTTCATGATGAACGTTTCAGCCCGAGAACCAGCAGAGGCACCTGTCAGGAGACTGTTACATTCCTGACATAATGGTTTTGCCTGCATCGTCTTTGCCATGTAGCCAGCAATATACAGAAGTACGTTTTCTTGCACTTGGACGAGCCGTGGGTCTTGAGTCTCTGGCACTGGCAAAATCATCTGCATCAACTGATATGTATCACCATCGTTTTCCATATGGCCCTATGGCCAATCAGGGACGACACCATCTTCAGGTTCATCTTCCACTACTGACTGCGGTACTGATGTCAGTGCTGTCAGGGTGAGCAGCCACTTGTCACAGTCCTCAATGCAGTTGCTTGCGTCACTCTGCACGAAGAAAGAGTCCACCATGACCTGGCGAAAATTGTTGCGAAACTGTTGTGGACTGGGGTTGTCACCATGCCCTCCTTTTGACCGAACAACTGAAAACAGATTTTCAACACAGTCCTGGTTCAGACGGTCAGTTAAAAGAAATTTCTCGCCATGGTCAGTATGAAGTTCTTTTCACAATGCCAGAAGTGTTCTAATGGCCATCTTCCACCCTGTCAGGCTTGGGAGTTGCGATACTGAGGAGAGGGACTGAACAGATTCCAGCCAACTTAGAGTCTTCAACAGGAACTCATGTCCGGATGTTGGAGTCATGGCATGGGCCATTTTCTGTGTAGACCTGAGGTTGCCACTGTTGAAGGTATTGAACAGTTGATCGAATGTTTCGATGAACAGGGCTGTGTGAGCGGCGTCTGCGTCAAATACATGCAGCTGCACAAGTGTAGAAATACCTGCTGCAACTGTGTGCGAGAGGACCTGCGCAGCATACCGCACGCGAAGTGCAGCAAAAGGTGGCAGTTCAAGGTGCTTGCTGGTCAGTTTTGGAGCCATGCGAACAACATTTTGCTGGTCAAAGTTGTAGAATTGTTTAATATGCACCCACTTCATTTTTATCAATCAACAAGGAACCCACTTCTTGAAGTTGTTCCTTGTGTTTTTCAAAAGATGGGGAGGATCATAAAGTACGTGTACTTTGTTCTCTTTTTTGGAAGAAAAAAGGAGCCTGCTCTGTCACCCTGCAGAATTTTGTGAACATTTTTCGGTTATTGGAACCTTGGTCAGCAATCAACACTTTTACCTGCAGACCACACTCCTCTAGTCTATCAAGACATTCAATCAGCAGACCATGCAGAACCTTAGCGTCAACAGGTCCGCTGGAAAGGATATAACCAACAGCCTGTTTCCAATTCAAAACGGCCCACGCACCATGAACACTGTAGCATGGTTGGCTACATACATGGACAGCCGAAGTCTTCTAGGCCTTCCACATAGTCTTTTTCGACACTGTATGTCACAAACTCCTTTAAAGACATTTCGTCGAACACCAAAGCACAGAGTTCTGAATTAGTTGGCATTGAAGAAATCTTTTTTCTGGAGTGCGTTCAGGACATTCTTGTTGAAGCCTGGAAATATCTGGACAGCTCGCATGAGTCTCCGAAGCGAAGAAACTGAAGGCAACAAGAACAGTTTCCTCAGTAGCCGATATGCTTTGGGACTGGCATGAAAAATGGACAAACCTAATCGGTTATCTTGCTCACTCCATCTGCGACCCATCTTCGGCTTGGTGACCTGGCGAAGCTGAGGGTGACGAACTGCAGACATGGACCTTCGAGGAAGAGGGAGAGATCTTTTATCAACGCATTTCGTTTTTCTGCCAGGTCCTGCTTTTGGAGTTTTTTTCTTTGGAGATTGTTGCATGATTTTCTTCTGCAGTCTGTAGATTTTGTTTCTGGAAGCTTTTAGGTCCCTCTTCAGCTTTCTCTTTCTTGGCGAAATGCCTGAGGTACTGGGCACTTGCTTTTCTGCACAGACACAAAATAATAATAATAATTATACTGTTCACAAAAAATACAGTTTAATTCAGTTGACATTAGACTATGGAGGCAAGTGGTGTGGCTAATCGGTTGTACAGTAACTCTCTACAATTCAAGTTTGAAATGTTTGACCAGTGCAAGTCAAAATCTCCAGTGTGTTTAGAATGACACTAGCTGTTGCACTCAGCCTTTCCGCACGTCAGTCCTGTACTGTTTTTCTATGATCATGCCAGTGCCCTCTGAATTGGTACATTATAATATACAACCACGCCCAGCCTTCTGCTAGTTGTTCAGTTTCTAATGGGAGGTGGGGGTGGGGTGGGGGTGGTGGTTTACTTCTGAAGAGCTAATATTTAATATGTATATTATACCTGGTGGTGGTATGGCGTCCACTTCTAGTTCCACATCTATGTGCTGTGCAAAGTCAGTGTCCGATGACAAAGAAGCCTGCAGTCCTGAAACATAATGCCAGACATGGTAAAGAATTGCATCTTAAGGCTGTAAAACAAATACATAATTTACAGGCTCTTTATACATTTACTTGATAGATGAAATAATGATAGCTTACAATGCTACATCCATTATGCATAGTAAACCACTTGCACGCATGCTGGTTGACTAATGCTTACTGACAGTCGCGTTTTGTAAGCCATTATTAAATTATGTAATGAATAGCCCACTAATGACGAAACAAAAGCCTACATATGACATGAACACAATGGACATACATTGGGATTTGCCCTGAATTTTATTTTACCTGTTCCTGAAGACTTTCTCTTCATCTCCGGTGGACAGCGCAGTACATTATCTTGTACTCTCTGTTTGGGCGGCTTTCGAAGAGTGGATACTCGAGGGGGTGGATTCGGAAGATTCTTGAATACAGATGGTAATGCATTCCAGGCCAGCTTGTTGGTCTAGTCTGGATATAAGAACTGGCTCTTTTCGAAGTGGTCACTGCAGAGTTGTACACCTGAAGCGTACAGCTCCGCTGCTGTCTTCCCAAGCTCTCTCCTTGTTCTTTGAACCCATTCTTTGCACCTGTACACCATACAAATGAGTTTTGTGAATTCAGTTTTTATGCCACAACAGAAAATGTCTGCATGTAAAAAGACATTGTCACTTAGTTTTGAGCAAACATTAGTGATCACCACTCACAGTAACACACTTACATATACACTAGACCCAATCTGACACTGAATATAAATGTGCTCAGTCACAATCGCAGGTATAGCCATGTTCATGATTGTCTCTCATCTTCATTTGCGGGTGTTCAAGTTTGCTAACTTGCCTTTGATCCCCTATAATTCAGAATCATGCATTGATACTGGTTGTATTAACGAGAGCGTTTTGCGATGAAGACATTGGCAGAGAAACCTAGCATGTCAGTGTAAACAACTTGGTAGAGAGATGGTGAATGCCTTATCTGAATTTTAAGTTATAAATGATTCGAATATTTGAAAAATTGGTGATCACTTACCTTTTTTCATCCTTAGGAAATCTGAAGAAAGATTTTCCTTTGCAACTTTCTTTCCGTCGAGCATTTGAGCATCCAATTGCACCGCATGCATCGCCTCCACATTCTCTCCGGCGCGTCGCCATGTTACTCATGGAAGTAACTGGTGCTGGCCTCGCGAAAACAAGCCAGCTGGAGTATCTTACTATTTAGGATCTTTGTTTACACTAGCTGTAACAACTGGTTCAATTGCATCTTTACATTCAAAAAGGGACGAAGGCACAGGGTCTAGCTCACAGGTCTTGAGAGACATCTTGCTCATGGTGTCCAGCACTACCTTTTCAGTCACTGGACTGAAGTATGCAAGAGGAGTGCCAGCAAAACACTTAGATTCAAACGAACAAGACGTCTGAGCATCATCACATTTGTCAATGTTGTCACGTATTGTTCTGACTTTGGAAAAGAAAAAGCCAGAGAACAGTTCTGGGAGATCGCGGATTGGGTGTATGCTGGGCAGTTGAACAGATTTGGTCTTTCCCAAGAGACAATTAGTCACACGGAAAAGTTCTTTGCAAGTACTTGCTGCAGCAACCTTTGCGCAAATGAAAGCAGTATTGGCATTAACGGCCAAAAGAGTGATCTTATATTTCAAACCATTAAGAATCTGTTTATGAACAGTCAGCCCAGACTTGAGCCAACGCCTCTCTGCCTTACGCCTTTCTTGCTTCAAGGTGCGCAGTTCAGCGGCCACAGACTGGTACCAGAGCGTGGAGTGATGCTGCGACACCCGGCGGCGAGTGGCGGGAGCATGCTGGTCTAGGACAGTCCGCAGACCGGCGTTGAGTTGCTCGGCCGAGACGTGGGGATGGATGCCGACAAAGTCTGCAACATCGGCTATGAACTTGTCGTGGTCGATCCCCTTGAGGTTCCTCGAAGTCCTGGTAACAGGCTGCGGCTGAGGTTTGGTTATATCCAAAAGACACAGAACTGGAAAATGGCCAGAAGACATGGTGTGGCTCACAGAGGCAGACCTAAAGATGGAGTCTTCCTCCCTGTCTCTATACACGACCCAGTAAAGTGTATGACCTTTGGTATGCGTAGGTTGATGCACGCCTTGAGACAGACTGAAGGTTTGTAATAGGTCAAAGCATACGAGCCGTGTTGGTGTTGGAAGGACAGTCGAACTGAAAGTTGAAGTCGCCAACAATCACAAGCTTACCACCCAAAGAATTACAGTGTTCCATGAAATCAGCAAACTCGCTGAAAAACGTAGTGTCTGTAAGTTTATTCTTTCTGTTTGGGGTGGGGGGGGGGGGGGGGGCGGCGGTACAGACAGTACAAGTGTGCATGCTGCGGCACAGTGTCCACTGGGCAAGCTCAAACGTTGAATGAGAAAAGGGGAATGATGATATGTTGGCATGCTCCAATAAACTGTCGTGGTTAAAAAAAAAAGCCAGCCCTCCACCACGAGTAGCACGGGGAAAGGATCTGGGCAATAGCCAGATGGAGTTATGTCCACACACTTCGCCTCGTCGCCTTGACATTTAAGCCAGGTCTATGTCGGGAACAACACATCGATGTTCTGGTAAAACACAAAATTACATATCTCAGTCTTTTTGTCACGCTGTCCCACTGATTGTGCATTGAAAGTACATACGTTAAAATATTTCTGCTGAGGTTTAGTGTTTATTTAGATGTTTTTCGGGCGAAGCTATGTCCTTTGAGTGTGCACATGGCAACGTGTTAGACCTGCCAGTGATGAGAACACTAATTTGTTTCTGTTTCCTCCTACCACATATCCGGGTTCGCTTACGAGGCAAATTACACCCTATCCCCAAACTCCGAAGGTGTAGGATGAGAGTGGGGTCCAGACGTATGGCCACAGGTCTAATACACAACAGATCGTCTGTGGAGTACTTGTGTTGTGGAACAATGGGAGGGGGGGGGGTAGACTAGAGGGGTTCACTGACGGACTGGACTGATACAAAGTGCATGACGACGGACTGGTGACACCGACAGACAGGGTCACTGCAGGCAGACTAGAAGAGTTCATCTGTAGACTGGATGTACAAACAGTATGTAACGATGGACTAGTGGCACAGTCAATCAGGGGCACAGTAAGCAGACCAGACAAGTTCACATGCAGACTGCGTGTATTCACAGTACTACAATTTACATAGTTGAACTGTGACACGGAGGACAGCCTGTATCAGTTCACATAAAGGCTGGGTGGGCACACAGGTACAGAAGGTGCACTCATGCGTGCCTGCCACTGAGCCAGTAGAGCAGAAAACAGAAAAAGCCAAAGCATTTTCCAGTCTGGAGGAAATGGTCCACAAAAAAGATACCAAAGTGTAGCCCAGTTCATCACGAACATGAAGATGACATACTCCAACAGGGACAATCAACACAGCCACAATTACACATGAAACAATGGGAGAGAGGTTCACTCTGCCTGTAAGGCGTATGAACACAACTCGCCCCTATTCACCCCCAGTGTAGTGACTGAGTTATGATGTGCTGCGAATCTATTTTGTTTTATGAAGCGTGTGTGGATGAACGTGTAGATTTATCTGTATCAGCCAGGTTACGTAATGTATCTCACCTCACCTAAAATTTGTGTGTTAAGCAAGTGTTATGACATTAGAACTTTATTGTTCAGAGTTCTTGTGAGAAGCGAGGAACTTCATGCCGAGACGTCAAAGTCAACAGAGGCTGCCGCTTGAGGAACGTGTCGAGAGGACATCCACAGCTGGGGAGCGAGGGACTTGGTGCCGAGCCATCTGTCAACAGAGGCTGCGCTGGAGGAGCGTGTCGAGGGGACATCCACAGCTCGGGGAGCGTGGGACAGCTTCAGGGGCGCGTGTCGCCTAAACTACACGCCTAGACGTGGAGGAACGTGCGAACCTATGCAGAACGATAATACCCGTTGAACAGTTTGGATAGTTAGGACATCTTACCTAGCCTGGCTTTTATTATATTGTGTGGAAGTGAGTGTGACGTGCTAGTGTTGATAGTTGTGTATTTTGTGAAGAGTTTTCTTGTTATGATTACTTGTTGGGCCACAGAAAATGGTGTTTTGAGATTGCTGCACGAATGCGTCCGACTCAGTGAGAGTCAGTGTTGTTTGTGTATGTGCCCGTTGCGTTTGTGAGTCTGTGCGTGCGACAGTTGGAAGACTGCGTACATTACACTCATCTCTCTGGAACTTTGTGCAATTACGCCTGTAAAACAAGATGATTTCATCCCAAAGTCTACCGTATTGTTTGGAACTCGGATGCGCTTATCCTTTTAGGAACATTCGGAGTTGTTCATACTTTTAGGATTATTATGCTGAACCATTTCCCTCCTCTCTAAGCCAACCTCCGATCAACACACGTCGGACGCACACAGAGACGGACACACGGCCCTTCCCGACATTAGTTATCTATCAAGTCAAGTCAAAAAGACTTTATTTATCCCATGAAGGGGAAATTCCAGGGCACGTGTAGCGACGGGAATCGGTCATCTTCTAATCTAACCCACCCTCTGATCCACACACACCAGCACACATAAATAAACTGAAGACAGACACACAGCGATTCCCGCCATTCAAAGCTTTGTGGTTTGGCGTAGAATAGCTATTCTGAAGAAGAATAACACGAGCAGCGAAATGACGTCACTTCAAGCTTCACGTCATGACATCATTAGTCCCACGACCCCGTGTTCATAGTGACGACTCGATGTTATACGTCACTCATCGCAGTACTAACATTTGACGTATCAGAGGATCAACTTTGCAATTTTCTTGCCGATTTTCACGCTTCCGGGCTTACAGGTCACAATTTGACCTAATCCTACCCCAGGGCCGGGACAAACAGCCGCAGACTTATGCAAACACTGTTTATGAAAAATCATGCGGGTATTAATGAGAAGAAAGTGTGTGGTTTTTTTGTAAAAGAAAAATTAAAGTTATGTTAGCTGTTTTAGAAATGACTCCGAAAACGTGGTGCAGAAAATTGTCTGATTTTCACACCTAGGGCATACAGGTCACAATTGACCTAATCGTACCCGACAGCCGGCCGAGACAAACTGTAGGCTTATGCAAATGCCGTATATGAAAAATCATGCGATTATTAATGACAAGATTGTTTTTTTTATTTAAAAGATTCAATTGATTTAAGATTAAGCCATATAATTCGTGAAATTAATCCTAAAAACCTGAAAATATGCTTTTAAAAAAAATGTAATTTTCACTCAAAAGGTCCTAGAGTTGCAAATGGTGGTTAACGAACTCGTTCAATATCTCCCTTTTATCTAGCTATATGGAAAAATATCTAGTAAAAATAAGAAAAATTACGAACTCCAGGTGGATCAACCGGTGGATCAAACGGTAATAACGGTATTATTATTATTTTTATGAATGGGCATTTTCTCGTCAATGAGCATCTTAATAACGTCTCCAGATTATTCTTTTAGGGACAAAATAATACAATTTCAAGTTTGTCCGTCCTCAAACCCGGGCTCTAGTCGCTGACACGCACGCACTGACGCACGCACGCGGCGCTTTGGCGCCAAAACCACGTTATCTAGCAAGGCTTGCATGTGACGTCTATGCTATGCTATTATTGAAGGGACAAGGACTTCCAGCTGGCGCTGATTTCGTCCGGGGGGGGGGGGGGGGGGGGGGATGGGCCAAGGGGTGGGGGGGTGGGGGGGGGGGGGAGAAGGGAGTTTAGTTCTGGCTGTCTGTCGCTGGTGCTCGCGCATCGCTAGTTTTACAATCTTGCATCATGGCTGCCCGCGCCCTATGGGGGTCGAGTCGTAGGGGTGGGGGGGTGGGGGGTGTTCTCCTTCGTTCTTGTCGTCAGTGACGGGTCGTTTGTTTAGATGTGTTGGATCAGGGGGTGTTTGTTAAGTAGTTGTATTGTCTGGTTTGCGGTGGTGTGCCAAGTGTCTGGGGTGGGGTTTATGAGACCTTCCAGTGTGAGAGGTGGGTTTAGTATGTCTTCTAGTCTAGCTCTGGCGTGGTTTATGGTAGGGCAGTCTAGCAGTATATGTTCTGTTGTGAGTGTGTGGCCGCATGTACATATGACTGGGTTGGGGTGGACCAGGTATCTCTCGCCCCCTAGTCTGATTCTTGTTAGTCGGGTTTGGTCTTTCCTTTTGCCTGAGAGTAGGATGGGTACGTTGTTTAGGACCCTCGTGAGGCCTTTACGTCTACCTCTTTTTGCGTGATGAAATTCTTTTTCCCATAGATTTTGGAAGGCTGGCCGGAGGGCGTTTGATCTTTCGGCTGCCGACAGGGGTAGGTCGAAGAAGGTCGATTCTTGGTCGAGGCCTTTCTTCGCTATTTTATCTGCTTTCTCATTACCTGGGATCCCTACATGGGAGGGAACCCAAATGAACTTAATTTCCTGGCCTAATTCTGTGAGTTCCCCCCCACCCGGGTCTGCCCTGGGGGACTTGGGTGGGGTTAGGTACTTTTTAGTTCCCAGGGTCACCCTGGTCAGCCCCACAGGGTGAGTTTTTCTCTCTATTCTGGGGCATGTGTTTCTGTCTACCCTTGGTCCATTCACCTGTATTTGCCTTTTTAAAACTCTCCCTACTGTCTGCACTGCCTGTAGCTCTTGATATTGGATGTGTGTTGCTAAATGGTCTTAGCTTTATTTAGGCCCCATGTGTTAGGTTTATTTAATGTATTTGACCGGCTGGCGACATACATTCAATGTTCTGTTTATTTTTTTTTCACAAGCAGTGCAGGCACGTCCTGAGAAAGCCTTGTTGCTGTCGGGACGTTAAGCAATGTACAATCAATCAATCTGTGAGTTCCGCTACTCTGAGTCTAATAAGATATGTTAGGTCTTCTCGGGAGGAGTCCAAGTTTTGGATCGCCTGGATCGCTGATAGGGAGTCAGTGACTATGAGAATTTGTTTAGTTGCATTCAGGTCTGCTTTTATTACTTTGATGGCTCCTAGGATTGCCGTGAGTTCGGCTGTGAAGACCGCCGTGTGATCCGGTAATTTGATGGCTCTGTCCGATTTGTGAGGAACGTGGATACCTAGTCCAGTTGCGTGTGTGCGTGGGTCGTGGGATCCATCTGTGTAGATGATGGTGTATTTATTGTACGTGGTTATTCTTTTTACGTCGAACTCTAGTCTCATTTTGGGCCCGTCTATTTCTTTTTTGAGCTTGGTTAGGTCCAGGTCTACTTCTATTTGGGGTAGTTTCCATGGTGGTACGCTTATTGGTGCGTTGGGTGCTTTATTTGGTAGCTTAAGATTTATGGATTCTTCTAGCTTCTGTACCACTGTTTTTATTTGGGGTTGTTGAGTGGGTTCGAATTTGGGTGTGTGGTTGGTGTTTAGGGTTTGTTTGGCCGGGTGGTCGTCCGGCATACCTATTGTTTTATAGAAGAGGTTAGCTGCTCTTTCTGCTATTATGATGTTGATGGGTCTCTGGCCGCACTCCGCCAGTACAAGGAGGTTGGGGGTATGTCTTGGGACTCCCAAGACCACCCTCAGGGCCCCGACCTGGACTGTCAGGAGTTTTTTTTGTTAGAGTTTTGTTGAGGTTGGTGAGGAGGGGGGCTGCATAAAGTAGCCTCGACATCACGTATGAGTGGTATAGATTTAGGAGTGATTTGGGGTCCGTGCCCCAATCTGCTCCGCTTACTTTGCGCATTAGGTTGATTCCTTTCCTGGCCGACTGACAGATTTGGTTTACGTATGGTGCCCAATTATTATTGTGTGTGAATAATACTCCTAGGAATGTGACTTGTTTGCGGTATTCTATGTCGGTCCCGTCGATTTGAAGCTGAGGCACGGGGGTTATTATTTTGTATCGTTTGGCGCGGTTGGTTTGAAATATGATAGCCTGGGTCTTTTGGGTAGAGATTTTTAGGCCTGCTCTAACTAGCCATTTCTCGACTCTTGTCAGATCTTGTTGGAGTTCTTGAAGTCCCACTAGTTCCATTTTATTCCCTTTCCATTTGTTCGTGATTTTTCCTGTTAGGGACGTGTCGTCTGCGAATTGCATTATGTTACTGTTCCTGACTACGTGTTGTAGACCCGTGAGTAGGAGTGTAAATAGGAGGGGGCTGAGTACCGATCCTTGGGGTACCCCGTTATCTAAGGTGTATTCTTTGGATATTGCGTTGCATAATCTGACTACTATCCGACGGTCGGCCAGGAAGGCTTGGACGAAGTTGTACATTTTGTTGGATATCCCTAAGTCGCCCATCCTACTGAGTAATTTTTCGTGCCATACCATATCATAAGCTTTTTCTATGTCTAAGAATATTCCCACCATTTCGGTTCTCCTTTCCCGGTGGGTGTTTAGAATTTCTTGTTGTAGGGAGGCCAAATGGTCTAGTGTGCTGCGTTTTTTCCTAAACCCGCTCTGTTGGGGTGGTAGGAGTTGGTGTTTTTCGCAGTAGGACGTGAGTCTGATTTTGAGAATTTTCTCCATTAATTTGCCCAGCTGAGATGTTAGTGCTATGGGCCTGTAGCTCCCTGGCTGGTATGTCGGTTTGCCGGGTTTGGGGAGTGGGAATACTATTGCTTTTTTCCACTGGGTGGGGTATTGACCACTAGTGTATATGTCATTAAATAGGGTTACAATGGCTTGTTTCATGGACGGGTGACTTTTTTTTAATCATTTCGTATGTAATTAAGTCCGCTCCTGGGGCTTTGCCCTTCCCCGTACTTTGCAGGGCTTGGTTTAGTTCAATGATGGAGATTTCGCTGTCTAGTTCATAATTCTCTTTCCATGTGGGTCTTTCAAAACATTGGCTAATGTGTGGTTTAAGGTCTTTGAATTCTGCTGTTAGGTTTTCGTTCGAGCTGGCCATGCTGAAGGTGTGGGCTAGTATGTCTGCTTTTTCTTGTTCGGTAGCGTACACCCTATGCTCAGTTTTTAGGGATGGCATGTCTGATCTTGGACCGTTATTGAGAGCTTTAATTTTGTCCCAGCTTTCCTTCATTTGGGATTTAATATTGATAGATTCTGTAAAGGCATGCCAGTCTGCTTTCTTGGCTTCTTTAATAGTTCTGTCGGCTATTGTTTTGGCACGTTTGTATTCTATTCTGTTTTCGGGCGTTCTATGTTTTTTCCAGATTTGGAGTTTTCGTTTCCTACTTTTTACAACGTGGTCACAGTCTTTGTTCCACCAGGATTTCCCTGGTTTCCCATTATCCGATCTGTTGGGGGTGCTCTCCTTGACTGCTCGGATAATCTCGTCTGTGACGTGGGCCGTTTTGGTGTCTATGGTAGGCTCTTCATCCCATGCCGATGCGAATCTTGTGAGTTCAGAAAATTTGTCCCAGTCGGTCCTTTTGGTGTTAATTTTGAAGGGGACCCCGGTGCGATCTTGCTGGGGGGAGGGGGGGGGGGGGGTTCGCCCCTACTACTTATGGTGACGAGTGTCGGGAAGTGATCGCTTCCGAGATTATCGCTGTTTACTTGCCACTGTGCCGTGTTGGCGATGGTGTTGGTGGCTATTGCTATGTCTAGGGTGTTCATAGTGTCTTTGTTGCCCTGGGCATACATATGGGTAGGTTCACCCGTGTTCAATATACATCTATGAGTTTCATTTATTGCTTCCTCTAATTTCTTTCCCGCTGGGTCGGCTGTTATTTGACTTTCGTCCCATTGGGGACTTTTGGCGTTCAAATCACCTACCACTATATCTCCAGCGAGCAGCAGCTGCTTGAGGTCTTCGATTGTTATTTGGCTATAGGTTCGCTCGGATGGGATGTAGGCGCAAACTATTTTTAGTTTTCGGTTGGACGGTGTGATTACTTCTCCTATTATGGCTTCAATTTGAGGGTTTATGTTGTGGATTATTTCCGTGATCGCTAGTCCAGCTTTGGTGTAGATGGCTACTCCTCCTCCTTTCCTATTGGCTCTATTTTTATAAATTGGTGGGTAGTTGTACCCTTTTAATTGGGGGGGTTTGTTCCGGAAACCCGTCTCCTGGAGGGCGAGGATTTCCGGGGGGGTTGGGCGTTAACCAGTTTTTGAGTTCATCTAGTTTAGAATACAGGAACCTGCAGTTCCATTGGAGGATTTGGAGGCCTGCCATCTTAACTTACTGCTTTGAGGATATCTCGAAAATATCGGAGGAAGATGTTGAGGTCTGTTCCGTTTGATTTGTAGCTTCTAATTTTGGCTACTCCCCAGCTCATGAACCAGGTGACGAATTGGAGTTCCTCGCTGGCCCCCTGGGGGGGTGATTTGTCCTGGCCCTGACCGTACATGGCCGACATGCCTTCCCATGTAAAGAATGGGGGAGGAATGGCCAGGAGCACATCGTCTATCGAGATCTCCTGGGGCCTGCTCTCGGCCTCTGGAGTCCTCTGCCCCTGGGCTGGTTCGTTACATGGTGGTTGGGTGTGCTCCTGTGTTTGCTGATTGCTTGCAGGATGTTGGTTGGTCTGTTTGGGGGGTCCGTGTTGGGTGTTGTTTGAGTTTGGTTGTGGGTTTGCCCATCGGTTCGCTGTGGGGTTTAGTGGTTTGTTTGATGTGTTTGGCTGGTTGGAGTTGCCGGGTGTTGGATGGTGGGCGGCTGTGCTGTTTGTTTGCCTGGTGGTGTAGTCCGTTGGTGGGTTGTGTTGTGCGCTTTCTTCTGGGCGGTGTGGGATTGTGTTTTCTTGTGTGCTGGTTTGTCTGTTTGAGTTGTGGCGGTTTTGTGGTCCACTGGGGCCCTGTTCGCTCTGTGCTTGTGTGTGGTCGTGCTGGGTTGATTCTGGTGTGTGTCGATGTGTTGTGCTTACGTGGTTGGGATGGTTGCTTTGTGGTTTTCTAATACTTTTCAGAGCGGCAGCGTAGGACACTCGTCCAGCACTGGCTATTTGCGCGGCTCTGTCGTGCTCGCGGCGGTGTTTGCAACCTCCATAATTGGCCGAGTGCCCTGCATCTAGGCAATTTGGACAGAGGTATTCCTCCGGTTCGTTAAACTCGCAGTCCTTTGTGGGGTGTTTTTGGCTGCATTTGGCGCATTTCGGGGGGGGGGCCTTGCACCATTTGGCAAGGTGTCCGAATTTTTGACAGTTCTTACATTGGATGGCCTTGGCCTTGTACCTTTCCACTTGTAGTATCTCGCCCCCTATTCTGGCCACCGTAGGGAGGGTTTCTCCGGGAAACATTACTAGGATTGCCTTGCTGCGATGGCCGTTTTGCAGTGTTAGTCGCCTGATTACTTTTGCCCTTGGGTGTTTGGTTTTGATTTGTTGTTCTACGAATGTCAGTTCTTCGTCTAGTTGTACGGGTTTAATGATGCCCAGTGCTCTTGTTTCGTTGGCTTTTGTCCCTGGTGTTTTGGGGATGGTGCATGTGAATTCTATCCCGCCTGCTGTATGTTTATTGAGTGCTGTGGCCTGGGCCTGGGTGCTCGGGCATCCTATGAGGATTCTTTTGCCGTATGCGATTCTCCTGATCTCTGTCAGGGGGCCAAAGGTTGTGGTCATGGTTTCGTTTAGTAGGTGGCTGCTCATGTGGTACAATGTAGCGTTGTGGTCTGTTGGTGTGATCAGTATTGGGTAGTGGAGTAGTGGTTGTTGTTTCCGGGGGAGGCGTTTGCGTGGTTTGCGGTTTATTGTTGTGAATGGCTGGAGTTGGCTATCGCTATCACTATCGCTTGTATTCTCGTCGATTGTTTCTCTCTCATTGTCTCTTCCTGGATCACTGCTTTGTGTGTTGTTATCTTCCTGTGTGCTCATGAGTTCGGGTTCACCTTCTTCGGTGACTATTGTGTTGTTTGTCATGCCCTCTGGCGGGGGCTTCGTTTTATTTGCTGCTTCTTTGTTGCGGGCCACTGAGCTGCGGGTTATCCTACCCCCGCGGCTAGTCTCGTCATTGTTTGCGTCAGTATCAGTATTTGGATCATTGTTTTGTTGTTTTTTCTGTCCTTTGTTCGCATTCTTGCTGCTATTGCGGCTATTCCCGCCGGGCTGTTCATTGTTTGGCCCCTGGCCGCCATCTTGCCCATTGTTCGGGTCTGAGTTTGCTTGACCTACATTCTGGGTGGAGTCTGAGTCTTTGTGGCCTACATTCGGATTCAAATTTGAATCCGAGTGGCCTCCTTGGGTGGCCATCTTGTGGTTACTCCACGGGATGGCTCTAGCCAGCCTTATTTGTTGTTAAGGTTTGTGGGGGCGACCCAGGGGGGGGGGGGGGGTGCCTACCTTAATTTTGTAAGCGTTAGGGTAAAACTGAGTGGGACTGATAAGCTTTGGAGTAAAACTGTTGAGCGTGGGAGAGAGAGGGGGGTTGTGGGTGTTTTTGGACAATTTATATCTATCCCAAATTTCCGGGATTTTTCGACCGCTTACTCCCACGCCCTAACGCCGCCCATATTTTTCAGCGCCTCGGGATACCGTCCGTAAATTACTGTCCGCTACTGAACACGCCACTGCATTATTGTTTGAACAGTCACCATTTTATGTACCTCTCAGCAGAGTAGTTACCATCAGGGGGTTAACACCTGAGCTAATTAATCCATCGGTTATGTAAACATTTACACACTAAAATGCAGTTAATCAGCGCAGACCATTTGCGTAGCTTATGTGTGGTGTATTTCGGGAATTTCCGATTTGGTTATAACCAAAACAGTAGTTCCCTTCCCTTAGAAATCTATTTGTAGCGGCTTACGGCTTTTGCCGCTCCAGTTTCTGAGAAAAGAAAAACATAATTACTTACTTATCTATAACAATCAACTAAACAAGGTTAATCTGACTGCTAACAATGTACAGCTCAATCGGTTATATGATTAGTTAGCGCCACAGACCTGTAAATCGATCAATACAGAACCGGTCGCCGGAAAAGACCCATTGCACAACTTCCGGTATTGATCTGCTTATATTTAAGTAGGTAAAAATAACTACATTATCTTGGGCCGAGACTGGCCTGGTGGTTTCGGCTCCGTCACGCATGTACCGAGTAGACCTTGGGCCAGTTTACTAGGTACGTGTGCGGCGTCGCGGTTCGAATCACCTCGAAATCTCAGAAATTTTCGTTTCGATAAATGTCTGAGCTGTGAGATTTCCACTGGTGTGTGACGATCCAATAATTAAAATAATTTAAAAAATGCCGGAAAATAAATAAATAAAATAAAATGTGCGCACGGGTAAAAAAGGGGGGTAGGGGAATAAGGGGTGGATAAGGGGGATAAGGGGGGTAGGGGAATAAGGGGTGGATAAGGGGGATAAGGGGGGTAGGGGAATAAGGGGGGGGGGGTAAGGGGAAGGGAAAGGGGGGTAAGGGGTGGGGTGGGGTGTGTGTGTGTGTGTCTGTCCGTCCTTACCCCTTGTCCCGTCTGGGCGACGGATCGCTAATCCAATCCCCAATGCCTCTTCAAGAGAGGCATGTGTGACCCTCTCTTGAAAAGGCCCATTGGGGATTGGATAAAACAGACGGGGACTTTTGTTAAAAAAGTTTATTTTAATAACCCATGGCTCATATGATATCAGCTTTAATCTGTGGCACGCTAAGAAAAACAAGGCAAAATTATTGCTAAAAAATGTCTGAGCAAAAGACGGTAACTATCTCATGCGATCATGGTAACTGAATGAACAGAAAGTAAAAGACTTCCATGAAAAAAAAAAGTATAATTTTTACCCCCAAAATTCAAGTCTGAAGAAATCTATAAGATGCGGTTGAATATGGCACAGTAAGTGGAAGCAGAAGCAATGGATATAACGAAGCTGAAACAACCAAAACGAAAGGTAAGTAAAATTTACTGTGAGAGACGGTGGTATGTTGCATTAGTCATTATTAACTCAGTGTGTAGTACCTGAGTCAAGACAAGCCTTCTATTCCGACGAGTCACTCACTGCGCAGTATAAAGTGATTGAGCTATCTTAACACCAGCGGCCAACTACACGCCAGGTTGGGCCTTAACAACCGCGCGGTAAGTAACCAGACCATAACACTGTTGACTAAGCTGTGTTTAATCAACAGTGTTGGACGGCGCGGCGTTAACAGAATGTTGATCTTTTCAATCATAGATTTTGCTATCACTGACTTCCATACCGTGGACAACTAATAAATTCAAGACAAAACACAGAGTTAAATGTCTTGGGGTTACAAGGGTCTTAGCAAGCTGTGTAATCTCATGTGATCGTTGTATCCAGCGTATACAATGACGTAGCGTCTTAGAAACGAAAACGAAACTAAGTGCGGCGCAGTGGCTAATCGAGTGTACAGTCCTTGCGTGTCGCGTGACATACAACCGGTGAAGTGTGAGTGCATGTGTCTGTGGAACGTCTGTCTGTCTGCCTTTGTTTGCCTGTCTTTGTCAGTGTGTGTGTCTGTATGACTGTGCCGTGCGTATGTGCGTGCATGTCAGTGCGTGTTTGTCGTTGTCTCTGTGTGTGTGTGTGCATTGTGTTTGTTTGTTTGTCTGTGCGTGATTATGCGTGTGCGTGTGTATGCGTGTATGTATGCGTGTGCGTGCGTGTGTGCGTGCATGTGTGTATTATATTAATCGGAATGCGTCTGCCTGTAATGTGTGTGTGTGTGTGTGTGTGTGTGTGTGTGTGTGTGTGTGTGTGTGTGTGTGTGTGTGTGTGTGTGTGTGTGTGTGTGTGTATTCAAATCCCGTAAACCGGGGGACACACACGGGTTAAACACCCACAACTGGGGACTTTCAGTAAACGGGGGACGTCCCCGGTTTGTATGGTTGCAACCCATAGTGTGTGTTTTTTTTTTTTGTGCATGCGTGTGTGAGTGCGTACGTGTATGTGTGTGTGAGTGCATGTGTGTGTGTATGCGTGCGTGTGTGCATGTATTTATATGTGCGTCTGTGTGAGTGCTTGTTTTTGCGTATGTAGGCGTGTTTGTGTGTGTGTGTGAGTGCATGTTTTTGAGTATGTATGTGTGCATGTCTATCTGTCTGTGTGTGTGTGCCTGTGTTTTTGTTTGCCTATACGTGTGCATATTAATTAGTTATTAGAGATAGAAAAAAATACATTCCAATACCATTTATACCATTTTTTTTTTTTTTTAGTCGATGTTCACATATTCATATATATATACACACACACACACAAAAAACCCATTGCTATATGCACTTGATAACAAATTATTTAAGTTACCTACAGATACTTGATAACAAATTTCCAAAGTCACTTATAACTGACAAATAACTTTACAGGTAACCTTTTAAGATCTTATAAATGAGTTATAAGTGACTTAGTCAAGAACTTATAAGAACTTAAAAATAACAAATTGTAAGTTCTTGACTCAAGTCACAACTTACTCGGACAGATTTCCCAAGTTACAAGGACAATAAAAAAACTTTTTTTTAGTAATAGTCAGGTGGTGGTGGTGGTGCTGATGGGGTTAAATAGTTAGGTGGCATGTCATTTTTCTGTGAAGTGTATGTCACTAATAAACGATTACCAAATCTGATTTTTATTTGTTTAAAAGATTGTGTAGTTTTTCTGTGGTTTCCTGAACACCGATCTGTTTTCCCATCTCTAAAAAACTAGCCTTCAGTTCTTCAATATTCACGGGAGATTGACTACGCATCTTATTCTGTATTTCAGATTTTTGTTTCTTGTAATTATTTAAATCATCCTGAACTCTCTTAAATTCCTCGTCATCAATAAAATTATCATTCAATGCCTTACTGATAATAAGTTTCATACTGCTCAGCTTTGCACCAGCAAGCGTACTCAATGCTTCATGTTTCTGTAATTTCGTGTGAAACCTCTTGTTCAAGGCTTCCAAACCAAAGCAAGCCAGGCATGTAGCAACGCTAACAGCCTCAACTGCTATTCCAGTCAAACTCCCAATTCCTGTGGCGAACAGAACAATACCCCCTACAGAACATGAAGCTGAAACTGCGCCAATAGCCATAGAGGTGTTTTGAACAGAATTAAATACTGACTTATACCTCCTTTTGCACCGTGAATATTTCGCCTCCTCACTCTCCAAATATTCAAAGCTTCTGTAATATTATTTAATCTGAATGCATCTGCCTGTAATGTTTTATCTGAAGCAATTGGCATATGTGGATCAGGTGCAAGTGTTGTTTTAGTCATCACATTTGTTTCAGTCGGCTCAAGCGTCGGTAGTTGCGGATAGAAGTTTACCATTTTTTTTATTCACAAATATTTTTTTTTTATTTAATCAGCAATTACATTTTGCAACTCTTCAAAAGTATACAATTTGCTGGCATAATAAAATGCAACAAGATCAATGTGTTCAAGGTTTATGTAAGTTAGACGAACAAAAGTTGTTTTGTCAACCACCACCTTGACAGCTGGAACACTGCTCGAAACATTAATAACATCATTATTTTTTGTAATGGCAATAAAGACCTTTGATGATTCTGTTACTGTTTCGTCCCATGTAAGTTTAATTCCCTGTGCAATTTGAGCCTCTTTAGCAGTAGTTACTGATTTCATGATAATTTCAAATACTATTGTCACTTCTCTAGCCACGACTAAGCTTGCTGGCATAAACACAACAGAAGTATCTGATCTACCCTTTCTAGTTGTAAGAAGATATCTCCGTTTCTCATAATTTTCAACTTTCAGTTTTTCTCTGCTATTGTTGTCTGGGGCAAAACTTGGAACAAGGCTTACAATAAGCGGCCCAGAATTAACAACCTTCCTAAACACTAAGGCGCCTTCATCATCAGTGTATACATAAGGACTAATAAATTCCAACTTTATGTCCCAGTCAATTGTGGGTGGTGGAACAGGCACAGGTGAAACCACCCACTTATTTCCCACATGTATTAAGTTGTAGGGCAAATTATTTACAGGTGGAGTAGGTACAGTAACATCACGCAGCTGACCAAGTTTAGGAATCTGTTTTTCACCATCTTTCATGTCAACAATTACTTTCCTCTTGTACATGCCATTTGAATCAAGTTCAAAACCATATATTTCTCCAATTTCCCCTTCCTTCTCAAAATCCTGTACATCAGCCAAATCTTTCAACTCTGTTACTGGACACGCAACTGGTATGATTGTTCGCTTCGGACCAAGACCACTCATTTTTATAAACAAAAATAAAATTATTTAATTTCCAACACAACACTAAAATCATGCATAAGAACTGGTTTGTCATCCTGATTAGTTACAGATATACTCAGTGACTCAAAGAAACTAGAACCTAATTTCTTAAACTGCAAATTAGGAAATCTAACAACTACACTTTCACAATACGGAGCAGTTCCAGTAGGTAAGCATCTCAACAAAGTTGAAGGCTTTCCATTGTGAACATTCTCAGATGTGTTTAGTTCTTTCAAATAAACATTTAGTACTGTGTGTACTGACAAATTGACAGGGCGTTTTCCAGTTATTTTAAGTTTTTTAATCTTCATTTTTATAATACCAGACATAGCTTCACCTAAATTATCTGATCTATACCAATCTTCGTCAATATAAAATCCAAGTAAATATGCAAATTTATCTGAAATCCTTAACCAATTTTGTGTTAGAAATTCTAATGTAACAAGTAGGTTAGCTGGATTTAAAGTTGCTTTAATTTTAAAATTACTTTGAAACCATTCAGCTATAGTACAAAAGTCATAATACCCGGGTGGTAAAGCTTCAGTCTTACCATCAAAAATTACTTTATTATATATATCATCTTCTACATTAAACCATTTTACTGTGTAGAACAATTCATGGATAGCTGCAGCCTTGCTACCATCCCGATTATCAATCCCATTAGTTAACCACACTGGTTTGCTTGTGTCAAGATTTGTTAAGGTAATAAACATTTTTATTATCTCATATAAAAAAAGGATGGAATTTAAATCACCAACCATCACCACTACAAACGCATTTCAATTTAATGTGGATGCCAAATACAATGTCGCACCTACTTATGAACAGAAAATAATTCAACTAAATCAGCTTGACATAGCTGTGTCTGACGCAAGCGTACAAGATCTATTTCAAGTGAAAGTACCAAATCCGTTTGATCATTACCTAAACCCTCCAATAACAGATGACTCTACTGCAAGAAAGTGGTCTTCAAGCCCACTACAGATGTTTCAAAACCAACTCAACTTTGCAATACTATGCTCAACTACAGGCTGTGGTGTTTCATTTACAGACCACTTGAATCACTCAAACAAACTGATTAGGTCTGTGTTTCGTTTCCATGTTTATTACCAGCTTAGACGTATTCTGTCAGAACTGCATACACCACTGCCCACTGAATCCAGTTTCAACAGGTATAACAACCCCATGGATATGAAAGCGTTTGAACGCATCTGTAATGAATTTAACATAAGCCCCAAGTATGACTTTACACAAAAACTTGATGATCACAACGGCATGGGTACATTATATTATGCTATGAGTCACAGACAATACCCTCAAGATTATTACCCTGGTTACACTTCATTCTCATCTAAATCTGAAGTCTGGTTAGGATCAATAGAGCAGAAACAGTCTAACGCCTGGACCACATTTATTTTAGACAAATCTGACGGGTTTACTCAAGCAGGAGTGGAGCGCGTAAATGAGTCTATCAGAACATATGTCTGGTGTATACTAGGAGCACAATCACTAACAAAATCAAACATTTTGAATGGAAGTGGAAAGTTTGAAGCACAAAAACAGTTTCTTGCAAATCTTGAAGATTCAATCAATTCAACAGTTGATCTCCCATCAAGCATACAACGCTACCAAGACGTACTCAGATATGCCAGATCAAAAGTTGACTTTGTAGTTGGAATCGGGTTATACATGTTACCATCTGACCTTCAACTCCAAATGGGAACAATAACAAATTATAATAATGAAATCATTGTTGCAGGTGTTGGTCAAAAACTAGGTTGCAATCAATCTGTAAACTTAGGGGCCACAACCACACATGTTCAGTCATTAAAATCATTACAGACGGTAACACCCCCGGCCCTGGCCCCAACCCCGGCCCTGGCCCTGGCCCCAACACCGGCACTCATACAACCAGTACAGTCAACCCCTGACACTCATGAGTCAGAAAGAACTGCATTGGTAATAGGCCTCACTGGATTAGGTGTATTACTTCTTTATCTGTTTCATTAAATAACCCACCATCAACCCTCCTACTGTAACCAAAAAGACCCACACATGCTCTGCCATAAACCCTACTGCCTTCGCTGCAGTACTAATCAACCAACTGACAACAGTGCCAATTATGCCAGGCAAAGCATCCACTGCTTTCACAGCCAATTTTTTAAGCAAGTCTGATATGTGAGACAGTTGTTTCTTTACCCACGTCTGTAAATCTTTTGGGTCTGTTGGAGCCGGGGGGCCAGGGGTTGGTGGTGCTGGGGCCGGGGCTGCACCCCCACCACTACCGGAGACAGCCAACACAACAGTACTGATAATAAACCCAAGAGCAGTAATTAAACTAGCAATTGTAATACCCTGTTCTCTGAAAAGTGTTTTAAGTCTCTCAGCCAGAGTTGTGTCTTCGTGAAGTATTTTCTGAATAGTTTCTCTAATTCTGTTAACTTGGGTTTTCAGTTTTTGTCTTCCAATACTAATTGTTTCTAACCTTCCTGATCTTTCTATCTGCAAATCATTTAATCTGTGCTGTATTCTTTCTTTCATTTCTGTGTCAAGATTTCCATTGTCTGCTGTAGCCAGTTTTTCTTTTTCACGTTCTATGTGTTTATCAAGCTCTCCCAGTTTGGCAACATTATTTACCATCTCACCTCTTATTGTCTGCAGTGATTTATCCAATCCCATAATCTCCCTCATTGACAAAGGTGGATCATCTATTGTTTTCAAAGCGTCATTTATTTGTCCTTCAGTAAATGATGTTTCTTGTATCACTGTGTTTGCTATTTCTGGTAGGCTTGTTACAGGTGCCATTTCAATTTGTTGCCCTGTTGGCAACTTTGTTTGCGTGTCATGAAGAACACTAACCAGTCTTGGCGTGACAGGAGACCCTCCAATTCCAAGATACCTTGCCAACCCAGAGTTACCACCGACTTCACCTTTAATTGTACTTAAAGCCCTAAACTTAGAAGGATTATTTTTATGTGTTAGATATATTTTCCCTCTGTCTGTATTTACAAATAAGTGCCCTTTATCATATTCAAATTGATTAGGATCTATTACATCTGGGCGCACTCCAACACTGTCATAAAATGAGTTTACTTTGTCTATTAACAGTTCATGATACAAAGGAGAAGTAGTTACCATTCCAGTCATATTTGTGATACTGGTATCTGAGACATTCATGTCATCCATTTCAAAATCTTCATGATTAAATCCTCCTGCTGCCATTGTTTTATTAATTTATTATTTTTTATTGTGCATAATAAAAATGACACAGTCTTACGGATCAAAGTTAGACCCATACAGAAAACTACGTGAGCCCCTGGGTGTTAAGGGCATAAGACAATCAATCGTCATCACAAACAATCCAAGTACCATAGACCAGAACCAAACACTTACAGTCAAGTTTCCAAACCTAGGCCCCAGTGACGTTATTGTTCCTGGCACTGCACGCCTAGCATTTAATATTGAACTATCATCAGACGCAGACGTAAACAGAACTCTAGTTGACAATCTTGGCAGAGCAATTGTTAGAACTATTAAAGTAAAACTTGAAGGACAGGAAGTGTTTAGTCTTGATGACTCAGATGTATTCTACTGTTACAAAGACCTTTGGCTAACAAGAGAAGAACGAGAAGACCGTATTTACCAAGGCATACAGTCTGATAATGTTGGTAAACTTCGAATCAATGCTGGAGATAAATCAACGTCAGCAGCCAATGACGTTATTATAGCAGAAACATATGGAACCAGATTTTACATTCCACTTGAGTTTGAAATTCTAACAGCTCATTTGCCTTATTATCAAGGGGCACTGAATGACCGTCTGAGCTTTGAACTAACTTTCAATGACTACTCCAAAGTTATTAAATCATCTGCCACAGATGCAACATATAAGATCTCTAACATTTCCTTGGAATATGAAATTGTCACACACACTGAACTAGCCAGACTCATTCAAAATCAATACCAGTCAAGACTTCCAATTTATTATGACCGTGTGATTAGACATAGTTTAATACCCAAAGACAAGAGTGACCCAATGTGGAACATAAATTTGAACACGCCTGCCAGGTCACTGAAAGGTATTCTTATGTTGTTTGTTGAACCAGTGAGTCCATACAAAAGAGATTCAGAAAAATTCTACAATCCTAAGATTACACATTTGTCCTGCACAATCGAAGGCCGCCCTAATCAAGTGTATGCGTCTGGAATGTTACCTTATCAACACTACGATGAGATCACAAAGTATTTTGCGGGTGGAAGGATTAGAGATAAACCAGCAAACATTGCGTGCAAAGATCTACATCTGTTTGATGTTAGGATCGGACAATACCTTACAAACAAATATGCACTGTGGCTAGATCTTCGTAGTACAGATGACGACTACCTTCATGGGTCAGGACGAACTGTCGAGAACGGTAGTGACGGAATAACAATTCAGATACAAAAGAAGGTTGAAACTGCTGCAGCCATAAACATATATTTGTACCTGATATATGACGCACAACTCAATATTGCAGAAAGCAGACTAAGTGGACACATATATTAAAATTATATTGTGTATTAAAATGAACCTGAGCTTAATGACACTCGACCCACACTGTGGATTGTTTTGTGGTGCCACAGGGTGTGGGAAAACTGAATTTGTACTTAACCTCTTACAAACAAGATACATCCACCACTTTGAAAACATTGTAATATTTTGTCCTACAATCAAACACAACAAAGCTTATCACAACCGTTTATTCATTTGGACTGACAACAACATATACTTAGTTGACCCTGAAAAGAAACTGAATGACTACCTACAATATTTTTACAAGCAATTTGAAGGACAGCCAACATTGTTTATTGTTGATGACTGCTCCGCAGAGAAAGACATTGTCAAGAAGAGAAACACTCTGGCAGAACTTGCTTTCAGTGGCAGACATGCAAACGTCAGTGTATGGATTCTCACTCAGAAATATAATGCTGTACTGAAAGATTTTCGAGAACAGTTAAAGTTTATCTGTTTGTTTTACTGTAAAGATCGTGACAGCTTTGAAGACTGTCTCAGAGAAAATGATGTCATCCCAAATAAGCATGAACGAGATGATGTAAAAAATAAACTGAAATCAACTAAGCATCTAAAGCTCATTTTAAAGACAGATCAGCCCACAGGGTATGGGTTAGTAAATTGATGTAAATTAATTTATACATTTGATTGTCCAATAAAAATGACAGACGGACAAATCATACAAGTGCTTGATCTTACACACCTTTTCAAAGATGTTATGCACTTTACTGACTTAATATCACCCAAACAGACTTACATAAGCCTTTCAGCACCATCAGAAATATATGTTACATATAGTGTGACTTTGGATTATGTCGATGAGCATCCAGATGTGGAGTGCATGACAGTTGATTTAAAGACACCTACTTTTAAAGTTGATGATACCAACTATGGTTGGTTAGGGGAAGTTTGTTATAGCATATTTAAACAACTGCGCAAACTAAATGTTTATATTGACAGTGTTACAGTTAATAAAGTGGTATTACACAAGGTGAGCCAGCAGAGTTAACATTAATATTTTTTATTTTATTATTTTGTCGGACAAATAAAAATGACGGACAATTCACAAAGCCCTGGCCCATCAAACCCTGGCTCATCAAGCTTAAGAAACGTGTTTCACACAACAGACTTACCTATAACCAATACTAACAATGTCTATGAATCAATAGAAAACTCTTTTTCTGTAATACAAGATAATCTTCTTACAGGCAGTGTAAAGATTCAGATTGTTGCAAAAATAGAATTTACTAGAGTAGACGGTGAAGTGATTGTATCGTACATATCAACAAGACAACACACAGTTAACACAAGAAGAGAATTAGAAAACGTGTTTAGAGACAGACTATTACCAGACTTTCTACAGGCAATTGACAGTGCAAAAATGAAAGGATCTGGTTGGCACGAAGGACATGTACATGAACTGCAACTAAAGCAGTCTAGGTATCATCCTATACTAGGTAAAGCATGGATACCACTGCCAACAGAAGTAGCAAACAAGAAGGCTGTTGTTAATATACAGAACAATGACAACTATTGTTTCATGTGGTGTGTGCTTGCTAAACTACACTTTGTAAAGTCAAAGCCTGAACGTGTATCTAACTACACCAAATTTGTAAATGAACTCGTTTTTAGTGGCATTGAGTTCCCTGTTAAAATAGAGGACATAGACTTGTTTGAAAAACTAAATCCTGGTATATCTGTAAATGTGTATGTGTGGGATAATGAGTCTGTTGATAAGTTACAGCCAATTAATTAGAGTGTCCCCAATTGCCCCAACCTATGGGCAGTCAGAAGATAGACATGTTGATATGTTATTAATAAGCTCTGGTGATAACTTTCACTACACAATTATCAGAAATATGTCACGTCTAATTCATGGACATACAACAAAACACAATGGGAAACAGGAAGTTTGTAAAAGATGTTTACAAAGATTTTCTTCTATTTCAGTAGCGCACAAACACATTTTACACTGCAGATCAGCTGATGACATACAAACTGTACTTAAGTATCCAGATCCTGGCAGCAAGGTTTATTTTAAGAACTATGGGAATCAGCAAAAGTTGCCGTTTGTAGTGTATGCAGATTTTGAATCATTGGTTGTACCATATGAGGGTCCTGTTCCAGAGTCATTACCAAAGACTATAAAGTTGAGTGACCAAGTGGTGTGTTCTTTTGGATACATTCTTGTTAGGTCAGACGGTTTGCATTCAGAGCCTGTTATCTACAGAGGTGAAAATGCAGCATGTTTGTTTTTAACAGAAATGAGACAACTGTACAGTCAGGTAGTACAATATCTCACAACATGTCAGATGCCTTTGGTGATGACAGAAGAAGACAAACTAAAATTTGATACAGTTGAGATGTGTTGGATTTGTGAACAGCCTCTGGGATGTGATAAAGTTCGTGACCATGATCACATAACTGGGCGTTACAGAGGTGCTGCACATAACAATTGTAACTTGTTATTAAAAATAGATCCTAAGACATATAAGTTACCAATCTTTTTTCACAATCTAAAGGGATATGATTCACACATCATCATGCAGGCTGTAGATGAGTCATACAAAAACATAAGTTGTATTGCCCAGACAACTGAGAAATACTTGACTTTTAGGTTAGATAAATTAGCATTTTATGACTCCATGCAACATTTGTCTTTAGGATTGGCTAGTCTGGCAGAAGGACTGACTGAGTATCCAATAACGAGTAAATATTTTGAACCAGACTTGATTAAGAAAGGTGTGTATCCGTATGAGTACATCAGTGAGTGGGTTGTGTTTGAGGAAACAAGACTGCCACCAAAAGAGAAATTTTATTCTACACTAACTGGAAAAGGCATTTCTGACTCTGAATACCAACACGCACTTGATGCATGGGGGAAGTTAGGATGTCAGACAATTGGTGACTATCACGACCAGTACTTGAAAGCAGACGTTTGTTTGCTAGCAGACGTATTTGAAAGTTACCGTGAAAAGGGTTTGTTACACTACAAGCTTGACCCTGCTTGTTACATAACTAGTCCTGGCATGACATGGGATGCATTTTTGAAATCCAGTAAGATATCTATAGACCTGTTGTCTGATCGTACGATGGGTGAAATGGTAGAACGCGGATTGAGAGGAGGCATTAGTATTGCAGCAAATAACTACGCCAGAGCCAACAATAAATATCTGGATGGTTATGGTGACCTTGGCCGGGGGTTTGACCCCTCAAGGTCAGGGTCATTCATTATGTACTTGGACGCTAATAACCTTTACGGGTTCGCGATGTGTGAGTTATTGCCCTTGAAAAACTTTTGTCTGCATGATTTGTCACAGTATGACATAACAGACTCAGGGTTAGCAAACTATATTATGACACATGACCGAAACGATGCGAAGGGTTGGATCTTTGAAGTAGACCTGGAGTACCCGCACCATCTACATGATTATCATAATGATTATCCATTAGCTGTTGAGAAAATGAGTATGACAGGGAAAAAAGAAGACACTAAGCTTGTGCCAAATCTAAATGACAAATTCAATTACGTTTGTCACTACCGCTTGCTGCAGTTTTACATCAGACATGGGTTAGTACTAAAGAAAGTTCACAGAGGAATTCAATTTGATCAGAGTGCTTTCATGAAAGATTACATAATGAAGAACACAACCCTTCGTGCCAGAGACGGCAACACTGCATTTGACAAAGACTTCTTTAAGCTTATGAACAATGCCTGTTTTGGCAAGACTATGGAAAATCCTCATCACCGCAAAGATGTGAGACTGGTCACAACTGAATTGGGTGCAATTAAACTTACAGGTAAGCCACAGTACACAGGGTATAAAGAATTTCATTCATCATTGTATGCAGTGTCACTCAAAAAAAAAGATTGTTAAACTGGACAAGCCAGTATTCATTGGTATGGCAATTCTGGAGTTGTCAAAACTGTTGATGCTTGAATTTTATTATGATTACTTCAAACCAAAATATCCTGAGTGTCGATTGTTATACACTGACACTGACTCTATGATCATTGATGTGCCTACTGAAGACTTTTACGAAGACATGAAAACAGAGTTACACATGTATGACACGTCTGACTACCCTAAAGATCATCCACTGTATAGTACACAAAACAAGAAAGTGCTTGGTAAGTTTAAAGATGAACTGAATGGTGCGCCTATAGTTGAGTACGTTGGACTGAGATCAAAAATGTATTCTATACTGCACCAGAAAGGTAGTCAGTCAAAAGCCAAAGGTATCAAGAAAACAGCGATAAAAAATAAAGACATACGTCATGAACATTACAAGCAAGTGTTAGATGGTGCATTGATGCCTGATTATCCAAACAAGTCACTGAGATCAAACAAACATAATCTTGAAATGATCCAAACACACAAAAAGTCACTTGCAGTTGGGGACACGAAACGAGTGTTTCACAGTAAGGAAAAAGCTTATGCACCTGGACATTACAGGCTCAAGTTATCTGAAGATATTTGTGATGAACTGGTTGATGAATTAATTGACGACTTAGTTACTGAAATGAGTAACGGTGTCTGGGGGAATAATCTGTAATTCTTCTCTGACAAATGCCCTCTGGGGTGCAGGGTCGTACAGGTAATATATTGTTGCGCCAGGACCGTCAGGACCGGGAATTATTTTTTGTATATTGTGTACAGACGTTGACCAGATGGGGTCTGTTGCCCTGCGTCTGTCGTCGTTCTCAGCCTCGCCTGGCTGATATAAATATCTCACCTGTTTAGTAAATAAACTTGTGTCTGGTGCCGGGGTTGGTCCTGTTTTTGGCTCTGTAATTGTTTTCAATTTAATAGCATCAGCAGGTTTTGGGTGTCCTTCATTGTTCATTGCTTTTATCACATGTGGTAATCTCTTTACCCATTCAGTGTTACGGGTGTCATGCATGAGTTCCTTAGAATACTGGTAACTGAAAAGTCTTTCTGATAACTGTTTGTTAAAGTTCTCTACAATTGCCTGCGATCTGTGCACGCCTGGAATACCACGTCTGACCAGTACGCCATGCTTAGCAAATAATTGATTAACAGCGCCCTTAAATTCTGATCCATCATCAACTTGCACTAGTCTGGGGTATCTTAAAGGGCCTCGACTATATATCTTTGATAAAGCAGTAGCAACTGTACTGGCTGTTTTGTCAGATATGGGTTCAGCGTCTTTGTACCTTGAAGCAATGTCTACGACAGTCAGTGCATACTTGTATCGTTTCTTTCTTATTGTATCGTGTGGAAGAAACAGGAGGTCCATTTGGTGCGTGTCATTTGGTGATGTGTTTTCAAAATGGGGTCTTGTTATTTTTCTTGGAGCAGGGAGATATATCTGCCAAATTGCCTGTCTCTGTAACCATTGCTTGACTTGATTGAGTGTTATATCTCCGCCCACAGCGGCATGTAATTTTTGAATAGCTGTTTGCCCTTTCCAATAGCCTGATGGAGAGTAATATATTTTTGATAGTTTATTTTCGGCTGCCATTTTTTCTAGCAATGAAAACTCCTGTAAAATAAACAAATGTCATTCCCACAAGAACAAAGATTATCTCTCCGTTTCTTTGTTCTGTACTCGGTTTGTAATAGTCACTTAGTTTCGGTTTTGGGATAGACATGTCTTCACCCGTGACAAGAAAATATTCCCTGATTGCTTCGTCTGTATTTGAAAATGTATGTTGTGCGTGGCCTTCAAGCCTGAGTTTTTCATTGATGAAATCAAGTTTCTCAATTCTATTCTTTTCATATTCCTGCTGGGCTTGAGCAAGTTTTTCTGTTGCCTCATTGTGACGTTTCATTTCTTCTGCAGATTCCTCTCTACCCATTTTTGAAAAGAGATAATTAGAGCCACTGAATGCGAGGGCGTTAACAACTGCCCCACCAATCATAATAGCTATCGTCGCCATATTATTTTTATTTACATAGAAACATTTTCGGGAATAATTCCCTGCTTGACAAGAAAATCTTTTGTCGCAAACGACGCTGTAACGACTACAATTAGCTTAGCGCTGTCTTCGAAATCGAGTCTACTCAAGTCTGCTGATTTCATTTTGAGTAGACTTTTTCCTAGCATAGAATAAGCTACTGCTAGTCCACTTATCACGGCAGAGTGATAGACAAGGTTCATCAAGTTCTTTGTGTCATTCATTTCTTAGGCAAGAAAAATTAAAATAATATTTTTTATTTACTGCATATAAAATGGGTCAACGGCTTTGGGTGTTACTGGTAATGTGGCGACTTCTGGTTTTGTTTTTGGAGTGTCTGATTTTCTGGTCACTGTACGAGTCTGTGGTTTGTATTTTTTGTATAATTGATAACCTACGTAACCAAATCCGACAACAAATCCGGCAATTATATATTTTGTTGATTGAGGTTCGGGGTCAGGGTCAGACTTAGTTGTTTGTCTCTCACTTTGATGAGAGAGTGACGGCCCTGACGGTAGTGACACCAATGGTGATATTGACTGTGGGTCAGTTACATGTACCTTTTGCAGTAGTTCTAACTTTCTTTGTTTGTTCAATGCAGCTACTCTCTTTCCAGCCTCAACCCTCCCTGGACTTTTAGCCTTAGTCACAGTTTGAACCTGTGTCAAAACAGGGTCGGGGTTCTGTTGTGTAGTCATCTTGTTCTCGTCCATTTTCTTCTGCAGTAAAATTTATTTTTGAGAAATCAATATGGCTCCCAGTAACTAGTAATGTTACGACAGGTGCAAGGTAATTTCCAAACTTGTAAAACATGACACATGCTAATTTGCCAATTGAACTTGAAACAATAGGATTGCTTTCAAGGTCGTGTGATAGGCTGTCACTATCCACAGGTAGAAAGTGACTCACTGCTTTTGTGTATAGGCATACAAGAGATCGACTCAAATCACGAGTCATTAGTGAAGCAATGTGGTTTTCATATTTAGCATGAAGCTTGATTAGTTCATCAGCCGTAAGAGATTCAATATCATCTGTCATGTATTGTTTTCCAAGATAAGTCTTTGATTTGCCTGACACAACTACAAAAAGAAGGCGCTGTTTTTTCGAGTCTAAGTCTTTGTTTTCTACAGCATTGATATCATTTAGAAGAAGTAATTCGTCTTGATTCATTTTATAATAAAAAATATTAATTTTAATGACATTGAATTTGGAAACCTTTATTTTACTGAAAAAAATAAGGAGAAACCTAGAAAAACGGGCGGCGTCAAGGCGTGGGAGTAAGCGGTCGAAAAATCCCGGAAATTTGGGATAGATATAAATTGTCCAAAAACACCCACAACCCCCCTCTCTTGGGAGTAAAACCGTACAACCGTTAAACGTCAGAGTAAAACTGTCAAGCTTTGGAGTAAAACCGTTAAGCGTGGGAGTAAAACTGTACAACCGTTGAGCGTTAGAGTAAAACTGTCAAGCTTTAGGGTAAAAAATGTTAGGCGTGGGAGTAAAACCGTACAACCGTTTAAGCGTCAGAGTAAAAATGCCAAGCGTAAGCAAAGACTTCAGGTTTAGAACGAAAGCTTAAATGTAGGCTAGCGTTCAGGCGTCCGTCGATGTTATCGTTGACTGGTAAGCGTGGGCGCTATGCTATGCCCTCTTTGTCTTTCTTTTAATAATTTAAGTGTTTAAGTATTTAAGTACGAAACATGGCCTTACCTGGCTCTCAGAACCGTACGTCGCTTGATTGCTTGCTTGTCTGTGTGGGCGCCTTCGAGGTCCTCCTTTGTCGTTTTTCTAACTATTCGCTATGGTAGGGGCCAGGGACCACCACCCTAACGGGCTACTAGTCCCTGCAGCCTCCTTTCTGCTCCTATCACTCCCTATCTATCCTGGTGGACACTGGCTATACTATTACTAAACTAAACACTTGGTGGTCAGAGCCCCAACAGCTCTGCCACCAGTCAGTTATGTTGTACTGAAAACACTGTTGCTGCGATTCGCTTGAGTGAACACTGGAGCACGTCCTTTCACCTCCACTGCTGAGCTCCGAATGATGTGACGTCTTTTTAAGTCCCTTCTATTTATAGAAGGGACTTCTTAGGACGGGTCGAGGTGGGGCGAATTTAATAGCTTATCCATGATGTCAAAGGCGGGCAGGCCTAAACCTCTCACAATTGAAGTAAAAATTACGTCATGTCTAGTTGAACGTACATTTGGCGCGAAGCGCCGTATGTGTGTATGAGTATGTATGTAAACGAGAGAATCTCCGAAATTTCTGTACACAAAAGCTTGAAACTTGGCGAAATACTTTCTTAAAGGGGTGGCTAAGAAAGCCTCCGAGCATATTGCATGTCTCATTTAAGACATAAACAACCGTTTATAGGAAGTCGGTTGACCCAGATTAGAGTCTGTATATTTTGTCATATTTACTTGAAATTTTGGCCCGCCGTGAGATGGCCTTAGTCGCCTGCTCGGCGTTAAACCCAAATAACTAACTTGAAATTTTGGATATAGCTAGTTTGGAGAAAGACATTGGATGAGTTTGTTAGCCAGCTTTGTATTATTTCAAATTCTGTAGTAAAAATTAATTCTTTTCGGAAAAGAATTAAAACAGTAAAAAACCTTGACTTCTAGAGAAAGTCAGACAGTGGCGGTGACGTAAAAGAGGCAACTCCGTCCCCACGCAGACATTGACATAATACTCTAAAATGACGTAATTCTCTTTAGCGCGCGCCGCTCTCTCTCTCTCTCTCACAGACATGCGCGCATCTCCAAGACGCATAGATCCTCATGCGCCCGGAGAGCGCATAAGGATCTGTCTCTTGGAGATGTTTGGAGCGCGCGCGCATGCACGCACACACACACACGCACACGCACACGCACCCCCCCCCCCCCCCCCCCCGTCGCGCTTTCAGAAGGGCATTCAGGTGACCTGATATAGCTAGTTTGGAGAAAGACATTGGATTAGTTCGTTAGCCAGCTCCTTTCAACTCCTGCAGTGTGAAAATTAATTCTTTTCAGAAAAAAAATAAAACGGTAAAAAACCTTGACATCTGGAGAAAGTCAGACAGAAGCAACTCCGTCACCACGTAGACATACTCTAAATATGACGTAATTCTCTCTCCTCTCTCTCTATCTCTCTCTCTCTCTCTCTCTCTCTCTCTCTCTCTCTCTCTCTCTCTCTCTCTCTCTCTCTCTCTCTCTCTCGTAAAAGAAGCAACTCCGTCACCACGTAGACATACTTTAAATATGACGTAATTCTCTCTCTCTCTCTCTCGCCCACAGAGCTAGTCGATCATCAGGGAACAATCTGGTAGTACCAAGGCCCTGCTTAGATATTTACAAGACGTCCCTCTCCTATTTTGGTGCAAAATTATGGAACACGGTTCCTACAGACATTAAAGCAGCACCTTCTTTACGAACGTTCAAGAACCAACTGCATAAATTTATTAAGAACATGTGAAAACATATTCATATTTTTCTTTCAAATGTCGTCATTGACTGCAGAAACATTTCCTTATTCATATTCATGTATCATAATACTTTAGACTTGCTGAGGTGTTCTTTGTTATTTCTTTTGCAGCATAACATCATAATTATTGTTCTTGGTGTGTGTGTGTGTGTGTGTGTGTGTGTGTGTGCGCGCGCGTGCGTGTGTGTGTGGACTGGTAGAAATCAGTGCGTGTGTGTGTGTGCGGACTGGTATATTTTAGTGTGAGTGTGTGTGTGGTGTAATATGAGCATTGATTATTTTAAATGTAATTATTGTTGCCTGTACTTTTCACTATTATGTATAATTTGATATATAAAATTATGTGTATGCGTGTTTATTATTATTATTATTATTTTTATGTGCATGCTCTAGCTTAGCATGGAAATGATTTAAAAAGGTCATTGAAGGTACCTAATCAGTTATCCTTGAAAAATAAAGTTTCATTTAATTTAATCTCTCTCTCTCTCTCTCTCTCTCTCTCTCTCTCTCTCTCTCTCTCTCTCTCTCTCTCTCTCTCTCTCTCTCTCTCAGCAGTAACCCGCACCCCACCCCATTACCCTCCACTTCGCCGCACGCCCTCCTCCGTCCTCCCCCCTTTCCGACCCTTCCCCCCTCCCCCCGGTGTAATTAGGGAAGTTAGGGATGTTTGTTTGTTGTAGCGCAGACTTCATTATTTTGTTGGTTTTGTTGGTTCGCGCTGTAGGACACTGCAAGCTGAACGTGGACACTCGTGTGTATTCAGTGCCAAGTACCGTTCACATATATATGAATATATAAAACTGTCGTTTGAAACAGTGTTCGTGACTGTTCGGGTGGACAGAGTTTCTGCGTCATTTAAAATTTTCTTTTCTTTTAGGTTGTGTGCTATTTTTTCTCATTTGAATTCTTTATCAGGAAATACTGAATAAGGTTATGTGTCATTTTCTTTCGTAACACAAAGACGTCAGTGACTTGACCTTCATTGTTGATGAGAAAAAACAACCAAACATTACAGGCCTAGCATTGTGTTTAGAGCGAGTGCTTACGACGTCCAGTGTAGTTCTTCACGATACAGATTAATTACCCTGTACACGGAGTCGCTTGAAGGACTTTCTCTAGCGAGCTCTGCAGTCTCATTGACGGTATTTCCGTCAAAGTGTGGACTATAGTTTTCAATGCTAATGTATGTCTGTGTTGATATTCATTAGTTGCACGAATCGCAGCCACACAGACTATCACTGTTACTTGTGACAATTGCTGGAAACTAATTTTCTCCTGATCTTAATCTTTTGTTGATTCGGGGTGTGAGACATTGAAGAGTATTTTAGTCCCAACGGATGTGTGTAAGCCTTCTGAAGGCCTATTCCCCTGCGTCCAGTGATTACGCCTCTAGTCTTTGTTTATTGTGTTTATTGCATTTACTTAGTGATTTTATACTTTTTATTTCTATTATTATTATTATTTTCTATTTTGGCACGTGTTACGAATACATTCTGTTGATTTTTTTCTTTTCCCACATTGACTTTGCGTGAAATGAGTGGCGTAAAACTCAAGACGAAAGATCTCCGCATTGGTCATCTCAATATTTACCATCTTTGCAATAAGTTGCCTGACATATGTGTTTATCTAAATGGAGCAGACCCGTTTCATATTTTTGGACTGTCCGAAACACGTCTCAATTCAAATATATCAGATATATCTATCCAAGTTCCTGGATTTACTGTCATGAGACGTGATCCTACGGCCCATGGACAGACAGGATTAGCAGCTTATGTTCACTCGTCTATTCAAGATTTTATACGTAGACGACATGATTTAGAAACCAAAGATGTTGAGTGTATGTGGCTTGAGCTGAAGGCCCCCCAATCTCCATCATTTCTTATCGGCTTTCTGTACCGCAACCCTGCTGCGAACTTTGAATGGTATGATGATTTCCTTAGTATGTGTGATAAAGCTTGTAATCCCAACTCCAATGTCATCCTCATGGGAGACTTTAACATAGACATGCTAAAGCCTCACCATGCGTGGGACTCTACGTTGACGTTGTTGGGTCTGCAACAGTTAATCACTTCACCCACACGGATCACACAAACAACATCCACACTCATAGATCATATATACACAACCAAGCCAGAGTCTGTTCATAATGTGTCTGTCGGTAACCTTAGTATCAGCGACCACTTTCCCATCCGCTGTACGTGGTCTACTAAACTCCCTAAAGCAAAGAAAGAATGTCATACGTATATCACCTATCGCTCCTTTAAAAGTTTTAATGATAGCGAGTTTCTGTTTGATCTTAACAGCGCACCTTTTGATGAAGTATTTAGTAAATCTGACCCTGACAGCGCTCTGTCTGTTTGGTATACCATCTTTCTTAAGATCTTAAATAAACATGCGCCCCTGCGGAGGAGACGCGTCAAACACGCATCACTCCCGCCGTGGCTTACTCAAGACATCATTCAAGCCATGAGGGTGAGAGATGATCCGAGACAGCAGAAGCGCTTCACTGAATTTAAGCGTGAGCGTAATCGCGTAAAATCTCTTGTGCGACAGGCTAAAAAATCTTTCATTGATCGCTTGATTAAACAAGACAAAGACATGTCCACGCTCTGGCGCGCTATGGCCGTAGTGACTGGAGGCAAGTGTAACAAATCTCCTTTAATCCCTTCTCATCTGACTCACTGCAGACATGTTTAACGACCATTTCCTCTCAGTTGCCGAGTCTCTTGTCCCTTCAGAAGCAAGTTCTCAGCCCTACTCTTGCTCAGACAGATTAGTTGATTTTTGTAGAACGCGAACTGCAGGATCTGATCCTTTCGTGATTCCACCACTGGCAGTGCACGAAGTCGGTAGGGCAATTAGTTCAATGAAGAATAAGAAATCGTCAGGGCCAGATGAAATCAGCCCCAAAATACTTAAATTAGCTATTCCTTATGTTATTGAAACAATAACCTATATTTATAACTTGTGCATTCAAACGAATATTTTCCCAAAGGAACTTAAAAAGGCCAAGGTTATACCCCTCCCGAAAACAAGAGATATGACTGATGTTAATAACTATCGCCCCATCTCACTATTGTCCATCCTTAGTAAACCACTGGAACGGCATATCCATAAACATCTCTTGGAATATTTAGAAAATCATACATTAATCCATCCCCTTCAGTCGGGATTCAGACCAAAGCACAGCTGTCACACGGCCCTAGCGCGTCTAACTGATGTGTGGCTACGCTCAATAAATCAGGGCGAAATTACTGGCGCTGTATTTATTGACTTACGAAAAGCCTTTGATCTTGTGGACCATAAGCTTCTACTTTCCAAGCTAAATGTGTATTTCGGTAGTTCGTTTGGCAATAAATGCATTTCTTCCTCAAATAACTACAGCCAGAAATCTCTTTACCACCATGGCACAACTCCACTTTTCGCCTCATATCTTAGCGACAGACAGCAGCGCGTCATGGTCAATGGATCATACTCCTCAAGCGGATTAGTAACACGGGGAGTTCCCCAGGGTTCAGTCCTAGGGCCTCTTCTGTTTTGCCTTTTTATAAATGACCTGCCGCTACATTTGACTAGCAACAAAATTTCACGTGATCTATTCGCTGATGACGCCACAATTCACACCCCGGACAAGAGTATTGATTCTTTAAATGGCCGTTTACAGCAGGGTTTGAGCGAAATTTCCACTTGGTGTTCAAACAATGAAATGATTTTAAATCCTTCCAAAACGGAATGCATGACGATAGCAACCCGTCAGAAGCACCAGCTCAAGCCACTTACACTCAGCCTGAGTATCCATAACGACATCGTTACACAGGTCACGGAACACCGATTACTTGGTGTAGTTGTTGATGACCAGATGAAGTGGCAATCGCACATAAATGCTGTATGTAAAACTGTTGCTAGAAATGTTTTTATGCTTTCAAAGTTGAAGTACTTTATCAATGTTGATGCCCGCAAGTTATTTTACAATGCACATGTCAAATCCCACATCGATTATGCGTCCACGATATGGGATGGCAGCGGTGACATACACTTGAAGAGGCTTAACTCCCTGCATCGGAGAGCAGCGAAACATATCCTGCCTGATTCAGCCCTGACAACTGACGAAAGACTTAAAAAACTGAAAATGCTACCTCTTAGCAAGCATCACCTCTTAAACAAGGGTGTGTTTATGTATAAAATCTGGAATGAGATTCACCCAGAATATCTTTGTAAGCTCTTTACCAAGGCAAGTTCAGGTTATTCTACTTCAAGACGAAACTTTATTACACCTCGCCCCAGGATAGATCTATTTAAAACCAGTGTATCTTTCTCAGGCGTATCTTTCTGGAACAAGCTGCCTACATGTATAACACACGCTACCTCCCTCTTCTCTTTCAAGGAATGCCTCCTCAAGTACTTGTCTGCTGATACATAATATACCACAAGTATCCGTATCAAACATGTACTTATCGTATACTCAGTGCATGCTGCCGTATGGTTTGTCCATACTAATAATAATCGCCTAATTACATAATTCAAGTCTCTATTATAATCCAAATAATTTTTGCTGCCTGAAGTGAATTTTCACTATTGATCCAAATGATTTGCTTCGTATATAGGTCAAGTTATCATTAGCGCGTGTCTGTGTGTGCGCGCGTGCGTGTATGTGTGTGCGCGCGTTTCATGTACTTTATGTTTTCGTTTGTTTTTGTATGACCGAATGAATGAATGAATTTTGTTTAATGTCTTTTCACGTGTAATGTCTCCTAATTTTCTTTTGGTGTAATTTGGTACTATTAGTATTACAATTATTATCCTGTGTTTGTAGAGTAGCAACGGCAAGTATGAAAAATGGCACACGTGCTAATTACTTCATCCGTTGAGAAATAAAGTTTCATTTCAATTTCATTTCTCTCTCTCTTTCTCATATGCGTGCATTTCCAAGAGGCTTGGATCCTCATGTGCTTGGAGGGCGCATGAACATCTATGCCTCTTGAGGATGTTTGGAGCGCGCGCATGCACGCACGCACACGCACACACATACACACACATCGACGCGCTTTCAGAAGAGCATTCAGGTGTACTTAGTATAGCATGTAGCTAGGTAAAGTCAACCTGCTTTCACACAAATTATAGCAAGACCGAAATTGTACCGTGAAATTCTAGTTTCGTCACCATTTTACCAAGTCTTGAAGCAAAAGAGAAACTCATTTCACGTTGAATATAAAAGTACCTAAAAAACGATGACAAATGACGTTTGACAAACCAATGACGCGTATGCACTGCGCGCGCCCCTTTATAGAGTTCACTATGGCGCATTGGCACATCTGCGGGGCTTTTTCAAAAGAGATATTTCAAAATCGGAATCAAGTCGAAGACAAACGGTAGAGACCCATGACAGCGAAGACATCTCTCATATAGACAGGACTCTGTGGGTTATGGTTCATCCCATCTTGTGTTTACCGTGTTACTTCTTTGCCAGAATTTCTGCCCAACACGCCAAAAAAGTCATGTGCATGCTCCGGAATGCGCTCCGTCCATTTCAAAAGTAGGGGGTATTGAGATTTAACCCCTTCACTGCCACTGTACGTACACGGTACGCACATGTTTGTTTCCGAAATCTTGGTTCATTCAACGACCAAAAACCAGCATAGTCCAAGAAACAAGTTGGTCTCAGAAAAAGGCATGATCCAACTGCAAGAGACATAGATTCTCATGAGCCCCGCAGTCGCGGGGGCTCATGAGGATCTATGTCTCTTGCAGTTGGATCATGTTCTATTTTTTTTCTCGGCCAAGAGGTTAAACTGGGATTACAGAACATTCCAAAATCGGCTAATTTTTATGGTTAGTGGTTTCACCCATTGTCCTGAGAATGGCTGCGTGGTTTTCTGAAACGATATAACCAGTTTCAATAATGATGGACATGGCCTTGATTCTCACAAGACAAATTAAAACTAAGCTGAAACGATTTACACAGAAATAACCTGCATGTGACTTTTACTGTCGGATCCCAACGCCATGTTCATGGCTCTCAGCCCGACCACTTAATCCGCGCAACAAAACCAGTTTTGTAAAAATGTAGGCCAGTGGCGTGGCTTATCGGTGGCGTAACGTGTCATTTTGCCGATTTTGAAAATGTTCAATAATTGTAGCTGATATCTCAATATCCCTTACTTTTCGTGAATGGTATAGCTATTGACGTTCTCACTTTGTACGTAATCTTGCCCTTGATATCGATTTATTCAGCCATCAAATTTAATGTCTATTATTTATTGTACGCCAACATTTCAATACACTGTAGGCGATTTATTTATATTAACGCATTCTGTCCGCGACACACCACAGCAAGATATAGCTCGACCATGATAGTTCCAGGGTGGTGGCAGATAGCTTGGCGCATATAAGCGCCAAGCTATTCTGCCACCACACTTGAACTATTATGGCCGATCTGTCTCCTGAATTATAATGCAGCCCTCAGAGGATAACTCCAATATGTGGTGGGTATTTTGTACCTCGGGCATGATGAGATAATGTATCTGATCATAAGTCTATTACTATTATGGTAATAGACTTATGATCTGACACATCAGAATTATACTTTACACCAGGATTTTCACCGTCGCAGTTAACCTACAGGTACGTTCACAATTCTGACAAAACTATCAGAGATTAAAAAGAAGCACGAACGTGTCCAAATTTGCATGACCGCATACAATGCGTCCCGCATCAACAGCTGCAGAAGTGTATAGCTATTAACAAGGGGCGCCTTGAATGAGTTTACCACATTTGCGACCAGTGGTCCCACAGTTTGTGTCTACAATCTTCGTTGACTCAACGCCGAAGAAAGACTACAACCCTGACGTCCAAATTTTCAAACTTTGCTGTTGTCCTCTGAAATGTGCATCGCACTTATGGAGACAGATCGACCATGACAGTTCTTTTTGCTTCTTCTTGAACTCAGCCTTGACAGTTCAAGGGTGGTGCCAGAATGGCTTGGTGCCGAAAGGCGCCACGCTTTTCTGGCACCACCCTTAAACTACCAAGGTCGAACAATAAACTGTGTTGATATGTTAAGCCTCAATGAGGGCGGTCCGTGGCGCAGTGGTTAAGGCGCCTGCCACCAATGCTAAAGGTGCGAGGTTCGATTACGGGTTCCGGCGTCGGATTTTTCTCCTCTAGTAAGTGTCACCGTTAATTCGGGCGGACCGTCGGGGGTTCTTTCTCCGGGTACTCCGGCTCTTCCTCCCCCACGACTTTGGTATCAGTTTCAGCCCACTTTATCAAATTTCAAATACAAACGATTTCGAATTTCCAAAAACTACAGTAGCTCGCTTGAGCTTGCCCTTAGCACCACGTGAATGTTCTGTGTTTATGTACTGTGTGTGAGTGAATGCGCGTGATTCACGTGAGCGTGCTTGTTGGGTTCAGTTCGCGGCGGCGCTTTGAGCCGATTTTCAATTGGGATAAAGCGCCTATTTAATGCGCTTATTATTATTATTATTAATGAGTTAAAAAAAACAAACAACCAACATGTCCATTTCTTTGCAGCAGACGAGTGTGGCAGAATGTCCAATTCAGATAAAACGATTTTGGTGACGGGTGGGGCCGGGTACGTTGGCAGTCACACAGTGCTAGAGCTCCTACAGGCCGACTTCAGGGTGGTCATCATTGACAACTGTTCAAACTCTAGCATGGGTACGTAGTAATGATGATGTTGACAATGACGTCTGACCGCTGGTTCTCTTGTTTGTGTTTTTTCCTAGTGCAATTTTACGTCAATCTAAGCGATGTCATTGTTTTGATGTTTCTGTAATGGTCTTTCTTTTTAGTACGTGCTGGCAATTCAATCAGTGAGACGAATCGATGGTGTTCGCATTCAACCTACTAACTAATAAAACTGTTTACATTTTGATAAAAACATGTGCTCCGCGGCTTTCTTGACTAGGCGGTGTGTTAGAGCTAGAGGTTCGAGATTTTGTCAATTGAAACGGGAAAATAATCAAAGGAGACAACCGCATCAAAACATGATTTTGCGACAAAATGTCACTTACGAGCTTGCATGAGAACTTCATCGATATATTTCATAGCTTGTTTAGGCATTTGGCTTCGTGTTACAACACAGTTTTAAAAGAATCGTCTCAAACGCTTTGCTGAAGTGACGACTAATAGCTCAAGTGCTCACCACTCATCTGTGTATGTCCGATATGATTAAACCCTGTCCTAGTTCACTCACATAAACAGTAATCAAACAAGGTAAAGTAAAGTAAAATAGTTCGCTGACAGATATACTCCTAAAACAAGATGACATCCTAGGTCTGGAGAACAAATGAATCAAGTGTAGCCCAGCAAGAGGCATATATTTTCATGAACCCTGCTCAAGAGAATCTATGCCTCTTTGGGGCGGTCCGTGGCGCAGTGGTTAAGGCGCCTGCCACCAATGCCAAAGGTGCGCGGTTCGATACCGGGTTCCGGCGTTGGACTTTTCTCCTCTGGTAAGTGTCACCGTTAATTCGGGCGGACTGTCGGGGGTTCTTTCTCCGGGTACTCCGGTTCTTCCACCCCCCCACCCCCCACTTTGGTACCGGTCTCAGGCCACTTTACAAATTTCAAATACAAGCGATCAAAAATCTCTGTAACTTCAGTAGCTGACTGGCCCTTCGTTTGTCTTGTACTGTGTTTGTCTTAAATGGCGTAAATCCGTGTCTGTTTCGTGAGTGTGTGTGTTGGGTTTCAGGCGCGGCGCTTTGAGTCGATTTCCCTCAAAATTGGGAAAAAGCGCCTATATAATAACGGTATTATTATTATTATTATTATTATTATTATTATTATTATTCTTGCAAATAGAGGGCTCTAGCCAGCCATTTTGTATTTTCATGATTTAGAGAGCCTGAGGCGAGTGGAGCAACTGACTGGCAAGAAGGTGAATGCATACGAGGTAGATCTAGTGGACAAAGCCGCCATCCGGGACGTCTTCAGCAAAGTAGGTCAATTCCTGTGATAGTCACTGGCAGTGCGTGTGTGTGTGTGTGTGTGTGTGTGTGTGTGTGTGTGTGTGTGTGTGTGTGTCTGTGTGTGTGTGTGTGTGTGTGTGTGTGTGTGCCGAATGTGTGTGTGTGTGTGTGTGTGTGTGTGTGTGCCGAATGTGTGTGTGTGTGTGTGTGTGTGTGTGTGTGTGTGTGTGTGTGTGTGTAAAGACAAAAGGACCTAGCGTGGACCGAAAGAAAACATAAGCCCTACCGTAACTGACGCACCTGGGGAGGGGGGAGGCAGGGGTGTTGGTTTGCAGTGGCTCATGAGAATCTACTGTACGCTTGCTGCAGGGGACGGGCCAAGGGACTGGCGAAGGACACAGGTACCGGTGTGTTGCATATCTGCTATCATGTAAAGAATCGTACACCGGGGAAGAATGGGTGGGGGTGGGGAATGGAGGGGGGCAGGGCACGGTTGGTGGTAGCTGAAGATACGAGTACCATCCACTGAGCTATCTCGCTATCAGACATTTGAGCACTTAACCAGGTGTTGGTGTGTTTACGTACTTCATTAATTGAAGAATTGACGAAATTCATACTCTGATCGAGATTTAAGTTTCCTCATGGTCGACATCTATCAAAAATGTTGGTGAATTCGACCAAGAAAGTATTTGGTCGACCACAAATTTTGGTCGAAATATGTCAACAAAATCAACTTTGCTTGAGTTGACAGTACAATTTTCAGCAAGGTAACGTTATTTTCGACGGAGTATTTATTGTATATTTTGTGGTGAGACGATATTTTGCTTATCTCCCTTTTAGAGTCCTCGGTGGTTTAGGGGTATTCTGCCACATGTATGTACGCGATCAGCGCGTTTTAAAACAAGATGAGGTTTTCATCCCAAAGTCCTACCGTATTGTTTGGAGCTCGCATGCGTTTTTCTTTTAGGGACATTCAGTACGGTAGGCTTTGTGATGAAATTCTTATCTTGTTACTTCTTTGGCAGAATTCCTGGTCCTCCCGCCCAGCACATAGTGTGCATTCTATTGAACGGGCTCCGACCAAACCCATTTGAAATTCTACCGCATAAGTCTAAAATAATTTGAAATGCAATCAGAACTTTTGTACTTGGATTTCATAATAAAAGAAGATGGTGATTTCATCCCAAAGTCTACCGTATTGTTTGGAGCTCACATGAGTCTTAGGAACATTCAGAGTTCATGGTCATATTTTTAGGGTTGTTATACTGATCCATTCCCCTCCTCTCTAAGCGAACATCTGATCAACATACACGTCGGCGCACACAAATAAAGACGGACACAGGGCGCTTCCCACCATTAATACGCCCCGTGGGCTCGTATAGCGACAGGAATCCATCTCCTTCTACTCTACCACCCTGTCTGATCCACACGGCACACTGGCACACATAAATCAGGGCTTCTTTTTACACATCCCGGAAGGCTCATGATGATCTATGCCTCTTGGAGATGTGTGGAATGTTGTCTATCCTTATGGTACATGCTGGTTTTGTGTCGTGACTGCTCTCGTTCGTTTTTTGGGAGTCGTTCGTTGCAAACAAAACCTTACTTGCAACAGATTCTGGACTTGGTTTTTGCGTTTGCTTCCATGCACATTGCGCGCGTCATCCGTGTACCGTCGTGCTTTAGCTATGGAAATACACGCAGCCATGAACTCTGAAAATTGCGTCACGGCGGCGGTGCCACACACGGCCCAAGGGTATCATTTCTGGTAGTGCCGCTTGTCGACGGAGACGGCGGTGTCGAAGTGGTACTTTCTTCTAAGCGAATATCAAAATCAGACGGTGCCGGATGGTAGAATCCGAAGCATTCCAGCTTCCTTTGCTTTTTCTCCGCCATTTACAACTTCGCTCAAGACTGATCGAAAGTGAAACGCACGATGCCGTATCCCATAATACTATCAATGGTGATATCACATGGACAGCAAGTAACGCGTTCAACATAGCGCGCACTTTGTAATAACATGCTGACACCACACGTAAACTAACAGGTTGCCCGTCTAGTTACACTCGCAGGGACCCCGGAGTCGGGTCGATTCTGAAAGCAGCGGCTCAGTAAACGAACAAACGACTCATCACTAAAATAGAACGACTGTCACCCACCTCTGTTAGGGTACGCACGGTGACGCAAGGATAATGCGTCTCGGAGGCAGATGAAATAATAAATAAATAAATAAATCAGCGCATTAAATAGGCGCTTTATCTCAATTGAAAATCGGCTCAAAGCGCCGCCGCGAACTGAACCCAACAAGCATGCTCACGTGAATCACGCGCATTCACCTACACACTGTACATAAACACAGAACATTCACGTGGTGCTAAGGGCAAGCTCAAGCGAGCTACTGAAGTTTTGGAAATTCAAATCGTTTATATTTGAAATTTGATTTAGTGGGCTGAAATTGATACCAAAGTCGTGAAGGAGGAAGAGCCGGAGTACCCGGAGAAAGAACCCCCGACGGTCCGTCCGAATTAACGGTGACACTTACCAGAGGAGAAACGTCCGACGCCGGAATCCGTTTTCGAACCTTGCACCTTTGGCATTGGTGGCAGACTCCTTGACCACTGCGCCAGGGACCGCCCCGTGCACTGACTTTTAGCGCGCCTGACTACCCCTTAGTCATTTTTACTTTTTACATATTTTCCGCTTATTTTCGAAAACGTTGAAGATGTACAAAGCTGGCTAACGAACTCATCCAATGTCTTTCTACAAACTAGCCATATCCGAAATTTCAAATGCATAATTATAATCAAAACTGCGGACTCTAATCTGGGTCAACCGACTTTCTATAAACGGTCTTTTATGTCTTCAATGAAACATCCAATTACAATATGCTCGGAGGCTCTCTTAGTCACCCACTTAATAAAATATTTTGATAAGTTTCAAGTTTGTGCGTATAGTAATTTCGGAGATTCTCGTGTTTACATACATACGCACACACACACATACATACGCAACTACGGCGCTTCGCGCCAAAACGACGTTCAACAGCAAGGTTAGAGTGGCTAGATGTGACGTCATTTTTATCTTGTTACTTCTTTGCCTGACCATGAGCCCCGCACGCCTGTTATGTCCTTTGCCTTCTATGCAACGCGATCCGACCAGCCCATCCTAAAGTCTACCGTATTTTCAATACGATAGACAAAAAGTCCCTTCTATTTATAACAGGAGGGACTTTTTAGACTGGGTCGGGGTAGAATGAATTCAATAGGCGGGCAGGCATCAACCAAGTCCTCTGACAACTGAAGTAACAATATAAAAATGACGTCACGCCTAATCTCGCTGCAGATCGTTCCGACTTCAGTTTGACGCGAATCTCTCTCTCTCTCTCTCTCTCTCTCTCTCTCTCTCTCTCTCTCTCTCTCTCTCTCTCTCTCTCTCTCTCTCCCCCTCCCCCCCTCTCTCTCTCTCTCTCTCCCTCCCACCCCAACCCCACCCGGGTCTGCCCTGGGGGCCTTGGGTGGGGTTAACTACTTTTTAGTTCCCAGGGTCACCCTGGTCAGCCCCACAGGGTGGGTTTTCTTCTCTATTCTGGGGCATGTGTTTCTGTCTACCCTTGGTCCATTCACCTGTATTTTCCTTTTTTAAACTCTCCATACTGTCTGCGCTCCTGTAGTTCTTGGTATTGCATGTGTGTTGTTAAATGGTCTTGGTTTTATTTAGGCCCGATGTCGTAGGTTTATTTAACGTATTGGACCGGCTGGCGACATACATTCAATATTCTGTTTAGTTGTTTTTTTTCACAAGCAGTGCAGGCAAGACCTGAGAAAGTCATATTGCTGTCGGGACGTTAAGCAATGCACAATCAATCAATCAATCAAGTCAGTCAAGTCAAGTCAAGTCAAGTCAAACTCGAGACTCGAGACTTGACTTGACTTGACTTGACTTGACTTGACTTGACTCCCAGGTCCCAAGTCCAAAGCCCAAAGTCCAAAGTCCAAAGCCCAAAGTCCAAAGTCCAAAGCCGACTATCGAAGATGAATGAAGAAGTCTGAACCAGATAGTTCTGTCATAAGGTCTCACCTGGCAGTGACTCCCCTAAAACAAACAAACAAACAAACAAACAAACAAACAAACAAACGAACGAACGAACGAACGAACGGACGGACGGACGGACGGACGGACGGTCGGGCGGTCGGACGGACGGACGGTCGGACGGACGGTCGGACGGACGGTCGGACGGACGGACGGACGGACGGTCGGACGGACGGACGGACGGACGGACGGACGGTCGGACGGACGGTCGGACGGTCGGACGGACGGTCGGACGGTCGGACGGACGGTCGGACGGACACACAAACGAACGGTCGGACGGACGGTCGGACGGACACACAAACGAACGGTCGGACGGACGGTCGGACGGACACACAAACGAACGAACGAACGAACGGTCGGACGGACACACAAACGAACGAACGAACGAACGGTCGGACGGACACACAAACGAACGAACGAACGAACGGTCGGACGGACACACAAACGAACGAACGAACGAACGGTCGGACGGACACACAAACGAACGAACGAACGAACGGTCGGACGGACACACAAACGAACGAACGAACGAACGGTCGGACGGACACACAAACGAACGAACGAACGAACGGTCGGACGGACACACAAACGAACGAACGAACGAACGGTCGGACGGACACACAAACGAACGAACGAACGAACGGTCGGACGGACACACAAACGAACGAACGGTCGGACGGACACACAAACGAACGAACGAACGAACGAACGAACGGTCGGACGGACACACAAGCGAACGAACGAACGAACGGTCGGACGGACACACAAGCGAACGAACGAACGAACGGTCGGACGGACACACAAGCGGACGAACGAACGAACGAACGAACGGTCGGACGGACACACAAGCGGACGAACGAACGAACGAACGAACGGTCGGACGGACACACAAGCGGACGAACGAACGAACGAACGAACGGTCGGACGGACACACAAGCGGACGAACGAACGAACGAACGAACGGTCGGACGGACACACAAGCGGACGAACGAACGAACGAACGAACGAACGGTCGGACGGACACACAAGCGGACGAACGAACGAACGAACGAACGGTCGGACGGACACACAAGCGGACGAACGAACGAACGAACGAACGGTCGGACGGACACACAAGCGGACGAACGAACGAACGAACGAACGGTCGGACGGACACACAAGCGGACGAACGAACGAACGAACGAACGGTCGGACGGACACACAAGCGGACGAACGAACGAACGAACGAACGGTCGGACGGACACACAAGCGGACGAACGAACGAACGAACGAACGGTCGGACGGACACACAAGCGGACGAACGAACGAACGAACGAACGAACGGTCGGACGGACACACAAGCGGGCGAACGAACGAACGAACGAACGGTCGGACGGACACACAAGCGGGCGAACGAACGAACGAACGAACGGTCGGACGGACACACAAGCGGGCGGACGAACGAACGAACGAACGGGAGAAACGAACGAACGGGCGGACGAAAGAACGAACGAACGGGAGAAACGAACGAACGGGCGGACGAAAGAACAAACAAACAAATAAATAAACAAAGAAACATTCGAACAATCACACCAATCACAAACAAACAAACGAAAGAACGGGGGAAACGAACGAGCGAACGAACAACATCTGACAACGAGGAAAAACACCTTTGATGCAATTTATTTTTTCAGCACCGGATCTACTGCGTGATTCACATGGCCAGTCTGAAGGCGGTGGGAGAGTCGTGCAAGCGTCCCTTCACATACTACAGGACCAATCTCTTCAGCTGCATCATTCTCATCGAGGTATTGAGTACAGTGAATGCGCGGTGCAGTCGGGTCAAATTAATTTGAGCATAAACCAATGAAACCTTTGGATTGGCATCATATTTCCCGGACAGCCGCAATGGGCCCGAGGACCTTTGCTTACTGCGTTTGATTTTGCTACGACCTTCTGTAATATTTAACTCTTCACTGCCGGGAAATGCAAACAGTCAAGCTGCAAAAGGTTGCGGGGGCTCATGAGGATCTATGCCTCTTGCTGAAACCACTATGTATTCATGTGCCTTTCACTCCCGAGAAAAAGTGAACGAAATTCAACTGCAAGAGACATAGATCCTCATGAGCCCCCGCAGTCGCGGGGGCTCATGAGGATCTATGCCTCTTGCTGAAACCACTTTGTGTCCATGTTCCTTTGACGGCTGGGAGCAAGTCGTGTTCAACCTGCGCTTCTGCTGAAAGTTTTCTGGTGACGTGACGTTTTGTCGTAATGCAGGATATAGCTTAGCGTCCAAACTCATCCTGAGAAAATTTCAGCAAAAAAAGAAACACGCTTAAAAAGGGCAATCACAACAAAACTGTGTTGTAATTATCCTTTCTAAGCGTGTTTCTTTCTTTGTCAAGATTTTATTGTGCATTTTGCACGCTATGCAGTCATCTGTTTGGTCTGGAGTTTGTACTGTCATTATTCTGATGATTTTTGTCTTCGATCGTTACTGCAGGTGATGGAGGAGCATGGAGTGTTCAACCTCATCTTCTCCAGCTCGGCCACAGTGTACGGTCCGCCCGCAGTGCTGCCGCTAGTGGAGACGCTCAACACAGGGGGCTGCACCAACCCATACGGCCGCACCAAGTTCTTCCAGGAACAGATCCTCAAGGACATCTGTCAGGCTGATAAGGTAGGTCTGTTTCACCGATCTGATGTTCGTCACGGCGTAGTTTTGCGCTGGCAGAATCTTTTAAAAATGTGTGTTTTAACGTGTCTTTAAATGTGTTATGCAAAAAGTTGAACACCACCAACTGCAAGAGGTATAGATATTCCTGAGTCCCCTCAACTGTGGGGGCTCAGGGGCATCTATGCCTCTTGCTGAAACCAGTTTGTATCCATGTACCTTTGACGGCTGAGGCTCTTTGACGTTGAATTTACAAAAACCGTCACATATCAGCACACCGTGACTCGAGCCCTTTTTTTTTTCTTCTCTCCTCTACACGTATGACAGAGATGGAACATTATATTCCTGCGCTACTTCAACCCTGTGGGAGCCCACGAGTCCGGCACGATCGGGGAGGACCCTATTGGTGAACCCTACAACATCATGCCTTACATCGCTCAGGTGGCGGTCGGCAGGCTGAAGGAACTGAAAGTCTTTGGAAACGACTTTGACACTCCGGATGGAACAGGTGCGAATCGAGCCAAGTCAAGGCAATTTTTTTGTTTAACCCCCTTCCGTGCAAGCGCAAAATGAAAAGCACCAAACTGTAAGAAACTTAGACCTTGCAGTTGCGGGGGCTCATGAGGGCCAATGCCTCTTCCTAGCCCCACTTTGTATTCATGGTCCTTGAACGGCTTTGGTTCTGTGGTGTTGAACTAACAAAGATATCATAACGACGGTCTGCGACGACTTGTAGAGAAGGGGTTAAACCAGGATGGGGTGCATGAATCGGGGAGAGATAATGATACAGAAAACACCAGTGCACTAAGCCCTGACGCACTACAGCAGGAATGGGTCGACCATGATAATTCAAGGGTAATTCAAGAAAACGCCACTGCATTCAGCCCTGACGCACTACAGCAGAAATGGGTCGACCATGATAATTCAAGGGTAGTGCCAGATTAGCTTGGCGCCTGGCTAATATGGCACTGCCCTTGAATTATCATGGTCGATCCATCTCATGCAACTGGTGCATAGTCATTAGATGACGCCTCCAAAATTTGGGAAATACGGCCGTCGGGATGAATGATTTAAGTTCATTTTGTTCATGATGGTATGCACGTTCTCAGAAAGACGATACGTGCTCCATCCCGGCCATAATTATCTGCAAATGTTTCTTTTGATATCACTATCACTCATCAGGCATACGCATACCATGCGGAGCGGATCGAGGTTGGTAACCAGTGTGAGCTTTTAATAACTCATCCGAGACCTGCCGCATCCGGATACCTCGCGAATGAGTTAACCCCTTCCGTGGCCACTGAACGCATATTTTGTTTCTGAAATCATTGCTCATCAATGACCAAAAGCCACAACGTCCGAGGAACGTGGATACATACTGGTCTTAGCAAGAGGCATAGATCCTCATGAGCCCGCGTAGTCGCGCGGGCTCATGAGGATCTATGCCTCTTGCGGTTGGATCGCGTTCCCCTATTCTCGCTAGTGAATGGGTTAAGAGTACTGTGAAAAGTCAGTCATTGTCCTTCCATCTTTTTAAAAATTTTTTTTTTTTTTTTGAGGTGAGTCTATGCTTAAAAGCTCTTACTTCGTTCGTTGTTGACAGTCGGTCGTTGGAAAGGAAACCTCACCACTTTCTCGCTCATGGCCGTTTGGAAGATCGTATTTCCTTCTCCGGCAAAATGTGAGCGTGTGTGGTATTTGGACATCACACGGGGTAGGCCGTACGTTCCCAAATCTCAGACCTGAATATATGCATGTTGAACGTCAAAATGACGCCAGAGAATAATGCGTTAAAAGTGTCGTCTGTTCTATCTGGCGTGAGCGTCATTTTGGAGTGTGATCCCCTTGGCCGCTGCTGAAGATAACGCTCGGCGGGAACCAGTAAGCAAAGGTCCTCGGGCCCATGACGGCCGCCGTCGTAGGCCCGAAGGTCAGGCTTTCCCCGCCTAGCGGTAGTCTTCAGTGGCAATCAGTCAAGGGGTAAGACCATTAGAATGCAAACTAATGTGCTGATTGCAGGTGTCCGTGACTACATTCACGTGATGGATCTTGCCAAGGGTCACCTTGCCGCCATCAAGAAAATCGACATCGGCAGTGATACTCAGGTATGCTTCTGTTCGGAAAGCTTATAGGAGCCGTTATCTAACTGAGGGAAGTGGGTCGAAGATGATAGTTCATCCGTTTAGCCCCGACGCCCTACAGCATGAGATGGAAAGACCATGATAATTCAAAGGTAGTGCCAGGTTAGCTTGGCGCCTGAAGGCGCCAAGCTAATCTGACACTACCCTTGAATGATCATAGTCAACCCTTCAGGCGCCAAGCTAATCTGGCAATACACTTGAATTATCATGGTCAACCCATCCCCTGCAACTGGTACATAATGGTTACGTAACACCTCCGAAATTTGGGAATGCTTCCGTGGAGTCCAATTGCTTAACGATAAAAGAGCCCAGCCTCGTGAGAAGCCAAAGTGCCGGCGAGAGGCATAGATCCTCATGAGTCCACAGGCATCCTGAGGAGACTGAGGACTGAGAATCAAAGCATTTTGTATGTAGAGGGACTCGAATAATTTGTGTGTGTGTTTGTGCATGTGCGTACGTGGCGTGCGTGTATACGTGTGTGTGCGTGCGTATGTATGTGTGTGTGTGTGCGTGTGCGCGCGCTCGCCAGACTCCACATCCAAATCTTTTGTGTCTCCTCATTTGTGTCCAGCCGTCTATTTACAACCTGGGTACGGGCAAAGGAATCTCTGTACTGGAGATCGTTGAAGCCTTCGAGAAGACTACTGGCAAAAAGGTAATGGACACTGAACACGCGTTCTGGTCTGTGTTTTTGGATCTTACATCTTTAACTCATTCCAGGTGCACCGCTTCAATAGCTGCGGAATGTCGTATAGCGTTGCCGCCGGCAACGCTATGCGACTCTTTCGCAGCTATTGATGGAAAGAGCTAAGCCGCGGCGTGGGTTTGATTGAGATTCATATATGGCTGCCATGAAGTTGCGATGATTTGCCATGAAAAAATTGCCCCAGATCCCGTAAAAAAGTTAAGTGTTTAGAAATGAACGCCTTTTGTCCACCAACACCAACATTTCAACGACGGGGCACCGAATAGTATCTGAACACATTTCGACCTACTGACCTTCACATTATTTGTGTTCTCGACCTTAACCTTTCACTGCCGAAACAGAACTAGTTACTATATACATCCAAACGCAAGTTGCACACGGATTTGTGAAGGCAAAAGACAATTAGTCCATTTCTGTGGAAAGCGAGATTTCCTTTCCAAAAATAGACTTATTTCCGCTTAAACAAAAGATATCGGGCTGACATCGGCCGCAGTGGGCCCGCGCACAGCCGTGTGCGGGCCCACTTGGCCAAATCGTCCCGAAGACCTTTGCTCACTGGGCTGTCTGCTGCCTTGACAGGGTAACATAGCTTCATTCATATCAGCGGGTCACCTCAGACTGGTGTTTATCCAGCAGTGAATCTGCGACATCGCTTCTAGACGCTCGCAGTGACGGGGTTAATCAGCTTTTGACCTTTGCTCCAGATCCCGTACCAGATCGTGGGAAGGAGGGAAGGGGACGTGGCGGCCATGATAGCTGACCCCAGTAAGGCCGGCAGGGAGCTGGGATGGAAGACGGAGCGAGGACTAACAGAAATGTGTGAGTAATCAAACAGAGATTATTTTGTCACGGACTTCCTATTACGATAAAATAAATCACGAGTAGGTCATGGGAAGGTCTGTCATAATTTAATGTATTTAAATACAGCGAACATAACTCAGATTTTAGTTCGAATTGGTGTTCTAGTCCACAATAGCTCATGGCGGAATGGTTGGGGGTGGGGTGTGTGTCGGCCCAAGGATCTTTTGCACATTTGCGTGGGCCAGCTGAGACTGACATTGCCCCGAGGACCTTTTCCTGACTGTAAATAGGTAAATGGGCGATCAGTTTATTGTATTATTTTACGTTTCAGGTGAAACCCTGTGGAACTTCCAGTCAAAGAATCCTTACGGTTACAAGGGCAGCGCATAAAGACTGTGGAGTTTCGTTGTTCCAACACAGTCTTTGTCTGTGGAAAAAAACTTTTGTGTCGGCCAGCCTGTCACAGTCCAACCGGATCTTGATTCATATCGAACCAAGACGTGGCTCAGAGTGACTGGCTGGCCGATACGACCGTGAAGGGATGGCCGATCCAAACTTTGTTTCCGTAGATTTCAAGTCGACGTTTCGTCGCAGTGGGAGAGGATATGTAGGGTTTTATTAACACTATCGGTTAAGGTCAATATTATAATGTCTTTTTCGGAGAAAACTTCGTTGGTCTTCCAATAAAGATTTGCTTTCGGTGAAAACGTTTCTTGTTGTCTTTTGGGTTGTGGAATAGTTCTATGTTTGATTAACCCCTTTACTGCTGCTGCACGTCTTTTTCGACGAACGGAATCGTCTGTCTTCTTATCTGTGTCAGTGTATGTCTGTTTGTTTATTTGATCCGTCTGTCATTCATTTTACCTAAACCCCGCACTAGTTACAAGAAGATGTCAGGGGTTCACTATTGGTATACCCCAGTGCGTAAAGGCCATCCGCCGGGCCCACACCGGCCGCTGTTGGCCCGCACACGGCCGTGCGCGGGCCAACGGCGGCAGACGTGGGTCCGATGGCCTTTTGCGCATTGGATACCTCGCCCTATCATGGGTGTAAATGTACACAGGGCATTTGTACCACAGGGTTTTACACACTATCCATTCGTACCGACGTGTATAATGCACACAGATCGACGAAAGGAAACATGTCTGCAAAAAGATAAACACTCTGAAGCTATCGCTGGTCTGCATGTGTTGCATTTAGGCTTTAAATGCTACAACTGAAGTCCCGTGACCATTTCTCCCACACGAAAATCTGAATTAGAACCAGTCACGATTTCAACCGCCGACCTTCTGACATCACAGATCACGATGGTGCTTTTTTTACGCGTAGCGAAGACCAAATTACAGCAATCAACTTCCAGAAATTTAGTCATGTCCTACCTCAGTAACCATAAAGTCATTAATCGCCGGTTAGGTCAGCTGCTATCAGAGATCACATAGAAATCTTTATCGACTGTGTAGGCTTTGTAGTAAGCGGTATGGAACAGATTTAGCTGCAAACGGTACTGAGTGCTGTGAGAATATCTAAATCTATTTAACTGCTTCACTGCCGAGAAAAATTAAACAACACCTAAACTGCAAGAGGTATACATCCTCACGAGCCCCCGCAGTTGCGGGGGCGCATGAGGATCTTTGCCTCTTGCTAAAACCGCATTGTATTCACACGTGTTCCTTTGACGGTTAGGGATTTTTGACTTTGAATGTAAGTTTTCAAACACATTCTTTGCGTTCAATGGCTTTGCAAGGGTTAATTAAATACTCCCTGACTTAGCTCATTCAAGTCGTCCTGCATCAATAGCTGCGAAAGCGTCGTATAGCGTTGCCGGGGGCAACGCTATATTGATGCGGGGTGCCTTGAATGAGTTAATTGAGTCCGACTCCAGCCATACCCTTGAAACCATTGTCGCAGCCAGCGAAGGTTCATCGGGCCCTGCGAAGCCTGGAGGAGAAGGAGAGGCAAATGTACAATCAAACTAGTAATAATAAGGTAGATTCTTAGTCCTGAACTTTGCTGCTGCTGCAAGGGCTCATGAGAATCCTTGCCTCTCGCGTATGACGGAGACTTGCTAAAGGGCCGACTGTGGTCGGCTTACAAAAAGTGCGATAGGAAAGTCTGACCCATGTGGTGTTCATTTATTAAGGATTGTTGCTCATTAAGTCAGTCACGATAGCTTGCTGGGTTCTCCCACGAACGTCACCAAATAACGTATTTCGTCTGTAGTCTTTGATGCAGAGATTCTAAGGCCGGAAATAGACGGACAGACAGCCCGGCAAGTTGACAAGCCAACCGAGCAAGCAGACGGGCTGACTCATTTTTACTCAACTGACATTAACTCATTCGAGACGTGCCGCCTACGGATACGCGGCGAACCGCCGCGTACCCGTAGGCGGCAGCTCGAATGATTTAAGTTGACGCTTTCGAAATGTGCCGCATCTGGATCAGAATGCAGTACGTCTCGACTTTGTTAAAGAGGCCATGTTTGTCATGCGATAGTACTTAGGGGGTACAGTTTAATGCGGCACCCGCAGCTCGAGTTGCAACCTGTTCTAAAGCTTATCAAACTATGTTCGTGATGCTTTGTGCCAGAAAAAAAAAAAAAAAAACCCAGTTGATTCTTTTCCTCTCTAGTGCGCACAAAACGTCGAACTTGTACGGCCGTTGCTGGATACTTATATTTGAATGTGCTTTGACCGTGACCGTGAGGGAAGTGTGCTTTGAAGATAATGGTGATATACATTTCAAGTATGTGAACATTTTGAACTTTGTTTGGAATAATCTACAATTGTGGGGTGTTAAAATCGCACAGTTGCACCCAGATCCCGAGACCGTTTGTGTGCTGGCCTGTGATCACAGACCAACACACGTTTTCAGTCTGTAGATTTGCCGCAAGAACAAACTCGGTTACATCGTCTGGCCCACACAGACGGACTGCGGAGCGTCGTTCCCTTAGACACATACAAAAACCTGTAGCTTGTGTTGTGTTTCTGTCCAAATGCTCAATTTTTTTCACGTTTTTGTCAGCAATCAAGTTACGTTTTGTGCATTTGTGAAGGACGAATTTCTTTAAATGATGGGTGCTTTGTGGAGTCGTGAGAATTCGGCGACCAGCGAGCTGTACGTGGATCGCGCCGTCAAGTATGTCACAGGATTTCTTCAACTGCTGCTGGGTTTCATCGCCGTCATCATTGTTCATTTAGGTATTACTAGCTATAGGCAAAATTAGGTAATATATATATATATATATATATATATATATATATATATATATATATATATATATATATATATATATATATATATATAATGATGCGCTGTATATCAATTTGCACTCACCTCCCGCCCACCGTAGTACATACCTTTTGCCAACTGTATATATACTTGTCATGGTCGATCTGTCTCCTTACCAAAGAATGTAGTCTAATATAGTACAAATCTGATATTTTTAGATTACGATTTTAGTGTGTTAATTAAATCTAATTTTTCTGCCAAAAGTCAAACTAGTTGCTGTTTAAATTACACAAAACTAGGCTTAACCCTTTCACTGCTGAACCAACTGCAAGAGAAAGAGATCCTCATGAGCCCCAGCAATTGCTGGGACTCATGAGGATATATGCCTCTTGCTGACACCACTTTGTTTAGTGGACGGCTAAGGCTCTTTGACGCTAAATATACAATGATTTCAAAAACACAATCCGCGTGTACAGGCAGTGAAGGGCTTATAGTTGTATCGTTAAACAGACATTGCTTTTCTTCAGTTGACAAAGTGGAGTGTTACGACCAGTCCAACACACGTGCGGGTGTTGACGAATACTGCTGGAGCCACATCGCCACTAACAGCCTCCGCAACTCCACCTCCGACGACACCGGGCCTGCACTGCCACATAAGATATTCCCCGGCTTAATCGTCTGCCAGGCCGCCTCTGTACTTGCCATCCTTATCGTCTGGTATTGGTGCTTCGGCCAGGATCTGGCAAATCACGTGCAGGAGATCCTGCATCACGTGAATAATCTGACTAATCACTACAAACGTTACAGTGACGCGCTGGCCAAAGGCGGGGGCGCACAGAGGGAAGTGAACGAAGAGAGTCTGCACACAGAGCTGGACAACTACATGGAGTATCTCGTGTACCTGCTGACTACCAAGGCACAGAGGTTCTACGTCCGACATCTGGTGAAATGGGCCGTCATCTTTGTGGTAGCCCTGGCTTGGTTTCTCGGCATCCTCCTCATGTTTGTGCCTTTGGACTTTGTTGTGTTTCCCGAAAAAGCCGCTTGCAAAAAATCCCAGTATGTGTACACATGCGTCATTCCTAGCTCGCTCTTTCTCACTGTCCTGTGGGCGTTAACCCTCATCATCCTCATGGCCACTATGGCTCTCGTGACCTTTCACGTAGCCTACGATGTGTGCCGGAGACGAGATTACGAAGACACGTTCTTTTACCGCGCTGTTCCCGGAACTATGGACAACCGACTGGCGAACATCGTGGAGAGCACGTATAACCTCCGATTCGTGTGGCTGCTGTCCAGACAGTGCTGGGAGAACTCCTCTCTCTGCACGAGTCCCGGCTTGTCCAAGTCCCTAGCGCGACGATATTGCTACGTAGCATCTCACCATCGCAAAGACAGGTGGCGCGATCAGCACTTTCCAACGCTTAGGTCCGATCAGGTCAGTATAGGAAGTGTTGGTGACGAATTGTTCTGTCACCGAGAGACGTAAATCACATGAGCCCTTGCAATGCAGTGCGTGAATCTATGTCTCATGCTGAGAACATCCCAACAAAGAAAGAAACACGCTTAGAAAAGACTGTTACAACACAATAATACTGTTTTTGTTGTTGTTTCTTTTCGCCCCTTTTTTCACCAGAGAAAAGATAAGTAGCAAATAGTGTACCTGTTTGTGTCTATTTTGAAAAAAGGACTTTAACCCGAAATACAGGTTTTCCGCTAGGATTTAAATGTGCGTTATCGGGACGGATAGCATGACAACCATTCCGTCCCAGGCGCTCTGCAGTCCATCACATACTTTAAACACAGCCGGGATAACTAATTGAACGCTCTTTTTTCCGCTCAAGATTTGTCCCTCCCAGAGACGGATGATCTTGCTTTTTTTCCATCCCAGTCAAAATGTTTCCGTCAAATACGGAGAATTTTTCCGTTAACAGAAAGCCTTGAAAAATTAATGAATTATGTTATATTTGTCTTTTCTTAGCGTGTTTTATTTTCTTCGTTGGGATGTTCTCTGCATTTTATACGCTTGGCAGTCACCTTTTTGGTCATGATTTAATTCTCTTGATCGATGACTGAGATTAGGCCTAACTGTTTATCAAGCTTAGGTTGTCACATGTTTGTTCTGGCTATGCTGGTAAGATTAATTAACATCTCTGAGTGCCCCCCCCCCCCCCTCACCCACACACGTGCGCGCGCGCCCCGACTGATATGTATCTTCACTGTCACAGTTTTTTTACTTATTCGCCTTTACTTATTTCGACCTGCATATCGTGCAATACAGATAAATAACAAATACTGCCAGTTATAGAGAGACAATCGACGAAATCACGAACCAGCCCTGTTTCGATTCATCCTCAGGTATTATTGCTCAAAACATATTGTGTCATGTAATGTATTACATTATACACTATAGTATTAGCATTAGTGCTAGCATGACTTGCCAGTATGCCAACGACTCTTGGTCGTATCGTATATCGTTTGTACTTTACCTTCCCGTGAAGCAGGCTTCTCGTTCCCTTTCTTTCACTTAAAAATGTGAACATGCTTGATCCTGATTGTTTTCAACGCATGTACAGGTGGACAAGTTCCGATTTAACGCGGATGCTTACGTAGAGAGTGGCGCACAGGATGACGACGTAGGGTGTTGGGACAAGGTGCTATGGTGTGGGCTGGACAAGTACCCGCTCACTGTCAGGTCCACGGGGGATACTCAGGGGTAAGTTAGCGTCTGCAAATACATTATGAGCCTCGGCAGCTTGCTGCGGATCATGAGGATCTATGCCTCATTCTGGGGACCATTAGTGTCCTTTTTACTCGGCTTAACCCGTTCAGTGCCGGCTGACGCAGACGGTGTTTCTGCAGTCTTCATTAGTTCAGCATCACAAAACCCTGGCTGTCCCAGCAAACATGAATTCAAAATGGTGACAGCAAGAGGCATAGATCCTCATGAGCCCCCGCAAATGCGGGGGCTCATGAAGATCTATACCTCATGCAAGTGGGTGGTGTTCACATTTTCTCGGCGCTGAACGGGTTATTTTAACACTTTCGCTGTCGGCAGCGCGTTTCTGGTGCTCTGATTTTTGTACGAAACCTTGCGACAAAAAGCGCTACTAAAAGCCAAATGGTTAAAGTTCTGTAATGTGGGCTGAACAGGTTTTGGCCGACTGAGGACCTGTGACTCTTGCGGGATCCATTTTTATCCCGATTTCTATGGCACAGTAGGGAGTCATGCTGATCTATCTTAGACAACAGAACACTGCAAGATATCATGTGACATGTCTCATTTAATGCCACTTGTCAAAAACATGCAATTTATTTTTCTTGTTGTCCGCTCATGCATGAAAGCAAACGACCCAACAAGAAACGCAAGAAGAAGAAGACATCGGAACGCCCCAGCAAGGCAAGAGTGGGGGCCGCACCTGACCTAGGCGATGGAAACAGCTCGTCTGGCTACTCGTCGGCTCTCAGGTTAGAGACTGATGTGTACACGTGGATACATCATATCTGCCCAGTGACAGTGAAGGCAAAAGACAGCAAGTCCATTTTTGTGAAAAGCAAGGGCAGTGTCCCATTTTATCCCAGTCGCCCATTAAAACAGTGAGGGTGAGCGTACAGTCACACTACTAGCGGGACAAAACGACGGGAGTTTATTGGGATATTAGTGAGGTTTCGTAAGCATAGACAACACTCCGAGCATCTCCAAGAGGCATAGATCCTCATGAGCCCGGAGGGATCATGAGGATCTGTGCCTCTTGGAGGTGTTTGGTGTGTTGTCTCTGCTTACGGTACAAGCTGGTATTCCGCCGCCATTTCGCTCTCGTTCGTTGTTGGGAGTCGTTCGTTGCATGCGAAACCTTACTATCGTCAGAGCAATGTCCTAGTATGATTGATTGATTGTACATTGCTTAACGTCCCGACAGCAACAAGGCTTTCTCAGGACGTGCCTGCACTGCTTGTGAAAAAAAAAATAAACAGAACATTGAATGTATGTCACCAGCCGGTCAAATACGTTAAATAAACCTAACACATGGGGGTAAATAAAGCTAAGACCATTTAGCAACACACATCCAATATCAAGAGCTGCAGGCAGTGCAGACAGTAGGGAGAGTTTAAAAAAGGCAAATACAGGTGAATGGACCTCGGGTAGACAGAAACACATGCCCCAGAATAGAGAGAAAAACCCACCCTGTGGGGCTGACCAGGGTGACCCTGGGAACTAAAAAATACCTAACCCCACCCGTCCTAGTATGAAATCTCGTTATTCTCAAGACAGGGACTTATAAGAGGACTATCCCTCAATCAGAATTAGGTCTGATAGAAGGGAGGGCTAATGTTTTAGGATTTGAAACCATGAAAGAAACAAATATATCCTTTTATTCAGCGTTTGGTGAACGCCTACTTCGATTTATTATGACCTTGCCTTCTCGCCAGCTCTTCGAGCACGTGGAGCATGGATGTCTCCTGCGCCTCAGTTGTTAGTATTCGCAGTCGCCATCGGGGACATCATTTGTGTGCTGGTCTGTGATTTTGGACCTTACGGCAGTAGGCAGTGAGGTGTAAAATCACAGACCAGCACACACATCGCAGACCAGCACACATCTGAAATGTCGGATTTGCGTGATGTCTGTACGTTGGCAACTAATCACAAACTTCAGACAGCACGATACCGCTCGGCTTAAAAGAACTGTAACTACTTGTCTTTCCCGCGTAACGACATTGTCAGTAGCAAGCAGTCAAATGATTACTGAACCAATAATTGGATTTTGATTTTCAGGCCGAGTTTCTACCCCGCTGCAGAGGACGGGTACATGACACCCAACCTGTTTGTCCGCAAACTGGCCAAGGAATCCAGCACACCCGAGCAGATGTTAGCGGAGCAAGAGGAATCAGTTCGTCACAAAATGCAGGTACTGAAAAAACACGTTTGAGTATCTGCAAGAGGCATAGACCTATGCCCCTATAGATCTATGCCTCTTGTCGTTCTTGAAGCCTAGAACAGCCGAAACACTGTCCACTCCAGCTGAGAAGCCAGAAAAGGATATGCAAAAGCCGGATTCTCATGAGTAGGCCTACGCCGGTGTTTTCATATCGTGATATGCAGAACATTGCCACTCTCGATGAAGTCGATTAGTCAATGTACATTGTAATGTGAAGCCGTTTGCCGGCGTTGCAACGCACAGTCACCATCGACTTTGATACAGAAGGCTTAAACTTTTATTTCTTCTGCCGCCAGGCTCACCGCGAAAGCCACCGTCTGACTCCACGAGACGATGCCGCCATTACCCTGCAGCAACGCATCCCATCACGTGACCTGGGGCTGTCACGTGACGACACTGAGGTGGATTATGGGGTGTTCTACCACCCGCACGACCGAGACCCGAACCGGATGCAGCGCGAGTATGACCCTTTGACCTACGGAGTGCGCATGTCTGTGAAAAAGGAAATGGCAAAGGACGTGAAGTCATGGCGGCCATGAGAGGTTTTACCAGAATTTTCAAAACATTGAAAGCATTAATATGTATTCAGACTACAGCTCTAATAAATCCGTTGAATAACAAACAACTTGAAAAAACAAGACCAGCACTGAGGAGGAGAAATATGATTTGTAAAATTGCAAAGATAAAACAATAAACTAGCTGTTTTGTTGATTGTAATTTTACACGCTTGGCAGTCATTCTCTTTTCACTGCAGTGAGACATGTTCTGGAAACCACATTTTTGCAAGAAACAAGCGGTATTAACCCATTAAGCCCCACGGGTGCATTTTCGCAAATTTTGGGAAGTGTTACTTAACGACTATGTACCAGTTGCAAGAGGTGGACTGACCATGATAATTCAAGGGTAGTGCCAGATTAGCTAATCTCGCACTACCCTTGAATTATCATGGTCAATCAATCTCCTGCTGTATGGCGTTGTGGCCAGATGTGTTAAAAGACAGGCGTTCTTTCAAGAGAAGTCTCGCAGCACAAAATGAAAGCGTTACCCGTCATTAAAGATCATCATTTAGGAGGCAACGGCCACCTCAATGGTGGTTTTTATATAATGACAATAGCTCTCTCTCTCTCTCTCTCTCTCTCTCTCTCTCTCTCTCTCTCTCTCTCTCTCTCTCACGCTCTCATGCGGTGCTCGCTCAAACATTATACTGTATTTCTGCAGATATAAATTTGAGAATTGACCGTGCGTGTAAGTTAAGTGAGATTGAATGCTGGTGTAAACCTCTGGAGGCCGTAAGATTTTGTCAATAATTATCATAAAAGTTGTCATGAACATGTGTAGTTCTTGTTTATTTTATCGCAGTCCTGTCAATATCATACTAAAATCTAATGTTGCGGTCATTGTGTATTGGATTATTAAAACACACGAGCAGTGCATGCATAGATTAAAGTTTTAAGTGTTTATTTATGGCATGACTTTGTGCTATAACTATCAGCGAAATAGGTACAGACCTAAGTACACATAAAATACATGACGCTGGTCTACGACTCATTCTGATCTTACGGCAAGCGGCCGTAAGGTTCAAAGTCACAGGCCGGCACACACGAACAAGAATGTACATTCATACACCCTCCAAATCTTCGTCATTTCACACACACACACACACATACACACACACACACACATACACACACACAGACACACACACACTCTTCAGTGAGCTGCATTCGAAACTTTGTGTTATTAACTCACTGACACTGTATTACAAGATATGGATCGACCATGATAGTTCAGTGGTGGTTCCAAAATAGCTTAGCGCCTCAAGGCGCTAAGCTATACTGGCACCGCCCTTGAACTATTGTGGTCGATCTGTATCCACACAAGAAATTACAAGTCCCAGATTGGTAAGTTTCGTAGGGCTCAGTGTTATCAACTAGTTTCATCTAGGCTTTAGTACCCTTATTAGCGGGCTTATAGTGTGACATGTGGCGGAGATTTAGCACAAAGAAACATTCCCTTCATGTGTTCGATCCTGCAGTCACAGAGCCAATCAAATAAGCGTTTACATCAGCAGCCAGAAGATAAGAGGAAATATACCACCGTAGTTGACTTGGAGCGAGCCCAACAGTCAGTCATTGACACGATTCGAATGGCGTGGCGATTTTGCCTTCTCCGGTGAGGCAATGTTCACTTCTCCACTAACAAATGTACGCGCATTTTACAAAAGCAAATATGCATATCAAACTATTTCTTAACCCGTTGCCGGAGTGCCGAGAAAATTTGAACACTACGCAACTGCACGAGGTATAGATCCTCATGAGCCCCCGCAGTTGCGGGGGCTCATAAGGATCTACACCTCTTGCAGACACCACTTTGAATCCATGCTCATAGGACATCTAGGGTTTTGGGTCTTGAATTAACGAAGATTGCAGAAACACGTACAGTCTGCCTCTGCTGGCACTAGTTAAACTGAGGTTCAGGTTTACAGCGCTGTCTCTTTCTCTGTCTCTCGGGCCCACTGGTATAGCCCAACTTAGTGTCAGTATGTGTGTGTGTGTGTGTGTGTTTGTGTGCGTGCGTGCGTGTGTGCGTGTGTGCGTGCGCATGTGTGTGTGTGTGTGTGTGTGTGTGTGCTTGCGCGCGCGAGCGTATGTGTCAGGCGGGATTTAGAAGTCTGTGCTGTCCTTGGGAGGTGCAGCACGAATACTCTCGTAACTCAGCTGTGAGGCTTCAAATTGTGCTCGACACCTCTCTCTGAAAGCACAAAAACAGACAGTGATCATAAATAGACGTTATTCGGTAATCAGAAGTCGGTCAAAATCACCCGTGCCGGCTTCGACGAAAACTGTGGATTAAAAAGCTCGGGCAAAGCTTTATCCGGGCTTTTAATCTACTGTTTCTTCGAAGCACGTGCAAGTTGACCCACTTCAAGTTTTAATTTTAGAAAATCGTCCTGAATACAATGGCCCCTGTAATGCGCCAGTATGACTCCCTGACCCAGATCGACAGAGTCACGTTGGCATTAGTCCACAAGCTAGGAAGGTCTACCGTGCACCCCTCACCCCCCCCCCCCCCCAGTACTCAATAAGATGGGTTTCAGAGTGTTCCTTAGTATGTCCTGAGATGTTTAAGCCATGTTCCCCGAAAATCCTTAGGAACACACCAGAGATATAGCCGATGGCGCAAGGGTACCCCCATTCACGCTCTTCGCAGGTGCTAAAATGAGATTGAGAAACATTTTCCTCTAAATAAATCAGAATTCATTCCAGAAACCCAAATCAGGCAATATTATGTCAAGGCACACCTTCTGCATCCTCTGCAAAAAACAGAATGAAAAAATATTGAATCTCTGGCTCACAGTGAAGGTATTTGTGCACACAGTAAACGACCATTTCTGCGAAATCGCAAAAAAAGACAAAAATAATGTGTCAGATGGCTTCAGACATTTTCTATAGCACTGACAGTCCATTTTCAGGTTTACATCATTAAAACAGGATGTCACAATTATTATAAACTTGAATAGGTGATGCTGTGATCACTGTGAGTGCCACAGTGGTTGATTTTGTATCCCTACACCCAAGTTGTAAAAATACACAAAATTAATTAGAAAAAATTGCTTAAGTTATTCCATTTTATTTTGACCTCTCTTTACCTATTAAGTTTCAATAATGTGAGCACAAAGTGCAAGAAATTAAGGAAAGTGGGCATTCTTTACGGTACATTCGTGATGAATGATAGCTTTTTCCCATTTAAAATTGCCGAATTGGGAAACGTACGTTGTTTCCGGTGCCCTCAGAAATTTTGTATACAACCGATAGGTCTTTGTTAGGTTTTATTGGTTAGGATAGAGTACCACAGTTACTCACAACCTGATTTTGTGATGCTATGATGCATTTAGGGGGCCACAGTGGCTGAATCTTCTGCCCTACCCCCATTTTACCAGTATGCAAAGTAACGCAAAATAATCATTAAAAATTGCTTACGTCTAACTCTTCTGTTTAAATATTTTTTGTTGCCAGTTTTTTTTTTTAAAGTATGCATATTGAACATAAAAAGTTGTGATCATTTCATTAATTTCAATGTAACCCATCAATTTAATTGTAACTATTTTTAACTGGCTGGTCTTTTATGTGATATTTTACCTAGCGTAAGGCGGGTCTAGTAAGGTCTCCCCTTTTCCTTTCATTTATTTTCATCTAGAAATGTGTAAATATGAATGCGTAATAAAGTTTCATGGTTCCTAATAGCCAAAACAATGTTATCAAAAATACTTAGTTTCCACATGTCGACCACGAGATCTCCACTTCCACCTTCTGCAACGTTCAATTTTTTATGGCCGTCTTTAAATCTTATATTGTTCTGGCTGCCAATAAGTGAGCTGTCAAGAGCTAGGCAGCATGTTTTCAGAGTTTGATGTATAGATTAGAACTGCCAGCAGACCGCTTCTGTGTATGGACATGTTTGGAGAATGTGCTAAGGAGACTGATTTTCTACACCAAATTCGCATAGGGCTGTTTCCGCATGACCCAATCTCACGAGGTGAGTCCAGCAGGGTCCTTACGGTATGTGAACATTCAGGGCCCTGGAAAGTCTGTCAATTTCAGTCCTTTTCCTTAAAGTCTGTGAAAGTTTGTAAAAAATTAAAACGTGCTGGCAGACTTTTGTCTACTTCTTTTTTTTTTGTTCTCCCCCAATCTGTGACTATTCCATTGCGAACGATCATGCTGACGCTTGTTGCAAGTGATCTATATTTAGCTCTGATCATAAAGTGACTGCATGGCCTTTCTGCCGAACATTTTGATTGGTTGTTTACGCTTCTACCGAAGTCCACCATTCGCTAAGCGTTCTTTTATTTTGGTATCTCTTCATGCATTAGGCACGGAAGCTTCAAATAATTGCTGATACAGAGTGATCTGATTAAAGTGTGTAAACCTTCAGGCTTCATTTTGGGTTTGTGAAACGTTCCTGCTTTTCTGTATGGACCCAGTCCAGAGTAATCAGTGCGTAGATAAAAGATGGTGGCCTGGCTCTCCTTGTTCAGCTTGTTGATGTCATCTGCCCACGGGCTGCAGCCACCATTCTGCTGTTGCCAATCACTTTGTTGTTGTAGTGTCTCCATTCCCAGCTAGTCCAGAATGCACTGGAATCCACTGCAGCACTATTTTGTGGACAGGGCATCCAGTCTATCTTGAAGCTTCCTGGTGAGATCAGTGGATCAAGCTGCTGCCTTTCCCTAACTAGTGCTCTGCTGCTGTGTTGAGCACCTGCAGATCTGTACGATAGTTGGAGCTGCTGCCACCAGCTGGTAAGGAGAGGGAGGTAGTAGTGCGGTCTGCACAACAGATGTACACGCCACTTCCTTCATTCCGCACGGCATCTTGTGTGGTATCACAGCTGCTGTGAGGGTAGCGCTTGTGCTCAACCTCCAGCAAGATGGCTTTGTGCAGAGCCACGACCTTTGGCAAAGAGTCCTGGAACATTGTTTATGTTGTCTTGAAGGCTCTTTCGAGATGTCCAGGTATCTGAAGGGAGCTGTTCACACATCTTTGGGCTTGGTTCCAGGACGTCAGTGTTAGCCCTTTGCAGGACCTTCGGTTGGCGGTTCAGATTTGGGCGGTTCAGATTTGAACATTTCTGACGGTTCTTGGTCTGCTCCTGTAGTCTCCCATGCTGTCGGTTTTTAGTAAGTTTCTTCATCGTGTGTGCTGTTCTGCATTCCAGTGGCTCCAGTGTATTCCATTTCCTAAATTGGGGTGCTCCAGATGGCTCTAAGAATGTCAATGCATCATGAGAATGACCCACGTTCTGCATCTTGTCAAGCCTGGCTTTTTTGGGTTTTGCAGGCAGTGGTACCGCACAACTGGTCTGACCGAGCAGGTGTTTGCTTGTGCCAGGATGCTGTAATTTGCGCCAATGTGGTCCCCACCAGTTTCTTCATCAGAGACTTTTTTTTTTGCAGCTCTAGCTTCCATGGCTTCAATGTGAGGCCTCCACGTGAATCCCCCCCCCCCCCCCACTTTGGTACCGGTCTCAGGCCACTTTACAAATTTCAAATACAAGCGATCAAAAATCTCTGTAACTTCAGTAGCTGACTGGCCCTTCGTTTGTCTTGTACTGTGTTTGTCTTAAATGGCGTAAATCCGTGTCTGTTTCGTGAGTGTGTGTGTTGGGTTTCAGGCGCGGCGCTTTGAGTCGATTTCCCCAAATTGAGAAAAAGCGCCTATATAATAACGGTATTATTATTATTATTATTAATCCAGTAATTTATTTGTTGCCAGTAAAGTTGGCCTGTCTGTCTTTGGTACTCGAAGGTCTCCAGTTTTGAGGTGACCTCTTCCGTCTGATTGAAAGAGATGGTCTAGCTCAGTTTGAGTGGCCTCTTTCAGTCCAGCTGCTGACTATTGGCAGCATCCTGGATTCTGGAGGATGCTATTTCTTTATGTTCTGCTGCTCTCCACACTGCAAAGTCATCCGCATGGAGGATGTTCGAGACGAACCTTGGTACTGTTGTACTGATGTCATTAATGTAGACCAAAAACAGCATCAGACACAACATCTCCTGAGGTACACCTTCACCGAGTTTGACAAGAGTGCTGAATGTGCAGACGATAGAAGCTTCAGCGGCAGCCCCTGTTAAGCATGCCTTAAATAAAAAGAATTACAATTAAATTGATGGGTCACATTGAAATTAATGAAATGATCACAAATGTTTATTCTCAATATGCATATGTTGTTAAGAAAACTGGCAACAAACATATTTAAACAGGGGAGCAAATTGTTATGATCATTTTTCGTTCCTTTGCGTACAGGTAAAATGGGGGTAGGGCAGCAGATTCAGCCACTGTGGCCCCTAAATGCATCACAGCATCATAAAATCAGGTTGGCAGTAACTGTGGTACTCTTTCCTAAACAATAAAACCTAAAAAAGACCTATCCGTTGTATACAAAATCTCTGAGGGCATCAGAAACAACGTACGTTTCCCAATTCGGCAATTTTAAATGGGAAAAAGCTATCATTCACCACGAGCATACCGCAAAGGATGCCGACTTTCCTTATTTTCTTGCTCACATTATTGAAACTTAATAGGTAAAGAGAGATCAAAATAAAATGGAATAAATTAAGCAATTTTTTTCTAATTAATTTTGTGTATTTTTACAACTTGGGGGTAGGGATACAAAATCAACCACTGTGGCACTCACAGTGATCACAGCATCACCTAGTCAAGTTTATAATAATTGTGACATCCTGTTTTAATGATGTAAACCTGAAAATGGACTGTCAGTGCTATAGAAAATGTCTGAAGCCATCTGACACATTATTTTTGTCTTTTTTTGCGATTTCGCAGAAATGGTCGTTTACTGTGTGCACAAATACCTTCACTGTGAGCCAGAGATTCAATATTTTTTCATTCTGTTTTTTGCAGAGGATGCAGAAGGTGTGCCTTGACATAATATTGCCTGATTTGGGTTTCTGGAATGAATTCTGATTTATTTAGAGGAAAATGTTTCTCAACCTCATTTTAGCACCTGCGAAGAGCGTGAATGGGGGTACCCTTGCGCCATCGGCTATATCTCTGGTGTGTTCCTATCGGGGAACATGGCTTAAACATCTCAGGACATACTAAGGAACACTTTGAAACCCATCTTATTGAGTACTGGGGTGGGGGGTGGGTGGGGGGTGGGGGGTGCACGGTAGACCTTCTTAGCTTATGGACTACATGGAAAACAGCTACGCAAAGCGTCCGGGGTTCGCCAGTTAGTGACCTCGAGTAGAGCTGAAGTAGTTTTTTTTTCTGTAATTTCAGTTCCACGCCAAAGTGACCCCGAGTAGGTCTGGAGTAGTTTTTCTGTAGTTTTCCACGGCAAAGTGACACCGGGTCAATCAAGCGGCGCATCTTGAAAAGGCAGAGTAACTTTTTCATCCTCAGGAATGACCCCGAAGCCAAATCGCCCCCAGGTCGATTTGGCTTCGGGGTCATTCGGATTAAAAATAAAAAGGTCCACCAAATCAGGCAATAAGCCAAAAGTGATAACCCGGTACTACCAAAGACATACTGTCTTTGGTACTACTTCGGTAGTTACCGACATGCTTACCAAGAGGTTGATAGCTACACACTGAAACAAGAAATCGGACTGATGAGAAAAGGTGCAAATGGTAGAGCTACATCTAAATTAGCTACCATGAGGCGCCATGAGCTTGATCCAGGCTTACTCTACCCTTGAACTACCATGTCTGATACACGTCTGTGTGGTGGTGTCTGTTATGGAAACTATACCAAATAACTAATACACACTGGTAGAGAATGACGTCCTGCTTGATTTGCTGTCGCTTGCTCTCGTTTATGGGGTACCGCCAAAGAAACACCAACGCCACCAACACGCAGACTACTGGCAAAGGGGTGACAAGCAAGCGTAGTGTGTAACCCACGCTGGACGGTTGAGTGCATCCCCCTGTTTTGTAGCCGCCGATCCTGTGATTGCAGTTTGAGAAAACTGATTAACATTGGAACATTAAACTAACGGACGTTCTGAGTTGTTCACAATAAGTAGGGACGGACAGCTATTTCCCTGACGTCAGTCGCCGTTGGCCCTGCGCACAGCCGTGCGTG